>JAVYIG010003446.1:0-196221 GCA_035222895.1 Strongylocentrotus droebachiensis | reverse complement strand
GGCCAGGATCCTTGTGCATACAGGGTGCGAGTAAATACTTTTAATCCCGTGAGGGCAGTCAGGAGTGCTTCTTCCCCAGTGCCGACTTAAATGCCTCAAGGGAGAGTAAGCAGGCTGGATCTACTGGAAGGTTGTTCCAGTCCTTGTAAGCCTTGTTCAGACACGATACTGTCAAATTGCTTAAAGCCACAAAAATCATCCGGACCTCCTTAAAAAAATGTTAGTGTGGAACTCTAGCTGCCATAGTGGTAGAAATGTTACATGTATCTGATGTTAGACCATGAAATGAACTTCCAGTATGTTCTCTATTGATGTGTTTCACTGACTGCCCAAGGGAAACACAAAAAGTTGTCTTTGTAGACAGGTTCCTTGAGTACGGTACATGTTTCAATGAGAAACTTTTTCAAGGGAAACCCCAAAATGGGGTCTTTGTAGACAGGTTGTCACTTATGCAGGTTTGACTGTACTTTCAATGTTAAGATATCTTGCTCATTGATCCTCCAGGCCTTAGGACACAAGAAATATTCTCTGATGGGCTGGAGTGATGGGGGTATTACAGCTCTGATTCTTGCTGGGACCTACACTGATGATGTCAAGAAACTCATTGTATGGGGAGCTAACTCCTACGTCACTCAAGCTGATATCAAGCTGTACGAAGGTAAGCTGAAAAGTTGGTTAAAAGCCCCACTGCACTATTTATAGCTAATGTGCTCTCTATATAGCAAACAATGCCTAATCGGTGACCATTGGTCCCCCATGCACCCCTTTTTCTTATGTTAATTGAGAGCTGATTTGATGAGATAACCACCTGTCAGTGACCATGCAGGGGGGGGGGGTCTAGTCCCTCCTGGCCAAACTAGTGCAGAGGGGCTTTAAGAGAAGTTTGAAAGTATGATTTAGATGTGTCAACCTGTGGTGTTTGCATTGACATGTATGTAATTGATTATTTACCGAGCTGCAAGCATCGTAGTTAAGTCGGCAACAAGTGTACTATTTCAAAAGGGATTGTTATGCACCATTGTGCCATGACAGGGAAACCATTCAGTTTTATTCATTTGAAGAAGTGCTTTGATGCCATACATCATCAAAACATAATAAATATTTATGAGCAGTTATGTGCTTAGTCAAGAAATGCTAACAAATATGAATAAATCTGTACCACCTTACCTACACTTTGAACAAAAGGCATTCCTAATCAATTCAAAATTACCCATTTGTATCAGAAAGTTCAGACTTACACTTACCGTACAAACCCTTTTTTCCACAGTGCCTGTCATTTATATGCACTGTCATCTCAAGTTGCAAACAAAATTATTTAAAAATCTGCCACGCATGCCCTAACTAATTAACTGATTTTTTGTTGCTTTCTAGCTACCCGGGATGTAAGCAACTGGAGTGAGAGGATGCGAGCCCCGATGGAAGCCGTTTATGGAAAGGAGAACTTTGAGAAAGTATGGCATGGTTGGTGCGATGCACTCAGGAAACTTGCCTCTATGAATGATGGAGACCTTTGCAAGGAGGCAAGATTTTGAAGTCATTGTAATTCATATGATTAATTTTTCTTCATATTTAGTAGTGTAATTTTACACTTATGATACATTGTCATAGGTGAACTTATTCTCCTGGATATTGAGTTATTTAATTTCTTAATTTTATTGTTGAATAGTTTACTGCTTTACTTTTATTTCTCTAGAACTGCATTTAGTTAGTTACATGTACATGGATTTTAGATAATGAAATGCATCTGTTTGTAATCAGAACATATATTACAACATTGGACATGGATTACCCATCTCAGCTTTTTTTTAGAAGTGATCATATTAACCGTGATTTCATGCTTCCAAAAACATACAGAAAGTTATCCTGGTACTCCATGTTTTTTTAATAGCCACGTACAGAAAGCATGAAATTTTGTGCATAAATTTGCGTTCATGTATGTATGGTTTACATTGCTTTGGCCACATTTTGTAGTGTAAATATAAGAATAATGTTCATATCAATTTTAATTTTCTTATCGTAGGAAACAAAGAACATCCGATGTCCAACCCTGATAATCCATGGTGACCTTGATGCTATGGTGGTCTCTGAACATCCAGAGTATCTTCATAACACAATCCAAGGTTCAAAGTAAGTCAAGTTTAAAGGGATAGTTGATTAATTTTAGACCCTAAAATGTGTAAAATTTAGCCGATACGATAATAATAATTCAGCTCCACTTTCAACAAAATATGGTGACCGTTAATTAATTATTTAATTAAAAATAACAATACATGGGCCGGCTGGTTGTGCGTAATATAACCAACACGAAAATGCCAACATCAGCGTTGGCTGAAATACGACGTAAAAGGCGCTATTTCGTTTTTTCAACGGCTTTTTCAAATTATCTAGTACACAAGTATTAGAAATCGTTGTATTTATGGATATTTCAGCCATCTCTGAACCGATTTTGAATAAACAAAGATTATTTTGTCATTTAAATTGTATGTTCTTTCAAATTTGACACTCAGTTTTTCATTAACTCACAAAAGAAATATTTTGTGTAGCGCCCTCTGCAACAGAACTCAACTATCCCTTTAACAAATAATAATAACAATATTGCATATATTTATCATGTACATATCCACCACACAAGGTGCTCAAGGCAATCCAATATTACACCGGCTTGAGGCAGGCAACCAAATTCACTGCTGCACACTGTCAAGGAATTCCTTCCTATCACTACCCATTTAACACCTGGGTTGAGAATGGTAAATGTAGATTAATGTCTTTCCAAAGGACAAGCTGTGCCAGGGTTTGATCAAACCCATGGCTTTCACATTGCCAGTCAAGTGCTGTGCTGTTCTTGGCTGTTAATCCTTTCGATGCTATAGTTGGTTCAATCTGCTTGAATTGTAATATTCATGGACTTATCTGACATTCTGAGATAAAAGGATAAGGATTTTAAGCTGAAAAGCGTGAAAATTTGGTATCACAATAAAAAAAGATGTATGCCCACCAAATGTATGTGTGATATGGTAGCACAAGGATTAAATTTAGCCGATCAGAAGGGATTTACCCACATTTTTTGAAATATTATGTTGAATTCACCCAAAAATGGAGAAAGTTGCTTGAGAATTTAGCCATTAGTACAGACAGAAATGACTTATGCCCTTTGTTAATAAACCCTATTTCATTCCTCACAGTACCTGTAAAGGGAAACAGATTTGATATGTGGTATCTTTGGAAATGAAACAGCAATGCTACTCAAAATAAAAAGAAAACAATTGAAAATTGTGATTTCTGTGCATCCATTGGAATTTGGTGGAAAATGGTCTTTTATGACTCTGTGACGGTTTTCGAACCACAGTTTGATCAGTTCCTGTGGATGATTTCTAATTTCCATCTTTTGACAGATTGATAAGATGGCCCAAGGCCAAGCACAACCTTCACCTGAGATACGCGGACGAGTTCAACAAAGAGTCGGAACAGTTCCTCACCGGAGTGACAGCGAAGCTATAGCATTCGACTCCACATTCTAGGCTCATTCAGACAACTGCTTTAAAGATACCCCCAAGGAAAAGCTATATGAGAATAAGGGTCATTCCAAAAAGTTGGGGCAATTTTTTTGACATACCAGGAGTGAGAAAATATGTCTCCTATCAACTGTAACAATGTTTGCTCAACCTGAGTTTTGCATCAAAAGCATAGTCAACTATCTTCAGAAGTACTTGAGCTTCATGGTGAATCAATGTTATGGACATAAAGTTTATGCAGTGTCCATGTAACGCTGGTAAAAAGATTTTGAAGGAAAGCAACTCGGTGAAACAGGAACGATTTTGGCAAGGCACTACTATATATATTCATTGCATAAAAATCTTCCATGTGTAGTAGATTTCACACCAACGTTACATGGACACCGTAATATTTTTTGCCCCAACTTCATGGAATGACCCATAGTGCGTGCACATTTCTCTTTCTATAACCCAAAGAGCAGTGAGTATACATTGGGGTTATCGTTTCAAGCAGGTGGGATTCTCTACCCAAAAAACTAGTGTCTCTTGCCATTCATCTACACACAAACTTTTGCCAAGATGGTTCTTAGGTGGTATATCTTGGCATGTATTACTAATTATTCGAAATCGTTGTCATCCAACATTTAGCGGAATTTAGTGGAATATGGACATCATTTTGTAGTACATGTATATTATTGATATGTTTATAAACGGAAGGTTGGTGTACCTATACAATATAATGCATGATCGCGGAATATGAAGATGAATATGTGCAAGTTGGGTCTTTTTATAATTATTATTATCAACAAATCTAAAGTATGTATGCATGTATTCACATTAGGAAAACTTGTTTGATTGAAAGCAATGGGGCAAACAATCTGTAAATGATTAAGATGATATAAAATATTTGAAAGATAGTCTATACCAGAGAAAAGGAAAATCCTATGATTAAATGCTGTACAACTCTGTCAAGTATTTATATAATATTGGATAGCTTTGAGTGTGATGCAAGAATATATTGCTTGAGCTATTACAATATAAGACGAGTCCAAGACGAGTCTAATATTGTCATAGAGAGAGCAATATATTCTTGTATCACACAAAAACAAAGCCATATAATATTATAATTATTGTCTATATCAGACTGACTAGCAATTTTTGACTTATCTCAGTAAATATGGCTTTGTTTTCATGCAATATCGATAGTTGAAGTTCCCGGATGACTGAGCAATACGGATCAGTCATCCGGGTCCTGCGCTAAAGATATTGAATACACTGATTTATTGTACCACTTGGAAGCCTAATATAGATAATAATTTTTAATATTGTAAACATGTATATCATGTTTTGTACGAGATAACTGGCAATGTGTTCATGAGACTATTTTAGAAGCCCACCATTTACAATATTTATCCTGATTTCTTAATTTCAATGAAGTATTTTTTGTAATGCACTTTGTTAATGTGTACTAGGCTACATTCATTGTATGAAATAATTTGTAGTGTATGACTATGGCCCAAAAAAAATCCATAAAGATAAGCAATAGAAAGTGGACATGAGAATTGTTTTTTTTTTGGAGGGGTTTAATTGAAGTGTAATTGTATTGATGAAATCATTTAGCATGAAGTGCCTTTTTTCATGTGATTATAAATAATGTTCTTCAACAGTATTGTCTGTTGAGAGCCAGAAGGGTGTTAATTCTATTTCTGTCAGTGTAGTAAATGTTTTGTAAATTGCGATGGACCTTTATGTTTTTGTGAGTTCTCTATTAAAACAATCAACTGAAATAAATTGTCAAGAAATCAATTCAATTGTAAAATTGAGTTTTTAATTGTACAGTCAGTTCACAGTGATACACATTATATAATGTATAAAACAATAATATAAAATTATATTTCCTGATATTTAGTATGTTACATGAACTGGATATAATGGTGCATAGTCATCAATAAGATACAGGTTAATTATAAGGAATCATAACATCACACAGATAACATTAACAGATAATCAGTCAAAAATGTTAGATTCTACAATTTCTGAAACTATTTCTTTATATGAAACATTGACCCGAACTGAAGGATCTAATGAAATGGGAAACTTAATCAATCAAATTGTATAATTTCCTAAGGGTGAGGGTTGGAAGAGTATCGTAAACTCTTCAGAGTTTTGAAGTATGTACCCCTTCCCTCCCCAGGGAGTGGGATGGCCAGTGCATAATTGTGTGTCCTTGTACATACTATACACAGTCGCTTGGTACCATTCAAGGCCTTTATTTTAATGACACCTTCAATATAATGAAATCTTTGTCCCATTTTTCGTGAAATTTTTCACCACTCGGTTTCTGATTCCATTTCAGCAGATTTTCTATGAATTTTCAACTCCCCTTCAGGAAAAAACAAGGTGTGAATCTCATCTGCAATATTCTTTGTGTAATTCTGATGTGATTTACACACGGGGGTTTCTTACAATAGGCCTCTATATTGCAATGAACATTTAATTTGTGTGTTGCTGTTTGTGTATCTACAAAATCAAATTTGAAGGTGTGAACATTTTCCTAATGGTAAAATCTTTAAAATGATGTCATTACTTTCCATTGTTCACGCATTTCAAATTTGATATCTATTTCTACATTTTGGACTACATTGGTGTCATTTAATCATAACTTTTAAGAGTTATAATGACCATCACAAACAATATACTGGTAACCTTCACAAACCATGTACTCTTTGGTAAAAAAATAGTGAAATAGTATGATACTCTTTCAATATCTATATTGCAATTTAATTAAACTACATCTAAATGACTAATTGTAGTAACATTATGCTATGAATCAGCCCCACTTGATCCAATAGAAGTTTGAAATCAAAAGGACAAGTAAATCATTTCCACTTCTAATATAGAAATGAACTCTTCTATATATCAATCAACCTTAAAAAAACAAGAAATTTATATTCATTATCCATGCTGAGGATGAAAAGGAAACTGGCCCTAAATAAAGTTACACTGATGGATGAATAGTAATGAAATGCAAGGTGATAGAATTCATGAATAGTTTTGGAATATGGGTATTGCAGGAAGAAGCTTAGTAAGGCTGTCCGATTTCTATAAAAACAGTAGGAACTTGATTCACTTCTTAGAACCAAAGGTGATATCTAGTGGGTGATATTTACACCATGCTTGCAAAACAGGGGGGTGTTTCACAAAGATTCTTAGTCGAACTTAACTCTAAGTTGGACTTAAAAATTATAGAGAGCCATTTGTAGCCTTAAAATGAAATATATTCAAAAGCCAAAATTCAAGTATTTTAGACTTTTCATAAATTCCACATCAAGAACATGAAATCTCCCATGATGATAGGCAATATGGATGATATGAATCAACATTTTATGCTTTTTGAAATAACTTCTACAAAACATTTTTAAAGATGCTGATGGCTTTCCATAATTCTTAAGTCCAACTTAGAGATAAGTTCAACTAAGGATGTTTGTGAAACACCCCCCAGAAGTGTTTGTGCTCGTCGCTGTCTTCAATATCGGATGCGAATCAATCATGGTTTAGTTGTGAAGAAGATGCATCTCCTGGCGTCAATATGATGTCCGGCTTGCGTCCCATGAGCGACGTTCCACACGTTCATCAGAAGCTCTTTGTCCACCTTATTCAGCTCCGTCCCACACAGCCTCAGCTCCGCCAACCCTGACCTGGGGTCATCCATCTCATGACCTCTGACCTGCTGGGAGGGGTCAGGTATGAGCCTGGTGAAGGCATCCAGGAGGAGGGTATCCAAGGGAGATTGGATGAGGCAACCGGAGAGGTCCAGTTTTGAGATGGAGATGGAGTCTTGGATGATGGAGAGGAGAAGGTCGCTCAGGGCAACGGATGATAGTCGCGGGTTGGCCGAGAGGTCAAAGTTCTTCCAGTGCTTGGAGCTGGGCTGAAGTCTGATTTGCAGTGGGAATAAGGATAAAGGGGATGTTATTTCAGATAGACTTATTTACACTAGCAGGCATGCACAGAGTAATGTACATGTATAGCATAAATTTTACAATCATTTCCTTATCCTGAAATGGCTGTTGTTGAACGTATAACATTTCCTCCAGAATTTGGATGCTTACAAGACTAGGCTCAGTGTGTATTAATAGGGACAGTCTCAATCCTAAGTACATATAAACATCCTTATCTCTGCAGTTTAAATCCTGCTGCTCTCGTATATAATTGGCCCAAATTTTTGTCTTCTTACACTGCATTCTTGAAATATCGCTAATGTACTTTGCAGTTTAATTAGGCCACAAAGTTGCTTTCTGACTTCAATGAATGTGTACTTTCCAATAAGTTCTACATCTTACCTTTTTAAGTAATCAACATCGACATCTGAAAGATGGCAGCCTGACAGATGAAGATTGTCTAGCACTGGCTCCTGAAAGAAAAAAGGTCAAGTATATGGACATGGTCAACTATCGTTCTGTTTTTCGACTGTTTAGCATGTAGTTCACATAAGGAATTCAGAATTCCAAGATATTTTATGCACATGAAACAGTGCAAGGATACAAGCATGAATGACAAAGTAAAATGTGTAAAAACTAAGGCATCTTATTTTTTGTATCCGAATACATCCATTTTATTGATAAATTAATGTATTTTCTTCTTTCATAATTTACAAAAAAAATGGACCTCTACTTGTTCACACAATGAATTACTACATCAATAGTGAATGTAGTCAAACCTTTCTTAGTGGCCACCTCTCTATTAAAGAGGGCATGTTAAAAGTGGCCATGTGTTCTTTCCATCTAAAAAAAATGTAGTGTAGAACCTGTATAATAAGGCCAACTGCCTACAGTGGTCACTTTTCCCTTTTCCTGTATCCCTTGGGCGACTCTAATAGACAAGTTTGACTGCATGTAAGTACCTCTGAGAAGTACTTGACAAGGTGTCTAGCGATATGGATGCCATCACTCCTAGATGCGATCACGTTGGAGAGGTCAAGATGCTGGAGGACCTTGGTTGAGAGGCATCCTAGTAAGAGCTCTACTCCAGTAGAACCCAGCAGGTTGTGGGAGATGAGGAGGGTGTGGAGAGAGAGTGCTCCTGAAATAATAGATCAAAAGAGAATATTATTGAACTTTCATGACTTTTGACTAAAAGTTACATTAGGTAGGAGATGGTCTCATGACCATTCAACATGCATTTACATAAAGTATCCTGTCATATGAATCTCAATTATACACTGTATATGATGATTATTAATACATGTATATGCACTACACACATACGATTGTTTCTAATATAGCCCAAAATCCAATATACTATAACTCAATGCACTTTCCATCCAGAAATGAAATTATACACAGACAAAACAAACAATCCAAGAAAAAGAAACTGTACTTAACAGTACATATGTACAATTCAAGGAAAATAGGTTAAACACCGAAATTCAGTTTGTACAGTCAAACCTGCTTTAGCCACCAGATGAATAGGGAGCCCACCTGTCTACAAATAACACATATTTCTTTCCTTTCATCAGTGTTTCTAACTGAAACCTGTGTTTTAGGAACCTCAACATATAGACTGCTTCTGTCTCCCTTGAGAAGTCTATGTAAAATCACACAGATCCCATTGAACTTTTTATCTTGTTCTTTCTTCAAACCACACATGGCGCTATCGTTTCATAGACTAGATTTCGTAAAAAATAAATATAAAACAAAAACTGTCAACCATACCTTGAAAAGCCTCTACAAGTTTATGCCGATGAAGCTGGAAGAACTTGGCTGTCAGATCACATGACCTCACGGACAGGGTTGTCAACAGAGGGCAGTGTTTAACAATCGTTGCTAGAGATAAGGCACTGGAGTCGGTGAGGTAGTTGTAGCTCAAGTCCAGCTCTTCTAATAGCTGTGGAATTTTAAATGAATTTTACATATTTGATAATACCATCGAGACCAAAAGAAACAACTTACTGTATACCAGTAATCAGTTATTTTTGCAGGAGGGGGGGGGGGGGGGGGGGGGGGGGTGTTATGTGAATTTTCATGAAGCGCTCATTGATCCGAATTTAACAACAATTGAAAAAATTCCAGCAAGTAATGTTGCATGACAAAATCACTTAAGTAAGCCCCGTCGCATCTCACACACTGCGTTAATACACTATAGCACAAATCGTCCCCGGGTCATGCAGCAAATTGTGGACCATGCTTGTCGTAATAGTCCACTTCGATAGATTATTCTCCTTTATTTCTCTAAAATTAATTCTTAGATTACGACGACTATGATATTCAGTCATTTTAAGTGGTCATTCATATGTGATGTCTTAATACAATCATTTCTTTATGCCTTTAGACTCTGTACACAAATAAAACACATAGACAAAATGTCATGATGATGGTACTTATTTCTACTACATGTACTCATTAAAACATTACACAACTTGATGTAGGTAACAGTAACAATCTCTGCAATATATCACACTTTATCCATTCAAATATCTTCAGCAGTGCATTGTACAAAATCTAGTGCTAATCATCCAATGGAGCTAGGGCGAAAATGGTTAATAATTTTTGTTCTCACCTGAAGTGGTTTGCCTCCTCCCATCGCAGCCCCAAAGCCATCCCCTCCAGGCCCCCTCGGTCCATCCAAGACATCCGCAATGGACCTTAACCCTTCACAGGTGAGTCCGCAGCACGAAAGGTCAACTCGGGTCAAGTTCGGCAGGGTCTTGAGGGCGGCGGCCAGCTGGGAGGCGGAGTCATCGTCAAGGCGATTCCCAGGGAGGAGGAGGACACGGAGGGAGTACTGGCACTGGAGGGCCGAGAGGAGGGGCAGGAGGGGTGCAGGACGGAGGTAGAGGTTGGAGAGGTCTAGGGTAGAGCTGTGATGGGACTGCTGGGTCTGATAGGATTGAAGTCTTGTCAGGATGTCATTGTTCTCTCCTATGTGGATTTTTTTAAAAAATGATATGAAATTAAAGCATGGTACATGGCTTACAAATGAGAAATGAATTTATACAATATAAATAATTATTTATATAACACATATCACTTTGCAGTTCCTATGCACTTTGGATCATAGGGAAAGAAATAGAAATACAACAATAGCTTAAACTAGACTATTTTCTGCTGTTGAAAAAAAGAGTTTTCAGTCTGGTTTTTAACTGGTCAACTATGACTGCCTCCTTTATATTATACCATTCCAAAATTCAGCTGCTACTACTTGGAATGATTGGACGCTGTATGACTTTGTTAATGCTCATATATGTACTTGTAATGTTTCATACCAATGATGGTTCATTATCAATTTTGTTCTTGGATACATAAATTTAATATTAAATTATTTGCCCTAAAGCATCTTGGATTTGCATTGCACTAAAATATGTGACATACCAGTTTTGGTTCTCTCACAGGATTTTCTGTAGCGCTCAGTCAACGGGGGAAGATCCCATGCATCTACTCTTCCTACAACCTGAATCGTCAAAGAGAAAAGAAAATGAGATCTTGAGAGAAATACTTTCCTCAGATAAAATCCTGAGATGAAATCATTAAAAAAAGAAAATTTAGGCAAGACACAAATAAAAGATTAAAAGTTCAATAATTTTAAAGAATGACTTTTGCTCTAAAGTTAGGCATATTAACTTTTTAAAACATAAACAAAATAATAAATCAAAAGGCAGGTGGATGTTTAAACAAAGAACTCTCTGGCCATACATTGCCTGTTTGGATCCAGAAAGGTGTTAAATCTATGTTTAAGTATATATATATATGAGTTAATGCCCTTCTGGTGTCAAACAGATGACATGCAAAAAGAAAGTTACACAAATCTGAACTATTCTTTGCACTGCTCATATGCCACAAGTCAACCACAAATGGAAGAATACTATGCGAACATGGAGATAGACTTACCATTTCATTGTTGTTGAGTAAATCTACGACGGAGTCTTCAGGAGAAAATAGGGCTCCCTCTGGAGTGCAGAGAGACAGCTTCGGTCTTAGTCCACACTGTGAGTAGTAGCGAGATGATGCTTGCTCTGATAGCCATTGCATGCATGGACGATCCCTAAACATTTATATGAAATAAGAAAGGTATTGGTGTTATTAATTCTAGTGTACCGAAAGATACGGTACAAAAAGCAATTCTGAAGTATGGTCCGAGTACCTGATGATGAATAAACCTCATAGATCCTTTCCCATTATAAGGGCTTGACACTAACATGTGCCTGGGACACATGGACACCCCAAATCTTAGTCTGGACCCCCAAAACTTCAAAATGTTCACAAAGGGCTTATGCTTACTAGACTCTAAGAAGTTTGCTCTGGGCCCCAAAACACAAAGCTTAGCAATTGATCATACTATTGATTTTAGTGATTGATTGCATTTATCACTATGCAATAAATCATTTGCTAAGCCGTGTGTTACGGGGTCCAGGACCTCCTATCATAAGAGTTAGTGTGGAGCCCTGGCATAATCTTCATCATTCTTATCAATGCTAAATTTCAGTGTCACTTGAAAGTGTTGGAAACATCAACAACAACACTAACAGATGCATCATTAGTGCATTTCATATCCATCTTCTGAAATGAAATCTGGTTTATTTTACAATCTTCTGAAATCTTCTGAAATGATTGGGCTGCAAGAAAGGTCTCCAGTATCAGATCTGAATCTTCCTCTCTGATGGACTATGTTCACAAGCAAATTTCCCAGGAAGGTTTAACTTACCTCAAGTTTACAGGAATAAGGAGAAGCTTGTCCTGGATCTTGACTTGTACACGCATCATTGATGATGGCCCGGGCAATAGAGGGTGCTGTTCAGTTGATGCGTTGGCGGATGTACCTGATGAGTGATGCCTCTGAGTAGGTGTCACACTTCTGCTGCTTTGTGTTTGCGTGGGGATCTCCTCTATCACAAAATCATCATCATCAGTCTGATACGCAGAGCCGTCTCCTAGACTTCTTTCAGAGGCAGTTCTCTGGACAGATACACCTAGGTTTGTTAATTTAGCTTGTTTAGGTTTAGACTTCCTGCTGAGCGATCGAGAGGATGACTTAGAAACCTGCGAACTGTAAGTTCTCTGTCCACTCGTTGTCCCTGATAAATCAGGGTTTAATCTTTCATTTCGGTCAGATGACATGTTCCGGAAGGTTCCCTCAATGTCAACACGTAGACGTTTGCGAGGCTGTGGCGGCACATCCTCTACCAACCAATCATCACCACCGGTATAACTCTCCTCACAGACTAGCGCGCTCATGGTATCAGTCCTACTCCCTGTACCAACCTCAAATGGTGCTTCAGTTATTCTTGTAGCTGCACTTCCAACTCCTTGTATCACATCCTTGTATGTCTTTCTAGCATCAGATGGACGATCGACATCTATCGTGCGATCAACGTTTAAGTAAGAAGCAGGCATAACATCCTCATCGCTAACATCACCATCACTTAATGTACCTGACCTCAAATCTACCAAACCTGTATTTCTCTCCGTTACCCTATCAGGGTGGTTTGCTCTATCATTATTCTCCTGAGTCAATAATGGATTTCTGACTGCGTTGCTAGTCCTGGTTCCTAGATCTACCTCTGGCAAGGAATCTTCATCATCATATCTCCTCTGCCTTGCAGACTTGTCCTTATAACCTGTCCTATCCACCATTCCATCCTCCTCATCCTCATCCAGACTCATCATCTCCACCGCATCGGTTCTATCACTTCCGTCTTCACTATCACTGCCCAGAGACAGCGCTGCGTTCCTCCTGGAGGCCACACCTACAGCAGCTCGACCTACAGACCTCCTCCCTTCATCTCTACCCCTCTGAGGCACATGCTTCCGTTTCTTCCCCAGCATGGACTGACCGTCTCGTCCCGGTCGCTGAGACGGAGAGATTTTCTGAGATGTTTCAAATGTCCTTTGTTCAGATGCCTGACTCGATGCCTCTTCCCTGTCAAAGAGGTCGCTGTTCAACAGAAATGACTCGGCTGAAGGTTTCGTCACTGGTGGAACTTTACTGTTTGGAACATTACCTGCAAAGTTTATCATAGAAGAGACATAGGAAGCATGCCAAATATTACTTCAAATCTGAAAAGGAGGATTCTACGATGTTGTCATCAAATGTGCAAAATATTTCAAACCGTTTTTTCATCACAAGAATCAGCCACAGCAGTTAAAATCATTGTGTTTGAATATGTGGAACTGAGTGAAGCAATGGCTTCTCTACACAGCAACCATTCAAACCCAAGTCTCTATTGTCTGTCTGCTGATATCTGGACCTACAGAAAATCTCCCAGGTGTATATAATCCATATCTATCTATACTCAACTTGAGTTTGATATCAATTGCAACTCTTAACATAAACAACAGCTTATTATGAATTGAATTTGCTTGGAGGATTTGCATCTGATTTGCATCCATCAAAACTCATTTCAAGACCAGGCCTTGGGATATACTACAGAAGTAGTGATGCATGATCACAAACATAGACAGTTTAAAGCTCATTTCTGGTTAAAATGTCACTGTAAGTGTAATACAGTGAAACCTGTCTATAAAGACCACCCAAGGGAGACAAGAAAAGTGGTCTTTATAGGCAGGTGGTCCTTATGTATAGGTTCCTTTAGTACATGATTCAATGAGAGTTCATTTTCAATTGACAGGTGGTCGCCCTTACTGTACTGGGGGGGGGCTTGGGAGGCCCCCCCCCCCCCCTCAACATTTTCGGAGATTGCACTGCAACCGCTTGGAATTTTGAATTGTCATTTCATGACTTTTTTCCCTCAAGTCTTACGCACATTTTGATACTATTTTCGTCGAAATCGGATATACCTGTAAGGCGTTACATAACAATTAGTGTGCGTATGTCATCAAAAACAACAACAAATTAAAAATTGCATCAAAATTTGCATATTTTACCATTATTAATTACATTAAAATAACTTTTTTGTGTTAGAAAAGAAGTTTCATACGAATAATGAGTTTCAACATTCAAAAAGTGGAGTTTGATACGTTTCCTGTAAAATACATAAAATTAGCGCATTTTGCATAATTAATTAGGCTAATGACAAAAATGTGCGTATTCAGAAAAAACTAATTATACCAACTTGTTCCTTAGTTCCTAAATATCTACAAACATGCAAATTTTTGTGTTCATCGGACAATCGACGGCCGAGACCAGTCAGTGGATGCTCAAAATAGCCCAGTACAGTAAGGGTTAAAGCAGGTTTGACTGTAGCAAGTTTGGATATAATTGTATGACTGACCTGAAGTGGTTCCTTCTCTGATCATCCTAGCAACCAGAAAGCACTCTTCCCTGGTATCTGTATCAATCTCAGTGGTGTAGGCCTCTAGCCATGTCTTCAGTGCATCAAGAGGAGTCTTGCCCTACCGTGACAGAAGTAAGATCAGCATTTCAAATGGCATATCAAGTCTTGTGAGAGCTTGAAGATAACTTTCAATGTTATGTTGAGTAGTAGTACTAGTGATTGCAAATAAAACTAGTTGGATGATCGGGTGATAGTGAGCACTAAAAAAAAAGAGGTTTTTTTTTTTTCCTCAACCACCCTCCCCCTCCCTGAGTAAAAAAAAAAAGAAAGGATTCAGGGAAAAATAAATGGCATTTAACAACATTCCCTCCATTTTGAGTTAGAAAATTTGGAAAAAAAATGGAAATCTTCACCAATGCACTTGCAAACATGAACATGACTCCAGAGAAAAGCATATACTCACAGAATCATCTCTGGCATTAGTATTAGCACCCCTCTCTATAAGTAACCTTGCGACTGGCCAGTTCCCACAATTCACTGCATCATGTAGGGGGGTCATCCCGTCACACTTTTCTCCTCCGCGGTCGTTGATGTCAGCACCAGAGGTCAGGAGGACATCAACGACGTCCGTGAAACCATAGTTACAAGCCTCATGTAGAGGGGTCCATCCGCAGTAGTCTCTGGGGTTCATAGGGTGTCCCTAAGAAATAATTTAAAGAAAAATGGCAGGTTATGCATAATTCACTGAGATAATTATTGACTCTGCTTCATCTTTTTAAATGAAGGTAAAGAAAAACAATTGTCTTAATGTACCTAGTATATCGTCGGTGGGGTGACAAAACCTCGTATCTCAAAAATCATGAATTTTCAGGAGAGCGAAAAAACTTTCCTGTCTCAACAAATTTAGTGCTGTGACACCGTCCTTTCTTTTTAAAACTGGAATATTTATACAATTTTTAATGTCATTGTTGAAATACAGTAAAATAATTGTTTTTATATTTGAAAGTGAATTACGAGGTTTTTGCATTTATCTACATTGAGTTTTTAGTTTGTATTCAAATTGAGATACAAGTTCTTACTTTCAACTCTGAATGAGTTACGAGGTTTTGGTTGAATAAGTTAGGAGGATTTGAATACACTAACTTCGGTACTGTTAGGCTGTGTGTGAGTTACGAGGAAAAGGAATTACGTATCTTATGATACGAGGTTTTGTCAGTGCAGCTTCAAAGGGGGTTAAAGTTACGAGGTTTAGTTTAAGGGTGTTTGTGTGGAATTTGTGAAAAAACAGAGAAGGGGGCGTTCCATGGATTTATCAGGTGGTGTCGTAGGCCATTAGGTATCAAATTATGCAAAAAAAATCAAAATCTCAAAAAATTGAGATACAAGGTTTTGTCACCCCACCGACGATATATAACAATTATTTTGTAAAAAATGAAACATAGAACATTCAGTCAAATGATACACAATCAAATATATCGATACTGTAATTACAATATGTGCATCATTTTTTTTCAATGAACTCTACTTTTTGCAAAAAAAACTCAACATCTCATCAGTAAAAGTGAAAATGCACATACCAGTAGTTTACACACAGCCTGTGTATAATACATCTATAAAGCGCTTAGACATATCGTTGTATTGATGTATTGAGCGCTATATAAAAGCAGAATATTCTTATCATCATTATATGCAATGAATAACCACACAACATATGATATAATGATCACTTAATATGACATCATATAACTCTCACCTGTTCAATCAGCTTCTTGACTTGTTTCAAGTTTCCGGCGATGCATGCCCTATGAAGCAACGACTCACCCTTCTCGTTCAACTTGGAAAACTGGACAAGATATTAAAACAGATGAAGGTTTATAGAGGACACAATAAGACGCATTCTATATGTAGGAATTCATGAGAAGGAGAGATTACCATCCTAAGTATTCACCTGCAAAGGCAGATAAAAATCAGATCATGATCATCAAGTTTCTTGGTAAATACACAGAAGCCTCTGGATTGGATATATACCTGATAAACATTGATACAGCTGACCTATAATCTATTATACTTTACTACCTAGAAAAACCCAACTTTGGGAAGAAATTCAATGCTAAAATTTTAAAGAGATGATTGGCAAAACAAAGAATAGCAACAAATACATACATACTACAGCTTTTTCATTATGCACTCATCGGGGTATATTGCAAGAATGAACAGAACTGAACGAAACCAGACAATATAGTATACGCTCAAAGGGATCGTTTAACAATGTTAAATCTAAAATGCATGGCCCTACATGTTATCAGTGTCTGTGATATGGTGTTATATTGAAGCCCTAAAAAAAATGCGTTTCAAAATGATCAAGAAGTGCCTCAAAAAAGTAAAAACCTTTGAGTGGCCGGTTTTACCATACTCGTTTTCCCCACTAGACTGTAGTGTTATGAAAACCGTTTGGAAAACGAAAAATTTGATTTCGATTTTCAAACATAAATATCTTGATAATCAGACAGGCGATCGGCTTGTAAAAGTCATGGGGTTCCTGACTGACCTAAAGGTTTATAATTATCTTTGCAGCATGAGCTAAATCAAGGATTTTTTAAAGCATCTAAGACAAAGTTACCGGATCCCTTTAAGGAACAAAGCGCACAAAAAATATTACATATTTTATATTGACTGGCCTTGACACAGCACACACAGACTGCAGTGTGAATCTGTGATATACGCTCTTAACAAAACATATAGTATTTCTACTAAGATTACAGCAAACTGCTTTCTAATTGAAGGCCAAGCAAGAAATAACACCATTTGGAAATTTCAAAACACTTAATTTTGTTTCCAATGGCTTTACTTTCTCACCTTGTTTCTCCTGACCCTCTCAGAGGCAGTAGGTCGATCATACTCCTCATCAGAACCAGAATCTAGCGTCAGAAAATACATCAATGGGAATATCATCACTTTTTATACCTCTATCAAGCCTAATTACGGAACAAGACACCACAATCTGAAACTAAACTTCCTAATTTTGAGAGCAATTGAGATAAGTGAAAGTTTTGTGCCGGAAAATGATTGAATCATAACACTTACTTTGTGCGAATTCCGCAGTATATTATGAAAATGAAATAATAATATGGATATGCATACAGCACATGAATCTGCCAGGTCCTGTGCTGATGCATGGCATTTTAGACTCTAAATCACAACTCTTTTATTGTTTTCTTTTTTCTCATGAATGTGTAACCTACAAGGACAAATGTGATTACAATTTAAAGGAGCAAGCTTATAATCTGGAGGGGCAGTATAATGTGTATGGATGTGTGTGTGTGTGTAATCCAGATTTTTAAAACTTTTGTGCCACAAAATAGATAACCATTACACAGAAAATTAATTGAAAAGAATATGCCGATGTTTACATTTTGAAGAAAAAAATCCTATATATCACAAAATTTAACTATTTATACCTGAATCAGAAAGATCATCAAGAACAATATCCAAGGAGTGACCAAGCTGCTCAGAGTCCTCCCTCTGACTATCACCCTGATCATCGTCATCGTCGCTGATCTCCTGGTCGTCATCAGAGGCGATGCCGTGTTCTTCCCTGAGGTTTCTAAGCATCCTCTGGGTTGGTCTCAGAAGATGCTCAATGTTGTGCTTCTCTAGAACAACCAGCTGGGATCTCAATGCTTGAATCTAAAGAGAGAAGGAGAAAGAGGTTCTATTTATTGGTGATTCCTTGATCATCCCTGAGGTTTCAAAACATCCTCGGGGCTGGTCTCAGAAGATGCTCAATGTTGTGCTTCTCTAGAACAACCAGCTGCGATCGCAATGCTTGAATCTAAAGAGAGAAGTAGAAAGAGGTTCTATTTATTGGTGATTCCTTGATCATCCCTGAGGTTTCAAAACATCCTCGGGGCTGGTCTCAGAAGATGCTCAATGTTGTGCTTCTCTAGAACAACCAGCTAGGATCTCAATGCTTGAATCTAAAGAGAGAAGTAGAAAGACGTTCTATTTATTGGTGTTTCCTGGATCATCCCTAAGGTTTCTAAGCATCCTCTGGGTTGGTCTCAGACGATGTTTGATCTTGTGCTTCTCTAGAACAACCAGCTGCGATCGCAATGCTTGAATCCACCATCCTGAACTTTAGAACCGAACTCATTTCCACATGTAAACATAAGAGAAAGTTTCTACTCTCTGAATATGGTTAAACCCCTCCCTCCTCCCCTCCCCTCCCCCCTACCACCATGACCTTTCCCCTTACCCTTAAACCCCTTAATTCCACTATTGTATTCTTGCATTCACCCTTACTTGGGTATTATTGTGTCACTTTTGTATTCTTGCCTGACTGCACATGAGTGCATTTAACATTGCCTTGTATAAAATGTATTTAGTTGCTGATGAGCCTTCGGGTGAAACAGACTGTACAACACTTACTAATAAAGTTGAACCTTTCCAACTTCTATATCTATATACATATTCAATCTCACTAGCACAATTTGATCAGTCAACCATATATTGTCACTCTTGAAGTTTATGAAGCGGATTTATGTTTGGATTAGATGGTTTCAAAATTAGCAAAAGTAGATGAGCAGCTAGCCTACCTGTAACTGAGGATGGTCAGCTTGTTTAGCCAGCTCTAAAGCTTTGCTATAAGATTCCTGGATGACCTCTAAACTCTCTCCTGCCTTCTCTTGCATGTCAGCTACATTCAGCCATGTCTTTGTCTCCTAGAATGTCAAATATATTGTTAAGTCATATCTTCTTTCTTTTTTAATGTATACTCTGAAACAATGGACAATTATAAGCAGTTCGTTCTACTTGCTTCTTTAATGTGTGGTGACTTGTGAAACAGTCTTCCCCAGTACCTTTGCACTTGTGACCTGCTATCCACTTTCATAATATATATTGATTTGTTACTTTGCATTGTAAACTGATTTATATGTTTATAAACAGAATATTGATGTACATCAATGAATTTTAATAAATACAATACAATACAATACATGTATACCTATTCCGCAAAGCTTACCAGTACACTAGCCACAACCCCAATCTTTCCCAGGGGAGTGTTTCACAAAGATCCTAAGTAGAACTTAACACTAAGTTGGACTTAAAAATTATGGACAGCCATTGGAGCCTTAAATGAAATATATTCAAAAGCAGAAATTCAAGTATTTTAGACTTTTTAATAAATTCCACATCAAGAACATAGAATCTCCCATGATAATAGAAAATATGAATGATTTGAATCAACATTTTATGTCTTTTAAAGTAACTTTTACAAAATGTTTTCAAGGATGCTAATGGCTTTCCATATTTTTTAAGTCCAACTTAGAGTTAAGTTCTACTTAGGATCTTTGTGAAACACCCCCCTGGTGTATCAGTATTACGTCAGTTTCATTAACACCTTTCATTGGATAACTAAAATAGATAATGGCGCTATACAAATTCCCGGATTGGGATGGATTGGATAGTGTGTCCTGTGCAGGTATCACAATTCGCTGATATTCAATTTCTTTCAACACTGGTCTGAAATGTTTCATTTTCTTAAATTCTAGAACCCATGCTTGAGTCTAATTTCACCAAACCTTTTGACTGAGTCGGTAATTAGTCGCTGACACAATGGTTAAAGCACAGTGTGATATAAGTATATTTGCAATATTCATATAGCACATATATTTAAAATCATATTTTCATTCTTGTCTTCTACAAATACTTAACTTCTCTCAAAAACATGCATACTGCCTTATAAACTCCCTATAAACTCCTATCCCACAAAATATATGGGTATAATGATGGTATTAGGGTTCAGAAGAGCTAGCTTATATGCTTGATCAACAATGCAACAATAAACAGCATTCCATATGCCTATCTGAATCTTAAAATCATCCTACAGACCGACACACACACACAAATCCCCCACGTGGGAAATATGAGATACCTCTTTCAGATTTCCACGCCTCAGTTTGAGCTCTTGGTTGTACATCTCTATAGCTTCTCCAAATTGGCCATCATCTGCGTAGGTAGCGGCCAGAGATACGTAGATGGAGGCTTGTTCCTTGGCTGGCTTCTCAAGTCTCTTAGCACACTGGAGCTAAAAGGATCATGCAGTAAATACAGTAAAATAGCAGATAGGCATGTACAAGGTATGTCCCATATGTTACAAAGTACATGCATTATGGAAGTATGAACATAAAATAACATGAAATTAATTTTGCTTTTGTTTTTTGGTCTCATTAAGCTCTTGTATAGCTATCAGCTTGATACAATCGTCAGATTGACTGAAAGCTTAGATGCGGTTGGTAACACATGGGAAAAAATTAGCTTGGATTTGCTTCAATACAAGATGAATGTGTATTTGAGAAAAATAAGGTACATGTATATATCAGAGGCAGTGTATCACAGGATATACGCTTTTAACTTGTTGAATATCATTTGATCTTTGGAATAACATGACTTTTAACACAAGCCATCTAGGGGCTTTATATTCAACAGATTCACAAGAAAATTAAGCTGACAAACTATGATTTATATGGTGCAGCTGTAGCTATTGATGAGTACTTCAAGTGCATGACCAGGCATGGATGAATATGATATAGCCTATCAACACTAGTTTAAAGAGCACCTAATGATTTCAAACTGATCTGCTTTAAAAGGATCCGGTAATTTTGTCTCAGATTCTGAAACAAAATCCTGGATTTAGCTCATGCTGCAATGAAAATTACAAACCTTTAGGTCAGTCAGGAACCCCATGACATTTACGAGCCGAATCGCCTGTCTGATTATCAAGATATTTATGATTGGAACTTGAATTATTTATTTTTTTTTTTTCCTAATGGTTTTCATAACACTACAGTCTATTGGGGGAAATGGGTATGGTAAAACCGGTCACTCAAAGATTTTTACTTTTTTGAGGCATTTCATGATCATTTTGAAGCGCAATTTTGTTTAGGGCTTCAAAATTACACCATATCGCAGACACTGATACCATGGAGGGCCGTGCATCTCAGATTTAACATTGTTAACAATGCCTTTAATACCTGTTTCTTGTAGAACTCAATAGCTCTCTTATAGCTATACACCTTGCAGCACAGATCACCCAATGCTTCCAGGACTGGAAGCCGAGACTCCTGATCATCAGAGGGTAAGCTGTCCAGCTTCACTTGGAGATTCACACATCGGATAGCTACAGTTGCATCAGAACAGTTCCATATAGGGAGGAAAACAGAAGAATTTATCACAAATCATTGCCCCTCATCTCCTACTGCCGAGAAACTTGGAAAGAGACCATATTGAAGGACATGTACTGTATTTGTATGCCAAGTCGTAATCAAATCGCCCAAGAATTGTTAAACTTCATCTGTGTATTTCATGTCAAGATTTCATCAAGGTTTACTACAAACCAATTTTGTTTAGTATATAAATATCTCTTCACCACATTACCTTTTTGAAATTCCTTTTACAAACAGCCTGAATTTATGGATATATTTTTATATTTAAAAAAATAAACAGTTTTACTTTGTATGAAGCATTAACATAATAGTTTGGAACAATATTTCCAATGTGAATTCAAAGCCATACTTTATATGTGAAATCATTTACATGTTTTGTATTTTAATCCTTATGGTATCTCTGATCCGTGGTTACTACCTTAAAAATATATACAGTGCGTCCCTGAAAAAACGAAACCGAGAAGTATCGATGTTTAATCATAACTTAATCACACCCATAATTAATGAATGATACATCTTTGGAAAGCTTAGAGTCTCCTCTTTCAGTTGATGCTACTCAGATGGTGCATATTTCACGCATGAGTGATTAAAATCAATTTGAAGGAAGGAAACCAAAAAGACATTTGGCGGGCGGTATGTGAATTTCGAAGAAAAATTCACATTTCTAGAAAGTTGAGTTTCTGCCCTTTCATATGACACCTCAATCAGGAAAAATGAGCGAGGAATGACAAAGTTCTGTTTGTTTAAAGTAGTGCTTGCATTTCCATAATTTTATTAAACGAATTCGTTTTCACTGGCTGCCTGCCGTATCAATGAACGAAATTAACAAAAGACTTAACTCCGTTTCGTTGACAATCAGCCGTAGACGAGAGTCTTCATGCATGGCTGATTGTCAACGAAACGGAGTTAAGTCTTTTGTCAAATCTGCTTTTTGCTACGGCAGGCACTCAGTGAAAACGAATTCGTTTGTCAAAATTATGAAAATGTAAGGGCTAATTTAAACAAACAGAACTTTGTTATTCCTCGCTCATTTTTCCTGATTGAGGTGTCATATGAAAGGGCAGAAACTCAACTTTCTAGAAATGTAAATTTTTCTTCGAAATTCACATACCGCCCGCCAAATGTCTTTTTGGTTTCCTTCCTTCAAATTGCTTTTAATCACTCATGCGTGAAATATGCATCATTTGAGTAGCATCAACTGAAAGAGGAGACTCTAAGCTTTCCAAATATGTATCATTCATTAATTATGGTTGTGATTAAGTTATGATAAAACATCGATACTTCTCGGTTTCGTTTTTTCTGGGACGCACTGTATATATATATATATATATCTCAAGGAATGCCTTGATAAAACTATTGTTTGTAATTACCTTTTTGTAGGATTCTAATGATATTCTCCCTCTCCTCAGGCTGTTGGCCACCTAACTTGTAAGTTTTTTTCAGGCTACGCTTAGCTGCAGTGAAGTCGCCCAGCTGGAAAAATACCTGTCAGTGGGAACAAGTTTAATTCATTTTATCAGAGATGAGTTAATAGAACTTGAAAATGTTAGTACCTTTTATCAAATCTAGAGAGCGGCCTGAGTAAGACTGACCACCTAATGTCATGACAAGTAGCCTTAACCTCCTGTCTTTGTGGCCAGAGTAGTAGCTAAACAATTCCATGAACAAAGTGCTTCTTGTGAAGTTTTAGCAGTCTGAGCAAAGTTCTAGGTTGCAACAAAAAGAATGAGTTATTCAAGAGCTTTGATATCCACTCAACAAACTATCATAACATAAATTATGCTTGGTAAAGGAAACATCAACAATGGTAATAAAACAACAACAAATGCAGAAATACACTATCTTGTTCGATATAAACTTTCAAAGTATTATACGGTGTTATTTTTAAAGCCCATTTGTAGTTTGGCCGGGGGGATAAGACCTCCCTGCAAGGTCACTGACAGGTGGTTATCTCATCAAATCAGCTCTCAATTAACATAAGAAAAAGGGGATCATGGGGGACCAACAGGCACCGATTAGCCATTGTTTGCTAAATAGAGGGCGCAAGTAGCTATAACTTATAAGTAGTGCAGTGGGGCTTTAAGTCTTACATTTGCAGATGCACATAAGCATTGGCTCTCGAGCTCCTTGCTTTTCATCTTCTTGGCGACCATGAGGGCATTCTCCATAGAGCGGCCAGCCTTGGAGTAGACCCCAGACCTCTGGAAGACATCACCTAATGATAGATGACATCTGTACAGATCCTCTAGCAGCTTGTGTTTCCTAAATTAAGATCATGAAAAAACATTAACAAAATAGATACTTCATAGTGTTAATATTAATAACCAATTTGTAATCAGACAGGCATTTATGTACCATACCTCATAGCATGGCAGATGAATATGAACAGAAAGTATGATTATTTTTCTAAAAATTAATCACTTGAACAACAGTTTTTGACAGTGAAACTCCATTTTACTTGACATTTAGGCAGGTACAAGCTACATAAGCTCTACGATTAGTATCTGACATATACATTAAGTGAGTTGATATATTCAACCCCGGAACTAACACTTTATAACCTAAACCTAACCCTTAGCTTCACCTTAAACCCAAATGCAACCCAAACCCTTATCCTAACTCTGTAAGCCGGAATTAAATTTTGTTGGAGCAAATGTCAGGTCACAAGTACAGCTATCAATGTTATACATCCCTCATGTATTCTACATTAGTTGATGCAATGAATGCATACCTGCCAACATTTGAAAAAAAGAATTAAGAATTTTTAGCACGGTATGCCTTCGAAAATAAGAAATCGCACTTGCAGCGGCAGTGTAACTGGCAATACGCGGTAAATCTGTACCAAAAAGCGAATACAAATTCGCTGCAGCCATTCAATGCACACAATACGTGTACTCTCAAATCGCAGCACATTATAAAACCAGCTTAACTTGGCTTTAGCACAAAATAAATAAATAAAATATTAAAAAAATTATTTAAAAAAAATTTAAAAAAATAAAATTAAAAAAAATAAAAAATTTTAATCTGAATATTCCGGATTTTCAGGTCCTAGAAATCCCCAAAACGGAATATTCCTGATTATTTGGAAGGGTTGGCAGGTATGTGAATTTCATACAGGACAAAATGTAATATGAACTTTTCCCAAAGTAGAACAAGGAAAACGCTCTTGGCGGTCTCGCCTGCATTACGCAATTTGATATGATGAAAAATTGAAGTTGGAACATCATTTATAGGCAGGGTGGCCCATTAGCAGGCTCCCAAAAATGAAATCCTCTGAATATAATCAGCATTTTGAAGTGAATATTGAATAAGAATCATCAGAAGAATTGATAACTTGAATGAAATATGAAAAAATAACCAAAATTGATTTATTAATTCTCATATTAAGTTGTGAAAACATAATCCAAGTCTACTGACCTAAAATGACCTTCGACCTTGTGACCTGGAATTTGTGTCATATGATTTGTGATACTTGATAACCCTTGGGTACAAGTTTCATGGAATTTGAACAAACACTTTTGAAAATATCCTAAAAATTCAAAATCTTGATGTTGATGCAATAACAAAGTCTAAGTTTGTTGACCTCAAATGACCTTTGACCTTGACTTTGTAACCTGAAATTCTACTCACATGATTGGGGATACTTGTCCAAGTTTCATTGACTAAGAACTTATACTTTCCAAAACCGTCGCCGTCACCGGCGCCTATGTCTCGCTTTTTGCTACGCAGGCGAGACAATAAAAAGGACATGAATTCTTGAAGTTGACTCACTCTGCAATGAAGATGGCCTTCTGTATGAAATGTGCTGCATTCTTGCCACTCCCAAGGCTCTCATGGACCAGTCCAAGGTTCAGAAGAAGACGTGCCCTCATTTCCATTAGCTCTCGCTCCGAGATCTTAGATCGCAACGTCACATCATCACAGAGGGATAAACTCCTGTACATGCAACACATTAAAAAGAAAACATGTTTAATACCTATTTGTTTAATATGGTAGGTTTGGGCATTGCAGCCATGATCCTCTTAACTCTATTTTGTTGGTGGGGTTGATCAATATTGTTTGTGTTTCACCTACCGTATTCACTGACATGTTATGGGTTCATCAAAGGGGGGGGGGGGGGGGGGATTCCAAGAACTGTAACTTTCAAATTGTACAGAAAACATGTCAGCAAGATTATGTAACTTAAACCTGGATGCAGAAACTTCAAACATGTACTTTTTTCCCATTTAATAGACAATTTTTTTAAAGGAATTATAACCAAGCCTCCAGCAATAAATGTGAATGTGAATACTTACTTTGTTAAAATGAATTGGAAGTTTTCTTGTAATTCCTTTATGTTTATAACTTGAAATTAGATTCTAGTCTTACATGCCCACATTTACCACATTTTCTCACAATTGCACTAGGAGTGTCAATTTTGACAGACATTGCACATTACAAATGTTCAATGTTATTATTATAATACTTTTGTATTAGGCTCAATTGATAAAGCTTTATCACCATCAACACTCTCAATTGCTATGAGTAAATCTGCTTACAGTTGTTGCACTATTACTGAGTCAGTTTTACAAACTCTACCTCAAAAAAGCTTTCTGGGCTTCCTGCAAGACCTCTGTCTTCTTAGCAGCTTCCGTCTCGGGGTTGTCTGCCCAGCACAGATACGTCCGTCCTATCGTAGCAAGCGCCCTCTGCTGTTCAAGAATATTATCATCCGATTCAGCTAGCTGTAGATGCTTGCGTTGGTGTTTGAGAGCTTTCTCATACTCACAAAGCTCATTGAAGCATTCACCGATCTTTCTGTTAGCCACCGCTGCTCCGATGACATCATGGAGTGATTCTGAGAGCTGGAGCTCATTACGATGCTCTTTGATTGCCTCATGATAATCCCCTGTTAAAATTAAAAACGGGTAATTTCATGGAATGATTCTATAATCAGGAAATATATAAAGGAAACTAATCTGTTATACTGGACAGTTTAATGAAATATAAAATAATTGATTTGTAAGATAATTTTTGATATTTTCAATGCAAAGGAACAGAAGAGCAATAGAACAAAACCAAATTTACAAATTAACAAAAAAGGATTTCAACACTTTTCTAATGAGTATTTACAAAGACAAACAATTAGCTCTGTTTAATCAACATAGTATATCCCTGTACACTCCAATCAAGAAAGACGCACTTGCAATTAAACCTTACTTTGACAACTTTTAAAAATCATCTCTGCATTTTCATTCCACTCCTTCTTTAACACATTAACTGTACTTACATGTGTATAAGTTGAAATTGGAATTTCATTTTACAAAGTCATTCTAGATCGACATTAAGAAAAAGTGAAAAAGAAGGATCAACTTCTGGAGACTGACCAGATCTTGCAAGCAATTCACCAATCAGGTTACATAATTCTGCCTCGTCCTTCAGGTTACCTCCAGTCTGTGCTTTTAACTTGCATTTCTGCAAACCTGTAAATCAAGAACAATACATTGAGTAAGTTTTATGACCAAATGCATTCTGAGTTTGACATTCAGTAGGTCAAAGGAAACTTACAAAAACAACAAAAAAGGGTAGTCTACTCTAATGTTAAATCTAAATGCTAAACTTTCAAATTTCAATATCAAACTTTGTCCATCAGTTTTAAAACAATTCAACTTGTTTATGTAGATATTATTAGAGTATCAATTTGACCGGTGACATGATGTCACCCCAGATAATTCAACCAACTTTGTTTTCTCATGATTTCTTATGAACTGAAGTCACTTGGATCTAGACCCTATTCCACTTTGATATCTGAATTGTCATGAAAGTGATAAAATGTTTTCATATGAATATCATTAATCAAAATCATTATAGATCTAGGAAATAGTTTTGATCAAAGGATCAGGACAAAGACAATCGACAAGGGCAACTGGGCAAAGTTGATCACAGTTAAAACATAAGTGGAAGACTTCCTTTTGCGATAGCCACCAAAATTGAAAAAAAAAATATGGATAGGGGTCTACAGGTACAGTACAGACTACAGGTTTACACTTACAGCTTAGAATGATAGAGTCTAGATCTAGACCCTATTATTATAAAAACATGATAAATAGGGTTAGGGTTAGAGATAGGGAATGTGTTTGGGTTAGATTTTAGGTGGTTGTCGCAAAAGGAAATCTTTCTAAAATAAGTCCTCCACTGACTGCTAGACTAGTCAGTCTCTGATAATGACAATGGCAATGCCAATGGCAATGCCAATGGCAATGCCCCTAAATTTCAGCAATAAAAGTTCAGAACTTCAGACCGAAATGAAGATGTTAGATCAGTAATAGCTATCTAACAAAGTAAGGATGCATTCTTTCCTAATTTGTGCCAATTATTTTGCCACGTCTGCTTATGCTTTGGCTTGGCCTGATTCTTAAAGTTAAAAACAGCGGCCATTATTCAAGGGAGCTCGGAGCTCAGCTCAGCTCAGCTCAGGCCTCAGCTCACTCAGCTCCGCTGCGCCGCGGCCAGCCTGCTCCTGCCAAGGCGGTGGACTTCCCCCGTACTGTCCGTAACTCGGACGTTTTGTATAATTGTAAACTTTGCAAATGACACCCTCTCGTTCAACCAGATAAGGAAAAATATAGACTGAACGTTGATACTTACTCTTAAACTCCTTCTTGTCAGCATTATTCATGGTTATAGTGAAACCTTCATTTGCTAGACGGTATTTCGTAATATATTCTATGAAGTTCCTAGTCTTCTTTGAATTTGACTCAATCAAAATTCGCGCAAATTCACTTGCCAGATTCCGTGACAATCGGCCGCACTCGTTCTCGAAATCGCCTCACATTTTCTCGGCCCTTCATTATTGGGCGCTTTGTATGCTGAGTGTTTCACGCCGCTCTAGAACTAGATCTAGTACTATGGCAGGTAAACGTCAATTAAATTACATCAAGCCTGCTGAGCCAAGTTTCCTAGCAAAATTTAAGAAGGACGCTGGCTACAAAGAAGGACCAACAGTTGATACAAAGGTAAGAACGCCTTCATAATCTTACCCTTCTGTCCTGACTCACCAGTGCAGTGCCAGTACTAGTAGCGCGGTAGCTCGCCCGGCTTTGGCAGGGGCCGGGGCCGGGGCCAGGCCAGGCCAGGCTGAATTTCAATATATGCTAGGCCTTCAATTTTCCCTCAAGAAAAATAAAAACAAAATTTAAATTCTGTTGAGGAAATAATTTGTTGAATATGATCATGTAAAGAAAGTATCTTGTCAATACAAACACCCCAATCCTGTATGCAATTTCAATTGCAATGCCAATGGACATTTTCAAGAGTGACGAGCGCGAGCGTCATATCTGAGGCCAGCCTGATTTAAATATTTAATACTCTAAAGTCTCTTCTTCTTCTTCTTCTTCAGTTGCAGTACAGCCCACCGTCAGGTGTATTGTCGTACTGTTGAGGTGCAGTGCAGATATGTGTAACTGTATAATGTCTGATAAGAGGTACAATAACTGGGTCTCTAGATAGTAAAGGTATAATTTGTGACACTTTGTTGCAGAAAGGAGCTTTATCTCTTGATGATTTACCAGACAGACCAGATGAGGAGGATGAGAAGCCGGTAGTGGTGGTTCTAGGAAAGGGAGATCTGACACAGGAAGAAGCTGAAGAAGAAGGGATACAGATCAATGAAAGCCAAAAAGAGAAGGAGGAAGAGGAGGAGGAAGATCTGGATGATGGTAGGTTATTGTAATTTAACCCGTTTACCTCTTGATGGTCTCCTTTGCAGGAGCCACCCAGTTTCTGTAGGCAATGTAAATAAACATTCCCCTGGGCTGCATTGGGATAATGATTGATTTATCTTTGATTCAAATAGTATTTGAAATGAATGATGAATACTATCAATTATGAGCATAATTTATGTAAAATCAAGTTGCAGCAACTATCGGTACATTTTGCTAGCAATCGATGCAAATGCCATTATAAATTTTAGATAGAGCTTCTTTTTTTTCTTCCCTGTTTTTAAATAATACATACTTTCCTCAAGTGAGTTGTAAATTAAGGGTGATCGTGATCAGAACACAATTCCTCTCCCTCTATCCTAAATATTGTAATTCACAATTTTAACATACCTGTCTGTGGTATTATGTGAATTTCATCTGTATAATTTTTTGTTTCTCTTTACAATTTTATGATATTTGATTTGATTGTTTGATTATACTTGATTTTACTCACAGGGCCCTATGGAAGACCAACGTATGTTGAATGGGCTACCCTTTACATGAATAGATAGATAATGATATTGAGTGCATTTGTTGCTAAGGTGAAAGGTAACTGGTACATGTATGCATCTTATGCTTGCACTGCCAGGTGACTTAATGCTAGCATTGTGTTACTAAAAACTCTTCATCATAAAATCATCACCATTTTATTCTTATATATTTCTATAATCTGTTTGTACTCAGAACCTGCAGATGGGAAAATAAAGTTCAGGAAACCCACCAAAAGAAGCCAGGTTGACACATCAGACTTGAAAGCATCCTCCTCAAAGAAGAAGAAAGATGACAAGAAGAAGAAGGACAAGAGCAGGTCTGGGAAGAAAGTCAAGAATGCAAGTCTGTTGTCATTTGGAGACGACGAAGAAGAGGACACCTGATAGGACGGACGTGGTTTAAGATTGAGATATGGTATTGACTCAAACTGATCGGGTAACGTGTTGATTATGATACGGCGCCCTCTATGGGAGTGTCTGTGTCAATGACCTACTTGCTTTCAGGATCACACTTCTATGGAAGACTCTACCAACATCCACATTAGTTTGGAGTGTCTCTGCTGGAAGACCGTACATCTATGAAGATGAGCCTCATCTCTCATGTTGTAAGATGAGGCTCCATGCTCGTTCATTTCTTGAGCTCAGCCTCAAAATATGGCAGCTGATATCAAACTAAAGTGTGTAATAGATAATGCAAAGTAATTTAGTAACACCAGTCGGCACACTCGAGGCTTACATTGTTGTGCAAATTTTGACAAGATTTTTCTTTTAATAATGACCCTTCGAAAAATCCAATAAATGTGGTGATATTAAAATAGGAAATTAATGAGCTGGCCTGTTGAATATTATTTACAGTTCAACGCTATTATACAGAAAATTATATTTTGAAATTATTTTTATGAATTTCTTGTATAGTATGTCCTCTGTGATACATACTCTATACATATTACATAATTGTAATTTTGTGCACAAATCATGATGTAAGTATGATATTCATGATGATAAGTTGTCTACTAGTACTAAGTTTTCCCATTACAGACAAAAATACCCTTCCTCTCATGCTAGAGTGGGTTTCACAAAACCAAGCTTCTCTATTATACCGGGGGGGGGGGGGGGGGGGGGGGCGTTTCACAAAGATCCTTGGTCGAAAGTCATTCATATTTTCTATTATCAATGAGATTTCATGTTCTTGATGTGGAATTTATGAAAAGGCTAAAGTACTTCAATTTTTGCTTTGGAATATATATTTTATTTTTAAGCCACAAATGGCTCTCCATAATGTTTAAGTCTAACTTACAGTTAAGTTCGGCTTAAGATCTTTGTGAAACATCCCCATGGTGTCAAAGCCTGGGAGTCTCGGGAGAAAGGATATACCCCAATCTCAGTTTAACTGCTTTTATATCAATTTACACCAGACTGGAAGAAGACAACATTATTTCCATTGCTGTATCCAGTATTGGGAAATGTATACATGGAGAACTCACCCATTCATTTTATACTTGTATTATTCAAAATATCTTCTTTTTTGTCCCTCTTTGTTGCTGAGAGGATGGTTATAAATTTGTAACCCATAATGTTTGATGACAAATATATTTTGCTCTGTCATAAAAATAAAAAAGGGAGTATATTTGTTTGCACCAAATGAGAGTTTTCCATGACAAGATACCATGGGAGATGCCTTACTGTTTTATTGATATCAACTCTCAAAAATTTGTAACTTATTCCTTCTTTGAGTTAAGTTTTTATTTAAATTCAGTTTCTCTGGCTTCTACACAAGGATTAGTTCCTTTGATTCCATACATCTAATGATTAGACATTTGCCATAACCTCCTACGAACACATAGATTTTTTTTAAAAACTTTTACATGAAAATGTAATAAATGATTCTTAAACGTCAATATATTCTACTGTGATTTGTGTCTGCAGTATGTTAGTAAGGAGTGTACCCAAGAGTGATTTTAAAGAGCGCCCTCTTTTGATGAAAACAAGAAAAGAATAACAGCATGATTGTGTCTTTATGAAGCTATCAAACAAAGAGAATATCGTTTGGTACTCACCTTGAGACAAATCTTCGAGGGGGATGGGGGCTGTCACTTCATATTTTTTTAGATCTTGGTACATCATTCAAGATCGAGCGCATTTTCTGTAAATAAGTTTTGTATATTTGGCTGAAAATAATATATTGTACATGTATAGTTTCAATAATCTACATTAAAATCAATCTCGTAGGATTTCCAAATTTATACAAAAAGTGGTTGGAAGGAGCAATTCAAAGAGTGAGAGAGGGAGAGAGAGAGGGGGGGGGGGGGGAGGAATCGGATACATGACATTAAAAACAAGAAAACGGAATGGGATTATTCGGATGAAGAAAACAAATAAAAGTAAAATATTAGCTAACGAAGCTTCGACCAAGAAAGGCGAAAAGAAACGCAAATCATTGCTTGTTTAGTGCTATTGATGGAAAGGAAATTTGACAAGAAAAAGCATGGGAAAATGAGATAATGGTGATGCAGATCAGATCAATTTTCTTCCCTCTAAAAGAAACCTTCTGTTTGGGTATACAAGATAAACGCCAAGGAACCTCTTTCAAACGTGTAAAGATAAGACAATTTCACGACAGCGTCTCCCTGCATGATAACACTCCTTGATAATGCAAGATAAGTGGTTTTACTTTTCCTAATATTTATATATTTTTTATGAATCTGCCATACCAAATTAGTGATGCGTAGGGATCCTTAATAAGTCATTAATTCGTGAAAATCCTTTATGAAACTTTAGCATGAATAATTATGATCCTCCGAGAGACGCTGAAATAAGAGGTTTCTTGATAAAGAGTTGTTTAAAAGGTGTATAATACACCCACCACCTATACTTGTTTTTGCATTAGATATACATGTATTAATAACACCCACAGGGATAATGATTTTGAAATAATTATTTTCTTTATTTATAAGAAATTACATCCACAAAATTATGTTCACATCATAATGGATACATGACAATATTCAGAAAAATAATGGCTAATTTACACTGGCGGGTTTAGGGGCCGGGGTACGACCGACAGGTGCAGTGGCGTCGATCCTTACTTAATACCTATTGTTCAGGGGGGGGGGGGGGTGAATGAATAAATCATCCCTACTGAACAATATTTATCAATTGCAGATCGACGCCACTGGGAAGGTGCCCGCCCCCCCCCCCCCCACTCCGGGGTCGGAATGACCGCATGCGTGTTACCAAAATGTCCGGTAAAGGGGTACTTTTAGTGCGACAAAGTCCGGCCCGAGAATTGTAAGAAAAGGGGCTGTATTTGACTTTCACCCGGAGATTTCTTTAAAAATGGGGTGTCTTTTCTTTTTTTTCTCTCATCTCTTTGGACTCCTGAGAAATTATTCTGAATTTAGGGGGGTAAATTGAGCATTTTTCCGAATTTAGGGGGGTCTCCAAGGCAGGAAAAGCCGGGGGCAGGTGCCCCATTCGAAACACAACTTTGTAAATGTTCCCGTCCCCCTTTTTCAGTTGATGACAAATTTTGTTCTCGAAATATCTTGCCGCCTCGATCCTTTAACAAAATCATGGATCTGCTCCTACTACTTACACATTATGAATATTAGATTAGATTTTGTCAAGGTAATGGGAAGGGACGACTTCCCGTTTGTGTATTCTTGGTCACGTTTGTCTATTCTCTAGCAAGTACTGCACGGGGCGCGCACGGGGCGTCTGGAAGTAAAATGATAATGAAGGGCTCGGGGCTGTGGGACACTAGTGGGATAATTAGATTGGGCTCCAACAGGGTCGTGACCACGACGCATCGACACCTCGTACAATCGTCAGGCAGGCAGGCAGGCAGGCGGGCGGGTGGTATAGGTGATCGTTCATAATAATAGTGCATGTAGAATAATGGTATAGCAATATAATTAAACGTGCAGGCTATCCGAAAAGAGCCTGGGATTCGGGTGTGCTCATGGTGCCTCGCCCCTACTTTGTTTCGGAGTAGACCAAAACGAGTGACAGTTAATATTTTGAGTAATTGTGGGTATGTAAATACTTGCATTACAAGTCATATTTTCACGCTATGATATAAACGAGCAGCATGCAGCCCCCCTTTTTTTCTCACGAAAACCTCCCTGAAAGTTGTAGAAAGGTGAGGAATTAGAGTCCATCGGAGACTGAAAGGGATCTATTTACTATCTTTCTCTATTTATTTTATCCACTATAATTATTTCCTTTATCATTTACTAATATTGATTGCCTACCTTCCTCCTCTCTTTTCCTTTCTCCATCTCCTTTTTCCAATAAGTTCACCTCTCTCCATAATTAACATCATCACCTCTTTCCGGCCCTCCCTCCATCTCTCTATTTCTATCTGACTTCTCTATTATCTCGTTATAATTATTGTCTTCGAGTTTGTTTGTTTGTTTTTTTTTTTTTTTTTGGGGGGGGGGGGTTTCAGTTTTGAAATCATCCTCCAAGCGGGGAGAAAATACCTTGATAAGCATTTTTTTCCCCGACAAAACATTTTGAGAGAAAAACCGAAGAGAAAAATCTCTTCAGGTTGCGTCCTTTAGCTAGGTCATAACGTAATAACATAATCATAATGAAAAAGCCCATGCATCTGCATTGTATTCCCTTAGAAACCGTATAATCCTTGACTAGGACAGATCACATACGTTTGAGTAACAAAAAGATTATCTGATTATAGGTTTGAGTGGGGGTGGCGCGATATTATTGCTAAGATGCACAGGTCTAACAAAAAATATTTCGAGACAGGGAAAAAAGAGTGATGCAGTGGTCGACAAGCACGTAGTCTGAGAATCAGCCACCACAGCTTGGAGTGACAGAGCCTTCTGGACATTAACGTCGCCCGGCTGCGTATTTTTTATTTACACGCTAGCGAGGGGAATTTCTCGATTAATTCCAATGAAACCGCTCGCGAAGAGTCTAGACTGGATAGGAGAGCTCGCTAGTGCTATACGCTAGACACATCAACATATTACCTATAGACCAGACATCTCATCACCCTAGCCATTGTAAAACCATATATTAATGATACATGTAAAATATAGATTAAAGCAATTCTAGTCCATTGGCTGTATCCTGAGTGTGATTTACATAATAGATTTTGAGTAATATTTGCATCTACCGGTAGTTGAAGAATAGATATAGTGCATAAACTAGAATATAATGGAGATGTAGAGAAATCAAGTTGGAGCTCAATTGGAAGGAAGTAACGAGAAAGCAAGAGAAACTGAGAGATGAGGAAAGCAAAAAGTTATTGAAATTGAGAGATGACTCGCGAGATAGCCTTGCATTAATGAATCCTTTATATAATGTTGTACCACATGTTACAAACGGGATTATTGATTATATAAAACAAACCCCTCAGAAACGGTCTTGTATTAAAGTTTTAATGTTGGCCTTTCTCTTGTTAGTATATTTACAATGATGCCCCATTTGTAATGATTGTGTAATCATGGAATGTTTGATTGATTGATTGATTGATTGATTGCACTTCGCAGCCAGATGGCTGAATTATGAACAATTTACATTGGCAATAATACATACAAATGTGGTTTAATTGGCATTCTCAAGAAAAAGTGAAGCACACTTTGTCCTCGATGCAAATTCACACTGTCTAGCGTATAGCACTAGCGAGCTCTCCTAACGGTCTAGAATCTTCGCGAGCGGTTTCATTGGAATTAATCGAGAAATTCCCCTCGCTAGCGTGTAAATAAAAAAGACGCCGCCCGGCTTCGTTATTTTTTTCTGCGGCACAGATTGGGGTTAGGTGCGTGTTGAGCCTATGGGAAAGTTTAGGGTTAGGGTTAGGGTTAGGGTTAAATCAAGACCTCTATTTTTTTTTTGTTAAAGCCCCAATCTGTGCCGCAGAAAAAAAAAATGACGCCGCGCGACTGCCTCGAAAACTACTTTCGAATTATTCGCATTTAAAGATTTGTTTTATATTTAAACTGCTTTCCGTCCCCAAAATTGGTTTAAAACTTAAAAGGCTAATAGAAACGTTTTTTCTCTCGGAAATAAGTCAGTTTTATAAAAGTTTGAGGCGATTTAGTGCTAACGCCCTTCTGCTTAACGCTTAATTTTGACCTGAAATTCGAGCTAACGCCCTTCTGCCAGCCAGGCGACATTTAGCTGTTGAATAGCCTTCCGCAATCTATCAGGAGCGAGGAGTCTATAATGTCAACGTTTATGTCAGCCCTCAAGACTTTCCTGTTTCCAGCTAAATCACCCAAGTAGGCGGTCTAATACATTATGAGGGCGTTCAACTGATAGAGCACTGAGAAGAGGTTTTACTTGTATTGTAAATAGAAAAAAATGTACCACATAATTTATCACAGAATAGACCACTAATGGACCCGATTTTGAAAATGGATCATTGTGGCTTCAGCTTTGAAATTAAACATCGCACATGAACCACAAGTCAACATGGCATACATACATACACAATGGTATTTATATAGCGCCTTTTCATGAACATGCTCGAGGCGCTTTACATTTTAAAATATAAACAGAATAGTTATATACTCTCCAAGTGCATTACACTCTAAAAAATAACAATTACAAAGAAAACAAATGAGTTTTTAAATTTCTCTTAGAAAATTATGCGACTGAGGTGCAGGAACGAATGCTTAAAGGGAGACTATTCCAAATAGTGGGACCAGACAAAAATTATATTTTGTTGACCCTTCTTCGAATTGATGGGGGGGATTTGCAGAAGAAGGGGGTCTGACCTTGAACGTAATGGATATCTTGATTGCTGGATGGGACAAAACAGACTAGAAATATAGGATGGGATAAGGTTATACATGGATTTATAAACAAATAGTGAAACTTTATACATTATTCTCTTATGAACAGGTAACCAGTGTAGTCGTTTTAACAAGGGAGACACATGGTCATATTTTCTTGCATTTGAAATAATACGGGCTGTACGATTCTGGATTCGTTGAAGTCTATCGATATCAGAAACATTTATATTAAATGACATGACTCCGGTTAAGAAATAAAGCGAAAATAACGTGAAATACAAGATATGCCATCTTTCTTCACGGTGCATGTTTTTACAATATAATAATATGGATAGTATAAATTATAAAGCGCCGGTATCCGCCAGGCTCTGACGCTCATGGCGCTTTACACAATCATATTACCCTGGTTATAGCCGAGCTGCCAAAGTAACTAACGCTCAAGCATATCAGGTATGATTAATATGATTATTAATTTTCATCAACCCCATTAGTTTTTTGTTGTTATCAGATCTGAAATGAATAATTTATTTCGAACGAGATCGTATCGATGACTTGTCAAGTTGCCAACAATGTCCAGTTTTTCTGCCTCTCATGGAAGAATTAGCTTACAACAATTTCCGGTTGTCTGCATGTTATGGAAGAATTAGCTTTCAAGCCAACGTCAATTTCAATAAGTTTTAGGTAAAATAATATTGTGATAGATACGACATAGAGATAGGGTATCTATGGTAACGACTTTTGTTCAAAATTGATAGCATCTCCATCATTCCTCTTCGTTAACAACAAGTTCCCACATTAATGTGTAATAGGAGAGGGCTATTCCCGCCCCCCCCCCCCACTCAGTGTTATTTAGGGTACGCATATGCTCGTACCCTCTTTTTGAAAGCACCCCCTATCTGAGGACTGCCAACATTTCCGAACCCCCCTTTCGCGGGCTTTTCCTGCTTTGGAGACCCCCCTAAATCAGGAAAAGTGCTCAATGTACCCCCCTAAATTCGGAATAATTTCTCAGGAGTCCAAAGAGATGATAGAAAAAAAGAAAAACACCCCCTTTTTAAAGAAATCTCCGGGTGAAAAGTCAAATAAACCCCTTTTTTTACAATTCTCGGGCCGGACTTTGTTGCACGAAAAGTACCCCTTTACCGGACATTTTGGCAACACGCATGCGGTCATTTCGACCTCTGAGTGGGGGGGGGGGGGGGGGGGGGGGGGCTATTACAAGCGGGAAAGGCTATTCAAATAATAGTTGTATGCTGTCGTGGTGCACTGGGTGGGGTGATTTATGGTGGAGTTTGGCAAAGGCGTAGACCGGGTGCAGCCATTTAGGGGTCCTGTCTCGGTTTTATATACATAATTATTTCGTATCACTTAATGACAAGTTACATTGACTGTTACGAGCTATAATAACATAATTGCATCTGATTGGCTTTGAGGAAATTTGATATAGAAATTAGTGTAATATACTAATTATGTGACTGAAAAAACAATAGTTTTATGGAATAGATTTGAAACGAGGGAAAATGCAAGGGAGCAAGGACATGGATTGAGGATGAGCGTGAAGAAGGCGTCAGATCATTTCAAGGCGGCTTCGACCCCCCCCCCCTCCCTCTCCTAGTCTCTCTCTCTCTCTCTCCCAATACCTCCCCCCTCTGTCTCTCTCTCTCTTCCTTTCTATCCTTTTTTCATCTCCCCTCTTTTCTACGCCAATGGGGTGGAGTGCGTATGCAAAGAGTATAATTATGTGCATGTACGGTGTGTGTGTGTGTGTGTGGGGGGGGGGGGGAGGGGGGGGTCGAGGCTGAGGCGGGTTGGGGCGAACGGGGTATATCAGAATTAAGGCAGACTGAGAATATTAAAATGCACCCAAACCAACAGGGAAATCAGTTTTTTTTTTCTCAAATCCCCGAAGTGCGATGAATCGTATATATACACCGCGCGTGACATGTTTTTCTTGCAACGCTCTTCCTCATTTAATATTCAGAAGGCAGATTATCAGAATGATTATTGTGTATGTATATTACATTTTTACCAACCCGTTTTATGATCATTATCAGTCCTTGTGCATTATGCCTTTAACACCTGATGGTTCAAAGCCCTATATACTGCCCACCAGGCTTCATATAGGCCTACTTGCATTGTTTAACAACCCCTTAATTTTTCGCTTGCATGGGAGATTTTTTAAGCTGAGGCGAATTATTTTTCATTTTGTTTAATCAAATAATGGTCGCTTCATAAGACTTTTTGTCTTAATGTAAAACGCTAGAGACATTGTTGATGTATTAGGCGATATACGAACCCGGAATATTTACAATAGTACTAGTAGTAATAGCATTTGTACAAAGCTTTCAAGGCTGATGCTATGATAATTATGAATGGCTGTATTGAAAGGAAGAAAGAAGATGAGAATAATGCTTGAATATATTGCTCAAGTGGAAATGCAATGACCGTTAATAGCCTGTAAACTTCATCACGAAATCAATGTTATGTATTCATATTTACCTACATGACTTGTAATATAGCTATCTATTCGTTCATCATTATTCATTTATATTGAAACGCTAGTTTTTAGTGGCAATTTACAATTTTTGTTTTTCCATTTAAGTAGGGAAAAGAGAAAATTTACGAAGAAACGCCATTACTATTTTCGTTAGTCTTCTAAAATAATTTATTATGCAATATTCCAATTAAAGGTATTACAAAGTTTTGGCATGGGGTCATGAATTTGGTTCAAATTAACATATTGGAGGCATATGCTTTCCTACAATATTCATTGATCGTTGTCGCGGTTGAAATCGAGTCTAAATTTATGAAATTATAAATAACAAACTCTTTATGTTGTATAGCTCCCTCTCAAGGTCAAGATATTAATTTAGCCTTGAAACAATGTTTCTTGACTAAAATCGACCGATTACCTATTCCCGTTTGGAAATTATATATCACAACTACATATTCTGAGATTTTCATGGTAGCACCTACCAAGGTACGGCCATAGGCGCTATTTGAAATTTTATCAAAATTTACCGGGAGCACCGGTAAATTTTTATATTCAATTTTTCTCGAAAACAGAAGTGTTTTAGGGGCTAATTTTTTTAGTGCTTATAATACATCCACAGGGGCATCCACATATATCAAAATTGTAAAGATTCACTATCCACCCAATTTTCAAAATTTCCCAAAACTTTGTATTACCTTTAAGAATCACAACACATTTTTACATAGAAGTTATTGTGTCAGTGCCTAGGAAGGCAATAATAATAATATACACAGATTTTGTTCATACACGTACATGTAGACCTATTATACGTGTGCATAGTCATAATAGTCGTTATAATTTTTACCCCATTTTGAGCAAAGTGGGTCCGACTACGCCCCCCCCCCCATTAAAAAAAAGGTTTAAAAAGCCTGTGTTGTTCCTATATTGACCTATACATTCGGCACCTATAGCAATAGTATACGAAGGACACACCCTCTCTCTCTCTCTCTCTCTCTCTCTCTCTCTCTCTCTTCCTCGTTCTCTTTCTCCTCTCTTCCTCTGTCTGCTTCTTCTTCTTTTTCTTCTTCGCCCACTCTCTTTGCCCACTCATTTGTGTAATCTATCAATCATTAAGCGTCATTCCTTGCAACGAAATTATACTAATGGTCTGATGGCCGAAATGACATGTGAAACAATTCGCCTATTTTGAGTCGTGATGAGGTTGATTAAATTGACATTAAATGTCAATTGACCAATTATTTACAAAGGGTTTGGCAACAAACACAGAAGAGAGGTTGAAAAGCGGAGAGAAACACGACCAGAAAATACAATACAATAAACACAAAATATAAGAAGTTGTATTGCTCTTCAACTGGAGTATTAGATCAAACACAAGAATGGTAACTATAGAAACGTTTTGCCACACTCTCCTCTTTGTTGGTATACTGTATAAAGGGCTTTATTGAAGCGGAAAGGTTGCGATATTAAACTAACCATCTCTGGAACAATGGAATCGGGAGGGGAGCACGCCTCGTGCGTATGGCAAGCTGTTTTGTTATTTAAAATGATATTTTGATATCACTAATTCCATTTCGTGATATCACAAATTCGAATTCGTGATATCACGAAATGGAATTAGTGATATCAAAATATCATTTTAAATGATATTTGTTTGTATTTGGACATGTCGCATAAAAGAATTCATGATCGATTTCACTTCCATCCTTTAAATTCATATTTCAAGCAAGAAAATTGTCTCAAAATCAACTTGTTTTTACTTAGATTGGCCCCATATCTGTAATTTATGTTATGATAATTAAGTTGCCAATTTGTTATTAGACGCGGAGTACCACCTGCCCATTGCTGTAAACATTATGCAGTACCATAATGGTGCAGTACCCGTGCATGGTAACTAGCTGGCCGCGACGGTCGTTCGGTTGCCAGGCAATGAGTCACACGTGATGTTGGAACAATTATTGCCTGCTGCCATCTGCCATTTTAGATTCAAAATGCTAAAAAATGAGATTGATTGGATAAAACCATTTTGAATTGAATTGATGAAAAAAGAAGAAGAAGAGGAGACAGGGTTACTTGGGCCCTCACCGCACAGGGGTGCATGCAGGAAATAGGCGTGCACGCTGCGCTGGTACATAAAATTGGCAACATATCGTAAAATGAATCACTGATAATTATGTTGCCAATCTAAAAACAAGTAATACAAGTTGATTTTAAGACTATTGTATTGCTTGAAATGTGAATTTAAAGGATGCAAGGGAAATCATAAATTCTTTCATGCGACATGTCCAAATATAAGAAATGTATATCCTAAACACAATTCGAAAATATATGGGTTTCATTTAAATTGACAACATATTGAAATCTTGATATGTTGCCATTCAATTTACTTTTATCAATTCGTCTGAAACTATTTAAAAATGTACTCGAATTCCCAACTGTTTCTGCACAAAACTAATGCTCGAATAACCTGTGAATTCATGATATCACAGATTCGAATTCGTTATGAACCTGAGCAAAATAACACTGAGTTCCTTTAGGAAATCTATTGAATCACATGGTCATATCTCAGCCAATACTTAACCATATTCAATTGGTTTTCGACATTTGGACATTATTTTTTATGCTCTTTCGGAAAATGAAGATTTTTATTTTAGAAACTCCAACAATAATTTTTTTGGTGACGTCACACTTATAGAGAGAGTCACCACTCTATATAGGCCCTACAGAGCAATACAGTCATAGGCCGAAGGAAAGGCCTCAAAACGGCCTGAAATAGACAAAATGGCGCCTGGACGGCCACACAAAGTCATGAGTGATTTCGGAAAACGATGAAATCATAGAGATAGAGACTATGGGAAAGAAACAGTCATGGACCTGGATGAGGCTCACAAGCACTGCGTGCGAAAATAATGGGAATTTGAAAAATAAGATTAAGTAGAAAAAAAGAATTCATAACGTGAACGAAAACAAGGCATTGACGGAAGAAGTACGTCAATGCAATAAGAATTCAGAATCCGAACAAAAACAAGGCATTCATTGACGAAAGTCGTCAATGCAATAATCATGAAATACGAGAAATTAACGAGTTATAATTATTACCATTTCCCGTACAGAATTTCTGTCGAACAATAAATATTTACCGGGCATATCTTCTTATCTTCTTTCTTTTTCCCTTTTTTTTATATTTTCAAGAATAATCTAAAAGAGTACGCTATGATCGAAATGGTGGCAGTGACTGCATGCTTAATCGCTCTGTCATGTTTAAAGACATAAAGATAATTCTCAAAATGTAGTTGATTTCGGAACAACAAACACAATCATGTGAATCCAAGGTCCATTTAATCTGACTTTCATAGAATTCTTCTTATTCTAATTTTATTTACTCTCTAATATACAGTTGTTATAATTATCATCAAGACTAGGCCCCTAACTTTGTTCCGAATAATTAGTATTATATTAAATTTCATTTAAATTGCGTATTATAGGCCTATTTGAAGAGTAAAGTTAAGGGGGTATGTTCTCAAATCATATACAGATTTTGAGACAAAACATCAATTAGGCTTCAATGTACTGATGCCGTAAACATAGTCTTGAAGTGTGTGATTATGAATGTATGTCGGGCTTGATATAAAGGTAACGCTTTCGTGAAATACGAATATTCACGGGGCTTCCTAGTACGAGATCAAATTCGTGCCGACCTCGCAAATCCAAGCTATACCGAGACTCCAGTTACAAACAGCTTACAGCACGTCGGCTATTCTACACCATGATCGCGGGCTCATTTTAATTTCAGAACGCACGCACCACCTATCCACAAGATTTGAGATTTCCACAAGAGTTGTACAAGCATTGTATGTGATGATGTAGTGGGGTAGTTCCATGCTCAGACGTACGTTCCTCTCATCGCAGAAAACCAAGACGCCCGCAATAACATCGAAAAATGGACTAGAAGATATTACCTCCTCCTTAAAATTCATACCCAGGAGAGGATGGATGGGAGTTAATAAAGCCAGGGCTGAAACAGGGTGGAGGAAATTCTGAGGTGGAATAAAGAATGAGCGAAAGGATGCTTATCTAGATGGTCGTGTCTCGGTTATCTATGCGGTGAGGAGCGCTTCCCATGTCTTTATACGCAGTCGAGGAGAAAAGCGCGCGGTAATGCAGCATGCATCGTGATGATGTTCCATGGTCATTTGTATACAAACGGCAGACGATTCCGGATATATAGTTGTGTGGTGCTTGCACGGGGAGGTGGTGTGATGTACGTTTACTGATACCGTGTTGTGTGGTTGTGATGAAGAAAGGTAAGATTTATACCTTTCCTTACCATCTCTATCTCTCCCTCGCCGTCCTTGTCTATTGTTTCGCCTTTGTATTTCTCCTTCTCTCTCTCCCTCCCCCTCTCTCTCTCTCTCTCCCCACCCCTTCTCCCTTTCTCTCCCTCCCCACCCCTTCTCTCTCTCTCTTTGTTTGTTTCTCATTTTCCCCAAAATATATTATAACTCGCTCCTACCTATCTCTCTCTCTCTCTCTCTCTCTCTCTTCTCTCGTGAGTTTTGCTCTCTCTAATCACTGCGATGTATATCAGTTTTAAAAATATGTGTACTCTCTATCAACATGCAAACCCATGCACCGATACTATATTTGCAAGCAAAAAAATGTCATCAATAAAGGGATAGTTGCGTTTTGTTGCAGAGGTCGCTACCCAATTTTGTTTTGTGAGATAATGAAAAACTGAGTGTCAAATTCGAAAGAATATACAATGTTAAAATCATCTTTGTTTGATCAAAATCGGTTCAAAGACGGCTGCAATATCTTATTATAACCATTTCTAATATTTGTGGTGCCCCACAAATATTCAGTAATTTTGAACCAGCCTTTTAAAAACGAGAAAGAGGCAAGAGCCTTATACGTTTTATCCCAGCCAATGCCAATATTGGCTTTTTGTTGGCTTTTTTCGTGTTGGTTATAACACGCACGACCAGCCGGGCTATATATTTATCAATTAATTTAACGGTCACCGTATTTAATTTTTTGAAATTAGAGCTGAATTAGTATGATCGTATTCAATCGAAATTCACACATTTCGTGGTCTAAAATTACCGTCATAGCAATTTTAGATTTTAAAAGGGCACTATAAGTGTCATAAATAAGAATAAGAGCAATAACCATGCACTTTAAGGCATTTGCGGTCCTTAAAAAGAACTCAACTGTCCCTTTAAGCTTATTTGTCTTCAGTAAACCTTGCACAAAAAAGGTTGTTCTCTTGTAGACGGTTGATGAGAATAATGCACCTTTAATACATGCACTGTGTTCAAAGATATCTTGATTCTGAATGATATTTCACTGAGTGAATATGAAATAATTATAATTATCATGTGTTTTTTTCTGGATTTTGTAACAATGACTTACCAAATCACACCAAGTTATAGGGAACTCACTTTTATGTTTTTGATTGTTATAGATAATTATATAATTACAAGACTTGTGTAGTACAATTTTGAGGAAAAAATCCACACTTTTTTTTTTTTCATTTTTGCAATAGAAAACGCATAATTGGGTGATAATAATAATATTATGTAGGCCGAATTATCGCATATTTTAGACTTTGTAGTGGATTATAACATGCGTCATCAATAGTCTCATAATTGGCAATCGAGGAACTTGATTGGTCATCTAGAGGGTGTTTTTTGTTGTCAGTTGATATCATTTTGCTCTTCATGCATAAACATACCACGAATCTAATACATGACGAAATGAAAGCCTATAGTAAACGTTTTAGCCCACGATTGCATTTTTTCGGATTTATTTGATTTTGTATAGCGGAAAGCAAAACACTATTGTAATATTCTGGCACTTTCTAAGCTGTTTCAAATATTGTTCTTCTTTGCTAAACAGTAAATCATTAAGCGCTGGGAGCAAAATAATGAGAGATGAAAAATGATCTCAAGTTATTACCATTACATTTGTACTGATAAAAAAAAGAAGAAACATTTACCAGTTATAAACATCTAATGAGAGACCACGAAATAGTGCTGGCTTATGAAAATGTGGTTCCCTGAAACTTGTATCATAATGTGATGCGTATATTACACTCCAACGAATAAGGTGTTACCATGAACATTATACACTCTAACCGAAACATGTCGTCCTAAAATATATTATCGAGTGAGCAGAATACTGTCGGAGGCAGCTCTGGAACTATAAATATTGGCAGGAAGTACATGTGCAGGCACAACAAACAATAATTGTTCAATATTTATAAACATGGGTCTCAATGAACTCAATTTTCATTCTTTCTTTGCACATCATGATTATGATGTAAAAACAATCTTTAAAATCGCATTGCTAACAATTGGCATGGTCATACTTGGAACATTTTCGCAGCATCGGAGTAGTAATGCACTCCCCTACCATCGAATGACAAACAAAATGAGAAAGGAAGCGAAAATTCAAGCTATTTGTTTAGCTTACCATTAACAGACAACAACTGTGTAAATTTAACTGTTGAATTAATAGTCTTACATGTATAAGTTTTTATGAAACTGGTATGTTAGTAATTATGGAAGGTCTTTAGAGTAAATTATTTTGTCGTTCATTATTTATAATCATAAGTTTGTGTAAAGACCAACAGTATGCGCTTTATAAGCATCGTTTTTATTATATTATTATCAATTGAATAATGTGAATTATAGACGAACAAGCTACTGCTCAGAATGATACTTTGAATTGATTTGAACTCTGAAACCACACAGAAGGCTTATGAAATTGTATCTGTCTACAATATAATCACGTAACTTGAATAATCAATTAACTAAAATGGACACCTGTTATTCTACCAATTTATTGATATGAATTATAGGCGAATAAGCAACTTGCTTATATAAATATAATCGATTTCAACTCTGAAACCGCAGAGAAGGCTTTCTAGAAAAACAAAAAGTCATGGGGGATGCGGAACCCTGGGGGTTGCGGGGGCTGCAGCCCCATACTTGTTTCCTTCAGTATAGGCCCTATATACCGTTAAGATAATTTGGCTGTAGGATGCTCTAGAATGCATAGTTCAAAATAACAACATTTTTAATACTTCTTACTCGGTCACACAATGCATCAATATTTAAAGTACTGCGTTTTTAGTATATTGATTCTTTATGTACTATGAGGCACATGCTTGATTGTGTGAAATTATAATTTCAAATAGGGCCCGATAAAGGGTCAGTTATTCAAAAAGAATGCATGGGAGATGTATCAAAATCTGTAAAAGAGGCCGTCTCCCTTCCCTCCTAAATTTACAAATCTCGATTAACGATAATCATTGGCCCCATGATTTTGCCTGTGTGGTCAAAAGTGTTCAAGCTACAGAATGCACATTTTCTTACAAGTTCGTTGCGCTCTTTCGCAAAAAAATAAATATATATTATATATATATATACTACTACTATTTCTACTAATATATATGTTTAATGAATCGCTAGCCTTGCTCGCTACAGAAGCCAATATTGGTGGCCCCTGGAGCCCTAACCCGCACCATCCCGAAAATTCTTCCAGAACTGACCCTCGGGACTGAGCCTGTTCACTGTTCAGCCCCTTACTCTCAAAAATGCTCGGCGGTCCTTGAATGTATATCAAACAGATATCAATCATTTATCATTTTGTCAAATATTGATTTGATCGATATTATGCACCTGTCTAAATATATTATGTACAGCTATACCTATGTGATGTTGATGGATTACAAACGTTTTTAAGTATAAAGAGCTTAATTCAAAATTCATATTTATCTGGATCTGACACATTGGAATCAAAGGCACTATATTCCATTTAAGAAAGGTAAAAACTTCGTTCGAGAATTTACGTTTCATTCCAACAGGGATTAATTCCAGTATAGCGATTACGATTGTATTCATTCAAACCACAACTTTACTTAAGATTAATTTTAAAATCTTTGTAGATATGGTGCAGTTACCAGTTTAAATGATCAGTGCGAAATGTCAATAAATCTAATAGATGCAAATGTTATAATTTTTTTAAACTAAAGTCTTTTTTAAATGAAATAAGTCACATCCAGGATTTTCCAATAATTTCTATAATTTTATTAAACGAATTCGTTCCACTCGCTGTCCGCCGCAACAACAAAGAAGTTGAAAGACTTTATGCATGGCTGATGGTCAACGAAACGGAGTCTGTTATTTGTTGCTATGGCAGGTAGCCAGTGAAAGCATTACTTTAAACAAACAGAACTTTGGTATGTCTGGCTAATTTTTCGTAGTTGAGGTGTCATTTGAAAGGGCAGAAAACGAACTTCCTAGAAATGTGATTTTTTTTTCTTTGAAATTCAGATACTGGCCAAATGACTTTTTTGTACCCTTTCTTCAAATTGTTTTTAATCACTCATGCGTGAAACATGTATCATAATGTATCATATGAGTTGCCTCAAATGAAAGAGGAGGATCTAAACTTTCCAAATTCATTATAATTGTGATTAAGTTGTGATAAAACATCGATAACTCTCGGTTTCATTTTTTCTGGGACGCACTGTATATCAATAGGCACATGAATGCATGCGAAGGAAAAGGGCCCCATTCCATCAAAACATTTTCGATTAATGAAAAACAAAAACTCTTATATTTTAGATAAAGAGAGAATTAATGTTTCGATGTTCAGGAAAGCTTAGATAATGCTTAAACAATTTTGACACAATGCATGAAGAACACAAATTCAGTCCATCATTATTTTTTAGAAATAATTTAAGAACATGTGTTGATTGAGGTTGCACCCTTTCTCCTTTTACTTTTAGTATTCTCAGTATTCAAGTGCATTCACGATGATGGATCTACCTTTAAAGTGAAAGTAGGTGTCGCTCATAATGAATGGTATTATAGCGCACTTAATGTCATGAAACATATCCAGAACACAGGTCATTAATTAAAGAACATTGAGAAGTAAAACTTGAAAAGAAAGTATGCGTGTTAGGTATAGCACACAATGAATATAGCGCACTTAACATCATGAAAACACCTCCAGAACATGAGGCGTGATAAAATTAAAATTAAAGTTTTTTTTTTTTTTTTTTTTTTTTTTGGAGGTCTGATGCTTTGGTTTCTTACATTCATTTTCTACACATGTGTCTATAGCTTAAAGCCGTTCTAATCAAGAACATTGAGAAATGAAAACTTAAGAAGAAAGGCAACAGTTTTACTTACGTAAAGTAATGTACTTCAATGGGTTTAAACTTGGAAATTACCCCTTAATTCGAAAGTATAGAAGTCTTGCTATTAATTTTATAAAATAATGTTAGAACAAAATTGGATTCCGTTCACAAGTATAAAGTATAACCAGTGTAGTTTAACTCGACTAAAAGTAAAAAACAATGTTTTTACTTTTTTTTTTTTTTTAATTTGTATTTCCTGTCAGACAACTGTTAACTTTGGACGAAAATTTCCCCGTATAAAAGTTATTCTCAAAAGTAAAACCCTAATTATTCTTAGAATGGGCAAACTTGTTAGTGTAATTCCCGACCGGATTGGTGGGGGCCGGGGGGGGGGGGCTGGTCTCTGTTTAGATGAATGAAGTATGAGTGGGATACACGTGACCTCGTCATGCAGGGAGAGTGTTGGATGTCTTATCTTCCTGTCTCTCACTGTATCCTACGTTTTCTCTTGTTCATAATTTGTTATGGGGTACGTGTCCTTCACCCCTATACCCCCCCCTCCCCCTCTCCCCGTATAGCTACTCCACTGTTCGTCGACAAAACGTCTGCGAAGACATCTCGATTACATTTTATTCACATCAACATGGCAAGAGTTATCGCCAATTCCCCGTCTCCCAACTGTTAGCATTTCATCCTTATCTATTATTCAATTTTCGACAATGGGCCCATAATCGCTAGTGATATTATGTTTCCCATATCGTGTTATCCTCTTTATGATTATCCAGGGAGACATTTGCAAAGGGTTTGCCAATTTGAAGATTTCCCATCCATTTTCATTTTGTTTCTGATGTAAAATGATATTGGGTGAGTAAGTCAAGCCAACACAATACATTTTGAACAGAAAAGACATCCCCCTCATTTCTCAGAATGATATAGGCCTATGTTCTTACTTTATCGTTTTTGCTCCTCCTATAATGATTAGGTTTTATGCACAGAAGAAAGTAATAGAAACTAAATGGGTAAACAGACTTAAATTGCATATTATCCATTTTATAGCCCACCAGTTAATCGAATTTTAGTGGGCCTATGTGCCAATTTAAAGCTCCACCCCCTCTTGTCTTGCGAGATTAATAATGATAAAACATTTTTCTTACAAAAATTACCCTTTCTCTTTATCGATCCAATTAATAATTGAGAACATGAACATGAAAGAATGTGAGCCGTAAGACGATTTTTATGCCTTCATTTTATTTTGTGCATGACGATAAAGAAATTCAATTCAATTCAATTCAATGAAAAGTAGGAATTGCTTGTGCTAGTCTTTTGCTTGAATCCATATTCACGAAATCTAGCAATTGCTTGCAAGTACAAGTAAGTGCTCAAAAGCGTGAATATGTTCACTCGTTATTTACGATAAGCAATTATTGCTTATGTTTTTTCTAGCTCCTTCAGTCCAGCTTGTGCTCTTGCGATTTAGCATCATGTTCATGCTTCCAGGATTGCGATTCCCTGTTAGTCTAACATCAGTATTTTTGAACACTTATCTTCATCTTGACAATATTTTTCATGATTTATGTTTTATCTGGGATTTTTTTGCCAAAGTTTTATTGTCCTTAGCTTGGGCAGCCGCCATTTAAATGAATTAACACAGGATAGACTTTGATGATCTTGAGGATTGGTGAATCTAAATCTTGGTTACTTGTATTTTTTGAAATAAATATTGATAATATCTCAGATAAATGTCAATGGCCGCTACATTCATTTCAATGATTTTATGTAATGATATTCTAGCCAGTTCTGGACGATTTTTTTTCTTCAAATAAATGTTCTGTTATGAAAATATTGTGCTCTTTCATTTCCTCTATACATAGTTTTTCTACCTGGAAATTTTATGAAGAGGCAATCCATGGCAAAAGTCAAGGCAAATAAAAAGTTAACAACTATATTGCAGTTAACTGCCTGATTTAAATTGATATAGATTAAAGATATAACTATCTATACACATTTAGCGTTGTTAATGACTTATGAGGAAAACTTGCAATGTATTGTGTATTTTTCATCTCAGTTTCATTCAAGACAGTGTTTGGAAAGAATGAATTACATTTATCATTTCCTAGATATCTTGAAAACAAATGTAATGTGTTGGATTATTCACCTACAATGCTTTATATCACTGTATCATACTAGATGTTTAACGATGATTTAATGAGTAACTGTAGTTCTATGAAGTTTGAATCCTTGGGTTTTATAATAGATCGGACACAAACAAAAATGATACTGAAAACCGTACAAGTTCTGTTAATTTCATGACACATTGGAGATAGAGGAGAGTTGATGATCCTTTAAAAAAACACACTTAGATTTGAAGTTATAAGAGTGCAGCTACCGTATTGTAATATAGGCCAGTAATTCAATATCCAGATCATAGCGTATGGACATCAGCCTGCTGTGCTAGACATTTTAATACAAAAAGAGAGTGGCGTCAAGTGTACCCGGCTAACCATAATTATGCACCCGTCCTCAATAGTTTCAGGTGGTGGTTCAACTCTCCTGAATATCAGGTGTTATGTGTTTGTTTTTAAAGTGACTCGGTAACATTGTTGAAGGTTGATGGAAAAACTGCGTAATTTGTGTATGAAATGTTACTTATTATATTCCTTCTGCTGTATTAACCCTCTAACGTGCAAAAAATCATGAAAAATTCTCAAACCACAAAGATATTTATGGTTTCTTTGAAGGCGTCACTGTGCAACCCCTTCTAACAGTAAATTCTCCCAATCATTTTCCCAACCGTTTTTCCATGAAAATAAGACATAGAACAGGCTTTCAAAGATTTTAAATCGACACTAGGTTTGTGTTTTGATAGCACAAGATCATTTCTATACATTATAGCCGTTTTGAATCAAAATAACAATACTGATCGTTATCATTATAGGTATGTGAAACTGAGCGTTGATGGCTATCCGATAAACCATGTATAATTTGTGTGGAGTGTATGTGAGTTTTAGGATAAACAAGGGAAACGCTCTCGGCGGTCTCGCCTGCATAACGCAATTCAATATGATAAACCAGAACGTCAATGACGTACATTGTAGTGCTCATCCGCATCTCGCAACAACAAATATCGTGGTACACTTTTGAACTGGTCAAAAAATAAAAATGTGATGCCCTGGAAGGGACATAATTTCATTTCATTTGCATAAAGTACCATAAATAATCAATGGAGCAAAATCTCAAAATTCTGTGTAGAAGTTTAGTGTTCCAAATTTAGCTCTACCAGATAAGGCAAACCAAATCAAAATCGGTCGAAATATGAAGGAGAAGAAGCATTTTTTGTGATTTTTAAATTATTTTTGGAATAAATTTGCATTATTATCATAATTAATCAATGGGAGTAAAATCTCAAAATTCTGTGTAGAAGTTTAGTGTTCCAAATTTAGCTCTACCAGATAAGGCAAACCAAATCAAAATCGGTCAAGAAATGAGGGAGAAGAAGCAATTTTTGTTATTTTTGGAAAAAATTTGCATAAATTACTATTATTAATTAATGGAGAACAATTTCAAAATTCGGTGTAGAAGTTTAGTGTACCAAAGTTAGCTCTACCAGATAAAGCAAACCAAATCAAAATCGGTCGAGAAATGAAGGAGAAGAAGCATTTTTTGTGATTTCAAATAAATTTGCATAAATTAGCATAGATAATGAATTTCACGATTCTGTGTACAAGTTTTAAATCCCCTTCCTAGCCCTATCATATGAAACAATCAGAATCAAAATCGGTTGAAAAATAACGAAGCATTTTGAAAATCTTGATGATGATGCCACAACATAGTCCAAGTCTGTTGACCTGAAATGACCTTTGACCTTGACTTTGTGATCTGAAATTCTACTCACATGATTGGGGATACTTGATTACCCTATAGTCCAAGTTTCATTGACTCAGAACTTATACTTCAAAAATTATATCAAAAATTAAAAAACTTAACCTTAGGTTAAGTTTTCGATGATGATGCTACAACATAGTCCAAGTCTGTTGACCTGAAATGACCTTTGACCTTGACTTTGTGATCTGAAATTCTACTCACATGATTGGGGATACTTGATTACCCTATAATCCAAGTTTCATTGACTAAGAACCTATACTTTAAAAATTATATCAAAAATTCAAAAACTTAACCTTAGGTTAAGTTTTTGATGTTGACGCCGTCGCCGCCGCCGCCGTCGCCGCCGTCGCCGCCGCCGTCACCGGAAAAGCGGCGCCTATGTCTCGCTTTTTGCTACGCAGGCGAGACAAAAACTCAGTCGGAATATTGGAATATTCATAAATGGAAACAGCTTTGCAGCCTTTTTCTCCCCCGGTAAAAAATTGTCAAACGCGCAGCTAGAATTATTTTGTAGTAGAATTCTGGACCTCTGTGACGAACAGGCAAACTGCGCTGGGCTGGGCTGGTGGCTATAGATTTCAAAGCTCATAAATTTTCACAATTACATTTTTTAAATAAAGGATAATTTATGATGCATATCTGATGTTTCTTTTATAATATTTTTAACACAGCCTTTGTCATTTTTTTTTGTCTGCTCCTTTTTCTTCCTACGTCCTCTTACTTTTTTTCTCTTCTCTCTCTTTCTCTATCTCTCTTTTTGGCCTGCTTTTTTTTTTTTGGGGGGGGGGGCAAACGCCTCCACCGCCCCCCCTGAATTATGTCAAATTATCCCCTCACGGTTTGCGATATGTATTCTTTCGACGTTGAGTGTGCAAAAGGATTTGCATTTTGTTTTTCTTGGTGCCCTAGTGTGAAAGATACTTCATGAGATTATCATGTTCATAATTATCTAAGATATTTAAAAAGGATGAAATTGCTTGAAACTTCCAAACAAGTTTTTCAACAACAAAAAAATGATGAAAGCTATTTTTTGACGGCCGTAGTTTCGTATATTATTTTCATATTGTGTACATTACATAGTTTTTACATAATAATTTGTTAACTATTGAAAACGGGAATGTCGCAGTTTTGTAAACAATATGCCATAATAGTATATAGCCGAAGCCTGCACATTATGCTAGGAGTCCACTGGGCCGGCGCCAGTTGGTGCCAGTTTGCGCCAAAGATTATGTGATTGGCGCGTAGTGGCTCGCTGTGGCGCCGAATTAATGTCCGCTCGGCATGTGTCGCCAAGTGGAATAAACTGGGTGCCATATGGCGTACGCCAAATGCCACCCGGCTTGCTCCAAAATGTTGCGCCAGTTTGCGCCAGTTCGCGCCATTACACGGCCATTTGATTCCAAAATGCACCCTGTTGGCGCCATTCGCGCCAATAGACGGCTACTTTGCGCCACTTGGTGATTAGTTTGTGCCAAAGGTCGCCAAATTGGTTTGAACTTGCCGCCGCTTGGCGCTACTTGCCGACTATATAAATACCGGCCATCGGCTACCTGGTTCAGACCCTCCTCAGCTGCTGTATGAACAACATCTCTACTAAATATTTACAATTTTGATATGTCTGAGGCTTTTGATAATGTTGGAGTGATGATGCTGCTCCATCAGAAGATGATGAGAGATGCTGAGGTGGCCACTGCCTATCAACTTATGCTGGCCAATCCTGAAGAAGAAGAGCCTCCTAAGAAGAAAAGGAAGCACAACTGGTTGTTTAGACCCATGCTTCACCCACAGTTGAGGGCCGAACGTGGACAGTACCACACTTTGATGGAAGAGCTGAGGGAGAATGACAGGAGGAAGTTCAAGAACTACACCAGGGTGTCCCCAGAGATGTTTGATGACCTGTTGGTCAGGCTTACACCCCACTTGCAGAAGACGGACACCCACTTCAGGAAGGCCATTCCCCCTGGTCTCAAGTTGTCCGTCTTCCTGCGCCATCTCGCCACTGGGGCCACCTATGCCGAGCTGTCTTACAACTTCCGAGTGGGCAAGGAAACCATCCAGAAGTTTGTCCCTGATGTAGCCAGAGCGATAGTGGATGAGTATGCTGCAGAAGTCATCTCCCTCCCCACAACCAATGAAGGCTGGCTTGAGGTTGCAGGTGATTTTGAAGCCAGATGGAATCTTCCTCACTGTCTGGGAGCCTATGATGGAAAGCACATCCGTCTCCAGAAGCCCAACAAATCAGGCAGCCTTTATTTCAACTACAAGCAGTTCTTCTCGGTTGTCCTGATGGCTCTGGTAGATTCAAAGTACCAGTTACTGTGGATCGATGTGGGTGGGGTTGGCCATCAGTCTGATGCCCAGATCTACAACAACAGTGAACTGAAGGAGTGCATTGAAGCTGGCACTTTAGGCATCCCAGATCCAGCTCCTCTTCCCCATGATGATGAAGAGCACCCTATGCCGTACTTCTTCATGGGAGACGATGCCTTCGCCATGAGGACGTACATGATGAAGCCCTATGGCCGTCGTAACATGGACCAACAGCAGAAGATCTTCAACTACAGGCTGTCCAGGGCAAGGCGTGTGGTTGAAAATGCATTTGGTATTCTGGCTCTGCGGTTCCAGTGATTCCTTTGCCAGATGAGACAGGAACAAGACACAGTCCGCCTGCTTGTTGAAGCTGCCGTCACGCTGCACAACCTCATCAGGAAGCGCTATCAGGCACTGGACGTTCGCATGTTGGACCAGGAGGATGCCCAGCACAACCTCATCCCTGGAGCTTGGAGAACTACCGCCATCACTGAGGATTGAACAGGCCCATCAGGGGAAACAGGGACACTGAGATTGCCAAACGCCAGAGGGATACGCTCAAGTATTACTTCAACAGTGCGGGAGCGGTTGCATGGCAGGATAAGATGGTCTAGACAAGAGTTGTAGTACTTGTGCACAGGAGTAAAGACTGTTTTAAAAAACATTGATTGTGATATTGTATTTCACTATGGACTGGTGTGATGCATTGGTTAACAAAGTGCTCTTTGTCATATTGTATTGTTGTATGAAAACATTTGTCATATTGAATTGTGTTATGAAAACCTCAACTTTATTACATTGTAATAAAGCCCAACACTCTTGACAATTATTTCTTTGTGTTAATATGTCCTATAAATGATAAAGGTGTGGTACTGAAATGTTATTTGTAGAATGCAAAATGTATTAATGTTGAGCAGTTAAATAAGAAAATGTCTACCAAATATTCCTAAATGTAATTTATTTCCTAAACTGCTAAGTACTTTTGCTGTTTGGTAAATTATTAAATAGCAAAAGTAGATAGTAATTTAAGAAAAAAATACATGCATTAATATCCGCCTCTGTTGGAATTATTTGGCGCGTAGTGGCGCAAACAAGGTGCCACTTGGCGCGCCATTACATTCCAGTGGATTCCAATAGGCGGATTGTTTGCGCCAAAGGGCGATATGTTCGCGCCATTTGGTGCCACTTGGCGGACACTTGGCGCTGATTGCTCGATGCAAGTGGCGCGACGAAAATTTCAAACATTTTGAAATTTTCTTGCCGCCACATTCAAATTTGGTGCCGTTACGGGCCACCACGAGCCAGTTGGGAGGCAGTTTGAGCCACTACACGCCACTAGGCACATTATTGGCGACACTAGGCGCCACAGTAAATTGCATTGGCGCAAACTGGCACCAACTGGCGCCGGCCGAGTGGACTCCTAGCATTACATGTTGAATAGCTGCGAATTTGAAGTGACGTTTAATCAATGAATGCAAATAATAAGGCATGAGATTAACATGCTTAGTGTCAAGAGGAGTGCATGCATTAATCAATTTGTTCACTTAAGTCGATCATGTGGAGGGGATGCATGATTGGATCTCCAGATTTCTATGACAAGTTAGTTAGTAAACAAAGAATACAGCGGGGTTAAAATATCACATCTTGCTTGTGCCTGTTGAAGTGACATGACTATTCTGATATGAAGAATCATATCAAGTGTGCATTTATCAATTGTGTTTACTTTCGAAATAACTATCGCTTCTCTTCATCCTGTCATCCACAAGAAACTTTAACTTCCTTCTTAGTTGCGTGTTGGTTTATGTTATATTCCGATATTGTTTTATTTACCACTCCAGCAGGGCCCCGTCTTACAAAGAGTTGCGATTGATCCAAATCAATCTCATGTCCTCCAATCAATCGCAAGTTTGCAGTCTCATCTTGTATGTACATAGTTGCGATTGATATCAATCGCAAATTATCAACTCTTTTTAAGACGGGGCCCAGACCATATTCAAGAAAATATCAATCAGAAATAAATTTGTAACAAAATGTTAGCGGCAATCCAAGGAAGCTTTAAACAATCGAGCGTAGGTTATAGAATGTGTCGCAAGTTGGTGTTTAATATTTTTATACGAGCACATGATTATTATTACCTCAGTCACGCCGCCAAACCGACTCCAACCCGGCAGATTCTTTGCTAGTCGATTTTATGAATTTTTTAAAATGTTGTGCTGTTGTTATGATCATTCCGTTGTCGATCTGACGTCGGTCGATCTCGTCGTAGTGTGCAGGCACAAACCCCTTGTCAGTCGTTATGCGTAACAGTGCCTGCAGCCCTTCACTATGAGACTACGATATGCTCTGTACTTTATAGCTGCTCTGTGGTAAAATTTAGAGTCTATGCTTGCCGACTCGGGTGCAGACTAGTCCCAATGGCGTTCCTGGGGTAGAACTTGATATGGACTTTGACTTGAGACTATTTTGAGGGCAAGCTTCACATAAAAAAGATCGTTAAGGTCATCGTCATCTCCGCTGCATAATATAAATATTGGGTTTCAATCTGCTTGTATTGGTATAGGCCATTAGATTTGGGTAAGAACGTCTACAGTTTATTGAGTCAGAAGTGTGTGCTTATCAGTATTAAAATAAATAGTACACGAGTGAGGCAAATATGGCCCCAAGAAACTTGTGTATCCTCTTATCACAGTGTCAATTTGCATTGTCGACCAGTTTTTGTACAGGACTATTTTGCTACAGAAAGGGCTATAATTATGATAAGCTATAGTTTAAGACCATGATTCCGTTATGCTATACGAGGCAGGAAGCGGAGCTGACCTTTAGGCTTTAGGGTCTACTACATGTAGATGGTCGACATGATCATGATTGCTGGAAATTATGTCATCTGAAATCGGTAAGATTGCTATTGGTTTTACTATGCTATACGTATGTCTATTAGTACATACGATTTCATTTTATCATAAGACTTTCAGCCAGATTGGAAATAAGTGTGAATTATTCATTTTACCCGTATAGTACCATCATGACAATCTTGATCGCCAGGCCTAATGTCTTATCACTATGTTTGGTTATAAATATTATCATGATTAATATGAAGAATAAATAATAATAGTAATAATAATAATATTAATTTTTATATAGCGCTTAATGTCTCTAAGCGCTTTACAAATATAATAAACCGTTAACAACATTTCAAAGTTAAAATTTGAACCTTAAAATCTGCATCTATATAATGATTTTAAACAGAGGAATGCCAACATTATGCGTAAATTAAATTCAAGAATTGTGTTAACTTCAAACTACACATTTTAATGAGGAAACGATATGATTGTCTTTTGGGTCATTTCCCCTTTAAATTCAAACAACTTTTGTCATAAAGGAAGAGTTTTAGGGCATTGACAGAATTAATGAAGTAACGTTTCCTGTATACATCTTAAATCGCTTTACACCAGAAGACTAATACCAGTTACTCCACTACTCCATTATTGTTTGAGTGTAGATTAAAGGGGGGGGGGGGGGTGAAGGGAGGGACTGATATACAGAGAGAGAGAGAGAGATTCTGAGACTCAGAATGTAACATGATTGTGGTTTTGGAGAAACGGGCAAAATAATGTACAAAATAATTGCAGGCCTGTGCAGTGTTATTTTTAGCCGTTGATTAAAATGAGGTCATATTATGTCTTGAATATAATTCTGATATTCACCATATTGATGTAGTATAACTCCATGTCCCTCCTTTATTTTGTTATTGAATTAATATTTAAACAAAATGTACATTAATATTCAATATTCATTTCACCATTTCACGGGGGTGGGGGGGGGGGGTGGGGGCTGTGTCTGCCGGCCCCTGCCCCTTTGCAGAAAGAAAGAAAATTGTCTGTCATGATTTCCGTCTGTAAGATTAACCCAAGCAATCCTGATCGGTTTTGTTGGTACCTTTGGGCAGCAGAAATTTGTCTGGCAAGGCCCATTCGGTAATTTTTGAGATGAACCAAGATTTTGTTTTAATGATTTTCATGTGGTAAAATAATGTTCGATCAAAATGCATATCGGGCCCTTTTTAACAGGTCCCAGGGGCCACATGCAGCAGAAGGGCCCAAACAGACATCCATATTTGAATAATGGTTCCTCCCCCTCTCTCGTTGTCTCCCTTCTTTCCCTGTCCCTTTCACTCCTTCTATGTTATGTTTCATTGGTTTATGTATTTGTGCGTTCCTTTATTATTGATATACTATTTTTGCAACTATAAGTTATAGGGGGCTGCAATCTACAAGCCCAGCTTTTCAGCAGTCCCCTCCATGACCAACCTGTTTTATATGCCTATTGTACACTGTGGACCAATTACAAATATATTGTTAAGTTTCATTGTTATATTTTACTATGTACAATGCAATCCCATGTACTTTATTTATTTTGTTGGAAATGGAAATAAACGAAATGAAATGAATGAATGTTCTAATACTCAGATATTGGTACCTCGTTCGTTTGATCAAAATGCTCTGGGCTGCCGTACTTATAATAGCAGGGTATAGGGAAATTAATGTAGATAGTTGTTATGTGTAGGGAAAATGCAAGGGCGTTATACAAAAGCGACCAAATTGAGTTCACCTATATTATGTTACTTTGCATAATGAAAAACATTATTGCAATAGAGGTGTCGTGGTCGAGTGGATACGTCGCCGGACTGTCCGCTGTTCGAGTCCCGCCTCGGTACTAATGTCCTTTGACAAGACATTGATCTACATTTGCCCCCCCCCCCCCCCACTCCGAGAACGGAGGGATACCATGCGTGTTGCCAAAATGTCCGGTGAAGGGGTACTTTTCGTGCGACTAAGTCTAACAAAAAAGGAGGTGTATTTTGACTTTTCACCCGGAGATTTCTTTAAAAAAGGGGGTGTTTTTTCTTCTTTTTTTCTCTCATCTCTTTGGACTTCTGAGAAATTAAAAAAGGGGATTATAAAATATCTTGAACATAGAAAAATTGATCAAATCCCGGGACTGATGTAGACTAGTTTTGTACTGTAGTCTATCCTAATTCACACACAGCTGCATTACTATCGTGGCTGTGTCCTGTGTATTGAACCTATTCTATTAATTCTCATGCAACATTTCAAACACCACTGTACCAAACTCAACTGATTTCACTAAAAATCGGTACTTTAGTTTAGTGACAATTATTGATGACACCTAAAATTAAATAGCAGTAGGCCTAATAACTGATTCGTTAAATCTAAAAAAAATATCTTAACGAGGATAAAGTAGGGCCTACTTAGTTACAGAGTTTGATTACATAAGTCATTTATTATGACAGGTTAGTATGTGAAAGGACACATCATGCAGGCACAGGTGATGTCAGTTAAGATTAATGGAAGGTTTATTTCTAACTAAGTCTCAATATCAGACACTAAAGTAATTATTCGGTGGTGATAGTATGCAGATAATTATGTGAGCATAGAACTAATTTACAGACTTTGTTTATTCTTACAAGGTATGAACACGAGCACAGAAATTGTGTATGTATTTCATGTGCTAAAATGTCTGTACGTAATGCAGGCTGAGTTCTTTAGGGGTATTCCCTGGGTGTGTGAGCCGAACAGTAATGACAGCTTATCTGAGATAAGGGGGGGGGGGTGGTCTGCATGTCCTGAGCAGTAGGGGGGGGGGGGGTCATTGAGCAGTGTTCCGGATTTAGGGGTGTCTCCAAGGCAGGAAAAGCCCGCGATACGCCCGCGAAAGGGGGTCCAGAAATTTTGGCAGTCCTCAGAAAAGGGGTGCTTTCAAAAAGAGGGAACAAGCATATGCGTACCCTAAATAACACTGAGTGGGGGGGGGGGGGGCCGGCATTTGCCACCGTGACCCAGGTGAGGTAAATGGGGACCTGGTATTCCTTGAAACGCAGCGCGCGTATCAGCTGCATGATGCAATATTGTAGAGCGCTTATAGAGACGGATAAAGTAAGACAAGTGTTTAGGCGCTATATACGCAAATATAACTAATCATAATTGATAAAACCCCTTCAGAGACCAAAATACTAAATTATTCAAATATTTCCGAATCGGCAATAGGGGTAATTTGTATACAGTGGAAGTACCACCCCCCCCCCCCCCCCCCCACCCACCACTCTGAGGTTGGAGGGACCGCACTCGTGTTCCCGAAATCTTCGGTAACAAAGTACTACCCGTAATGGGCGCTATTATACAAATATTGACTGCTCATGAGGATGATGGTGGGAACTATCACTCCCAAGGTGGTGTTCACACCGGTCCTTCTATCACCCCATATGAATTAGTTTTGCTCGATTTGGACAGTTAACGCGCGCGACGTAGAAAATACCGGCACTTAACACTGTGCGGAGCCAAACGCAGATTTTACTGATACGCGCTGGATACACGTCGCACAGGAGCGTAGATGAACAAACGTACATTGGACCTATCCATTATAGCAAATGGGGGTGTATGATGTTAGGCTCATAAGCCTAGCTGTGTACAGTGGAAATTGGGACTCGGACCATCAGAAAAATATATTAATTTGTTAAAATTAGAGTGCATGATATCAGTGTTTTGATCACACGGGTCTCCTGAACATGTGGTACAGCTAAAGAGAACGTTGTATCAGATATGAGAGTAATTCCTGGTTGTATATATTCTGCCGTGGCACACACAGGCCCCTATACACCCCAACGCATCACACACACAGTAGGCCTATATCAACACACACGGCATATTAAGCGCATACAATGACAATACAGTGCGCGTAGTATACGGTACACTGCACTAGTACACGCGTATACCCTGCATGTAGAATGGATACAGTCCGGAATCCTGTCACACAACAAAAATCTCTTAATCATGGCTACACATACCTATAAATACATCTTAATTTCACTGATTTTGAAAACGTATTGTTATTTATGATATGGAAAGATTTGTTCCTATATAATTATTTTATAGTTTGGTTACATTCATTGAACTAATAGATATGAATAAGTGGCATTTTGTTACCATTAAACGGCATGCTCAATTAGACATCAGCGTTGTAAGAGCGAGCAATACATAGCTATTGCATATACGGTATGCGCATCGACTCAAGAAAGCCACTTCAGGTTGTATTTTCTTACAGACATAACAATTTGTCAAGTCATTTTGACGGACCTATTTTTCAAGCAATCATAATAAATCTAATATATTATGAAAGCTGAGGAAATGACCTGTGTTCTCGACATGGTATATAATTTGTAGCTTATACCGTTCGCGCGCAAGTCCAATGGAAAAGTCACACAGGGGGCGTGAACAAGCACTTTTCTTCTAAATTACGCTTAAATCTCTTCTAAATTCTACCCATAAGTGTTTTGAAATCTTAAAAATGACGGAATTATCTATTTTCGAAAATTATTAAAAGTTACATGATTACAAAGAGGAAATATCAGGCATTTTATAGATGTTGGTATCTATTCTGGACAGCCTCCACAACTAATGCTAAACCTATCAAACCCGGCCAAAGTACGATTTTTCTGATTCCTTCCCATGCCTTTATAACGGGCGCTGAAAATCTCTTTCTTTAGTGCGGACGGGTGAACGCTTAACTGTCCCATGAAATTGATATGCCGAGGCGAAGCCGAGGGGGTGATAGAAGGGCCGGTGTGAACACCACCGAGGTCAGGAGTGGTAGTTCCCACCATCATCCGATTACAGAGCAGTCCATATTTGTTTTATATACCTCATCCTTTTTATTGATTCATGATTAGGTCATAGTAGCTGTAGGTCTAGATCTAGCACTAAAAAACAGGAAACTAGATCAAGAGGAATTACTCACCAGAATAAGAAACATCCAACATCAAGTCCAAGGCAAGAGTATTGAATTCCTACTCGCGCGCTGCGCGTAACCGCGCGATTGCGGTAGCCTAGCAACTAAAAAAATGTGTGTGCGCAACTAAGTCGCGGGAGGGGTTAGGGGTCCTATCCCGGGGTTAAGGTTTGATAGTAGCTATCAAACCCTTTGACGTAATGTTACTTGATAGATCGAAATGCTCCTTGACATGTGATATAGTTTTGACCAATCAGTGAATGACAATCTATGTATGAGGTATATAAAATTTATTATAAGCAAATTCCGGTCCGTATTGACTATACAAACCGGAGAAAGTGAGGTTCTCTCAAAGGGAGAGAACATGCAAACGTTCTCATATAATTCAGTCTTTACCACAGTGTAATTTTAATTGTTTTACTTCCTCGTGTTGACTCATTTTCCCCATTCTATTTTCAGCATTAGATGTATATACCATAAACTGTTAGAAAATTAACGCATGCGGAATACGCCATGATACTAAATAATTTGAAGTATATTTTCCTGGTAATAACAATGTACAAGAGATTAAACGCACTGTTCGTTTTGTGGTGCAATTTGATACTTCAAGTTGTCTCAGTTCTCTCCAGTTTCAGGGCTTCAGGTATTATGAGAAAGCTGAATTTCAATGTTACACATTAAAATAAATGGAGAAATCATGACTGTGTAATACTAGTAACCCAAATGTTTCCATAATCGCTCTACCGTTCGAAAATTTGAAGTAACCCTTAGTATTTTGCACGTATAATAATTTTTCAACAACTATACACAAAATACATTTTAAAAAAATTCCAAAACTTTGGGGCACACGAATAAAATGTATGCACTTCCCTTTTCCTTTATTTTCTCTGTTGGGCTAATCTGGGGAACGCAATTGCCCCCGGCCGCGTTTTTTTTCTTCGGCGGCACAGATTGGGGTTAGGTGCGTGTTGAGCCTATGGGAAAGTTTAGGGTTTGGGTTAGGACAAGACCTCTTTTAAAATAAAAGCCCCAATCTATGCCGCAGAAGAAAATAACGCCCCCCGGCCGTCTCGTAGGTCTGCCATTCAGATCAGTGGCTCAATGCAACGGCTCTATGCATTACTATTGTAAGGGCCTATGGTATCTATACCAGCGAGAGAGACAAAATGTAAAAAATTGGGCCCCATCCTCGCCGCGCGCACCCATTTAGCCCGCGCGCGACGCGTGACCGATAGGCGATATACATGGCCGATAATGAACAGTCAATTGCTTGTGACTGCTCTGCCTCTGCCACCAATGGAGAAAGCTAATAATTTGGTAGGCCTACGACTTGTTTTGTGATCTTGTTCGGTTTTCCGTCTTTGGTGAAATGATTTTATTATGCTTTTATTGTTATCATGTGTGCCAGTTTACTCTTGACTTGTCTTGACTTAAGAATTAGACGTCGACTGGGTCTAGATCTAGACTAGAGAGGGTCTAGATCTAGACCTAGTCTAATCTCGCATTTTTGCAGCCTGGGACTGGTAGTAGATTCTAGTGGTACTGGTAGATCTAGGTGAAATCAAGAGAAGATATGAACACATTGTTTAAACAAAATTACAGCCAGGAGATCTAGATCTAGGCCCTACCTAACCAGTATTTGTAACTGTTAAGACAAGAGTTACGACCTGGATCAAGTAAGAACTGTCTAGACTCTAGGCTCTAGCCTAATATTTTAGAATCTAGTCTAGATCTAGGTTCATGTAGATCTAGATCTAACATTAGATTCTAGTTTTCTAAATTCTAGTGTTACAAATACAGTGTAGACTCTAGATCTAGATCTAGATCTAGGCGCCTTAGACTAGTTACGTATCATCAATGATTATGCCCGGGGATTATGCATCCTACACCGGAGACCTAGACCTAGGTCTAGAAATCTATGTCTAACTTTATACATTTGCACCAATGCAGCTTTATTGTCGGCAAACTGCCACTTTTCCCACTGATCATATAGACTATATCTAGACTATATCCTAACTTAGGCAAGATCTACATCATACATGCATACCAAACCTTCCACTTTTGAATGTCTTAACTCTTGAAATTTATGGGTCAAAATCGACATCCATGTTGAAAATGTTGAAAATCTTGCAAGCCGTGTTAAACTCTCGCTGCGTCAATCTCACCCCTTCTAGTCTACGCCGAAGGCAAAATGATTATGAAGAAAAAACTGTGCGCCATCTACACGTTCGTAATGGCGTTATCACAGATATTAACATTGTTATTATTTTTCGGCCTTGCAAATATATATTTTTTCTAGATTCTATCTGTTGTGATCCTGAAGGTGATACTCAATAAATGAGGTGTCATATGAAAGGGCAGATTAATTCCCATATTTCCAAAGAGGCTGCATTAGTGATTAGGAATTCTAAAAATATCTTGGGTCAAAACAGCGATTTAAATGCGTTTCCATGGCAACTCGGGAGATTTCCAACTTTTGAGATATGCAGCCCCGATCGATCAGTAGATCTAGTCCCAGTCCTAAGGAATATGTCTATGCGCTTATTTTTTCGCTACCCCCCAGGGATCACGTACGATTTAAGTTTGAAAATACCCTTCCCCCACTTTTTGCATAGATCTAGATCTACAGCCTAATGCATTAGAATGCAGCTGTTGAGCAAAAAATGATAACTCGGCGTGAACCACTTTTTTGTCCATTCTGACCAAAATGCTATGAATATTGTAGAGTTTTTGAGGGGCTGTATCTTTTGATAGAAACATTGGTGAGTGTTGAAATTTGAAATGTAGTATTCTGATTACATTTTTTATTCAAATATCCAATAAATATGGTGAAAAACGATCCCAAATTGAAAATTGAAAAATCGTTCAGACACCCTAATAATACCCTATCACAGTATCAGTTGTTATCACTTTTCATTTACAATTTTGATGACATCTTCTCTCGACAGAAGATTCCTAGACTGACCCTTGTTGGTAAGTTCCACATTTTCGAAGCGGACGCAAAAGACAGCACAATTTGCCTTTCTTTTGTCAATATTGTCATAATTTCAAACCCAATTCCAAAGATGCTCTGGGTAATTTTAGATTCCTCTTCCTATTGGAAGTATCAAATTTTTGAAACGCAGACTAAAACAACAGTGTATTTGATTACGAAAATAACAATGGTGTAAATTTCACAAAGACAACCCTGAAACAACGTTTCTGAAGTGTTGTATGTCGTGATTCAGGATCAGTGTTTTAAGTAGTTCACGAAGGATAAGTGAGGGAGGGGGTTTAAGGAAATTTAAGTAGGTTGGTATAGGATATGCATCATTTATTTCCATAGGGATCCTGCAGCCAGGTCAAAAGAATTATAGACAACAGAGAGCGTATGAGCTAGCTGCGGACCCCTCCCCCTCCCCCTCCCGAATTTGGAATATATTATCTACATCTATTTGGGCAACCGTCACCTCGCGTTCGGGCCCGGTTCGGGCAGCAAGGTAGCCGAATTTGTATCTTTTTTACATCGTTTGCAGTGTGTTTTGATGACGAACTAACAATTCTAACCACTTGAGCAAAAGGTTTTACTCTCTCCTCCGTGGCGAAAGTTTACCCATACACCTGTGCGCTTGGCTGACTGTTTATCCGTGTGTAGTGGCGGATCCATGGGTCGGGGGCTCTGGTCCCCACCCCTGGTGAAAAAACAGGTAAAAACACGTTAATGTTACCTTTATTTGGAGACGCCCCCCCCCCCCCTGGGTCTCAAGGGGAGGGGTGCGATTTTTAAATTTTCGAGGAAAAAAAAATAGTGCTCACTAGGTGTACCCCCAGCTGGCTGTGTTGACGCTAAATATTTCCAGAACAAATTGCCCCCCCCCCCCTGGCTTATTCACCGGCAGGCTGTTTCGCCGCTCAATATTTTCTCACGAATTGGGGCCCCTGTTTGGCCCCCTCCCATGCCGCCGGCTGGATCCGCGCCTGTCCGTATAAAGGTATACATGTATGTGAAAGGTTATTTGTATAATCTAACTGCAGCTACAAAGGGGGGGGGGGGGGCATTTTATTACTTTTGATACAAATGATCATATAATATATAATTTTTTTTTGCATAAAGTATATTTATGTATTCGTGCAAATTAAATATTTGTTTCCGTGGTCAAACGTTCCTCGTCGCTCGGCATGTTGGTTTTACAGTCTACGACTGCAGCAACTAAAGAACTAGAAAGATCATTGATGTGTATGTGGACAGTATAAAGGTCACCAACATCTCAGTATCCACATACATAAATGATATTAACAAACTGCACGGTTTGCAGTATAACGTCATGCTTAAAATAGGACTTATTAGACCTTTTGTATTTAGTACTCTGAACATTGACTCTGTGTTAAGAAAGTAAAGCGACGCCCCTGCATGCCGCGCCAGTGGTATGTACAGACCTTATTACAATAAATTGTAATGTAATGTACACAGCGGTTAAATTTCCAAAAGTTGCCTGACTTTATTTCAGGGCATAATACCCAGCATAGAAGCTGTGACGAATGATAAACACAAAGAGAAAGAGAAACGAGGAGTGTGAAGTCGCATAGCGATTTTTCGTTTTCTGTCTTTTTCTTCTTTCTTCACTAAACAGTAAACAAAATCTTACTTAAAACCATTACATTGTTTGCACAATCGTATTATAAGACTCATACTAATATATCATCCAATGTTGTAATAAGTATTTATTTGTTTTTATATGAATATTTTTACTTCTTTTTTGTCTCCTTTAATGATATTGGATTATCGGAGTCCGCTCGCTATTCATGATAAGGGCCACTATTCATAATGACCGCTATTCATGAGGACCGCTATTCATAACATTAGAAGAGGGTCGCTATTCATTTAATACAAAATCGGGGTCGTCATTTATAGGGGTCCCTATTCATTATACAGAAGAGGGTCGCTCACCCTCTTTTCGTATTATGAATAGCGATCCTTAGGAGTAGTGACCCCCAATTTAAATTATGAATAGCGCCCCTCTCCATGAATAGTTGCCCCCTTTTCGTTTTATGAACAGCGGTCCTTCACGTTTAGGTAGTTCCGCGTTAGGAATAGCGGTCCTTATGACTAGCGAGGTAACCCTGGATTATTATGTGGTTCATTCCTCTGCCATCAGCTAATGAGGAGAACCTGTTGTACAGGAATTTGTTAGCCGGTTTCTTTTCTTTTCTTTTCTTTCTGTCGTAAGTTGGCTATACATGTACCTCATTTTCTTGCATGAAGGCTTATTTGTATACTCTGTCATCAGGCCATTGGTATACTCTTCTGTGCTACTGGAAATTAAATATGTGTAATGAAATATGAAACAAGACCGATTATTTTACAGAAACATGTAGTTGGTAATAACTTTTTTGTTTTGTTGTTGATTTGATTCTATTTATTTTCCACTCAAATATCTACAAATTAAATGACATATATAAACCATACAATAATACAATATATAATAGAACAAATGAATTATACAAGTAACGAAATACTGACAAGTATATTCGTAATCAAATAAGTTTACAGAGTACATTCTTCTTGCTGAATTAATTATTTTATTTACTCTAAATGATTTTGGTAATTATCAAGTTAGGTTTCTAAATGAAAAAAACTAAGAACCAAATTTTGAAAATCTGTCATGGACGAGACTATCTTGAGAATGTTACCGAGGTCAAATATTTAGGCGTAATCCTTGACCAAAGTCTAAGTTGGACACCACACATATTGATTGTGACTAATAAGATTAATCGGGCTATTGCATGCACTAGAAGGATTAAGTGTTACTTTAAGTTGAACCAACGCCTACTAAAAAATCTTCATTACTCACTCATTCTTCCACATATAGATTACTGTTCAGTTGTTTGGGGCAAGTGCAAAAAGAAAGATTTACTCAAATTACAGAGGACGCAGAACAGATATGCAAGATTAGTCCTTAATGCAGACTATCTAACCCCAAAAGACACCACTACTGCATTTCGTCTCCAAAATACTCAATAATCTAGCCCCTTAATATTTAGAACCTTTTGCTTGTAAACGTCCAGTTTACTATGTTACTCGTCATTCTACCTTAAATCCCTTATTTATCCCGAAACCTAAGACTGAATTTAAAAACAATCTTTTTCCTTCATTGCTCCAAGCATCTATAACAATTTACCGACGCATATTCGCACGGCAATTTCACTCCAAATGTTCAAAAACCAAATTAAGTCACTCCCTCCATCACTTTAATGCATGCACTGGTACCTAATGTTATATCATGACTTTTACCATACAATTAGTTTTGTTTGTTTGTTTGTTTATAGTTGTGTAGTGTAATAGTTTTTTTTCTTACCTTATACCCGTTTTATTTTATGTCTATTTTTATGGCATGTGTATTTGTATTTGTATATTTTATTGTATCAATAATATCTTAAATGTTTAATATTTTAGGCCTTATGTTCATTTTGATCTAAAAAAAAATTCTTCTTCATTATTTGATATAATTTTTATCAATCTCTTATGGTATGTTGTTTATATAATGTCTTTGTTTTCTACAATGTATTCTATTTTTTGTAAATCTTTGTATGTACAGGGCTCTTTTGTAAAGCAGGCCTTTGGCACTGAAAAGACTATACCCTGTTTTTGAATCAAACTGAGTAAATGAGGATCTCTTTCCGATCTTTGGTAAGGGGAATACCCGCCCAGAAAGTAAAGTTGTACTACTGTTGATATTCTAGTTGAGCGAGACAGAATCGTAGCTACCCCCTCCCGTTTTATTGATTAAAAGACAGTAATCGAATCACATTAGAATCGAGAGAGAATGAGATAGAGACAAATAAATGAAAATGCAGCAAATATGACATGGATACATAATTATAACAAGTAGGAATTTTCATTTCCTCCAATTACGAAAACAAAAATCAAGTTTACCATCCGTTTTTGCCACTCGATATTCAATTTAATTGTAAATATTCATATAAGTCTAAAATCTTGAAATGGAGAATTTGCTCTGAAATTTACAAATGTACATATTAGTCCAATGAAAGAAACATGTAAATTACAAATTTATTGTCTTTATAACCAAACGTTTTAATCAAAGGTAGTGGAATTTATGGTTTTATTGCTCTTTGTTTTTTGGTTGATAAGCGTTGTTTGTTCCAGTCCAAACTGGTTTTTACAATGTCTAATTCAATAAAAAGCTATACACAAATTTTTGGCTCTATTTACAGAAAGAGCAGGTGGGAGAGTTTTATTTATATGTTATGTAGAAAAAATTCAATCAGTGCATTTGCTTTATGAAAAAGTTCGAAATAAAATCACCAAGTACAAATTGAGCTAAAATTACTTGTAGGCCTATGTATTTTATCCCATTTTATGGAATTTAAATTAGAGAGGTCATTCCAAAAGGATTATGATTATTAGAGATACTTTCTTACATCATAATGTGACAAGCATATTTCGGAACTATCTGCGTTTTTTCAAAGCTTGTCAATTATTCTATCAAACATTATCTTGACAATGTTCGGCAGCACTGAAGCCTCGTATGTGTATACGCAGTTAATCCAACGAATGATGTCGATTTTATGGATTCTTGACATGTTTTTGCTATGCTATTGTACGTATAATTTTTCTAAGGAGGTGTTCAAACATTTGGTAGAGCGACGATTGCTCCGGGCTTTATTTTGTCAAAGATAATAAATTCTCGTAACCTACATAGTGCATACTAAATTGTATTCAAGATCGAGGCAAAGTTGCACGATGTAATATGATAAAGAAAACACAAGTTGGACATAAAATGATATTGATAAAACTAGAAATAAATTGTCTTGGAATGAAATCGATTAAAGTGCTTACGCTGTTCCAGTGAGAGTACACAATCCAGCTGCCCTTGGGGTGTTGAGACCAAGTAAACACAGAAATCCTGAAGATTAATAGAATATTTAGTTTTTTTTTATAACCAATACAAATATCTCCAACAACAATAATGTTATGGTTGCATGTATATTTAATAGGAGTACTAAAAGCAATATGTTCACAAATTGGGCCCATTAAATCAGACCCCTGCAACCATACGGTAACCATAGTAACCTTGCAGGTATAAACTTCAGTTAATGAGGATTGGTGATTTAATCATATTATCATCAATTAGAAGACCATGACTTGTGATTGAACACACGTTTCAAATTTGCCAATTGTTACACTGCACAAGGACGTATCAAACTTCCAACGAATTCAACGATAATTGTGTTTTTATTGATATAAAAACGGTCTTCGGTTCTATGATGAGAAGAACATGTGACCATCACCATTAATGACACGCGTTCCCTTTTCTTTATATTGTGGTATGTGATTACTTTCGTGATAAATCCTCAATGTAGCGGGTTATTGGCTATGTGCCATTACTATTATTACCTGTTGTATTATCACGGAATTAATTTCTTCTCAAACATGGTGCCTCCTTCTGGTGTCTACTATATTTTATTTTACCACTATTTATATTTAACTCTTTGTTGAGTTTTTTTAATACGTCACATATTCTGAAAACCGTCACATCTCTTTCCAAATGCCATTCTAAACTAACGAATAACGAAACGACCCCAATAGCATTGTCATCGAAGAGCAGAAAGAGTTCTTCCGTATAAAGATCCGAATAATGGTTACACAACTTGGGATATAGATAAGAACATCCCAGAATTTATTTCCGTATCATTTCACCGAACAAAGCGTGTTCTATACAGTAATGAGATAATTCGGAAAAACGATATTATTGAACTAGATATTGATTCCGTTGTTTACAGGACATTTAATCATAATGCCTATAGCAAGTATCATCTTCAGATACACTGATAATTGACGGAAAAGGAAGATCCAGATAGCAAGGCGTTGTGAAGTCATAGTGCGTTCATTCATTTACTAGAAATTTGACTCAGGAAACATTTAATCAACACATCAATCACAACTACAAAATAATGTCATCCTGGTATTCATGTAAGCAGATGAAAATGATGATTGTCATACTTTCCAGCATTTCATTTGCCAGGGGTATGTATATAGGAGCAATAATTATTGTTTGCCATGGTTCGGTCATAAATCTCGCTCGTTCAGTTGATAATTGATCGTTAGAGTCTAATTTGAGAATGTCATTGATACATGTAGTTAACTACTCCCGCGTTTACAGACAAGCGCACATAATCATACAAAAGTGTTATTTATAGAGTTGGATTGAATTTCGGTTTTTGTTGGGTTTAGGGTTACATGTAGGATAGTGGAGTTCGTAGTATATTGACTGTCGTACCTCAAAGTATGTGATTGAGTACGGTAATTAAACAGGCATGATTTTGAGGAAAGGTCGTGTCTCCTAAGGTTTATCTCTTCTGCTGGTCAAATAATACCACCAGTCGCCGAACTGGTCATCTGTTAAACTTGATTTTGAGCATCATTTAGAGATACAATAGATGCATACTGATTGGGGCAATTTGTGAGAATTCAGAAGTGAATTTCGAGGACGTCGAGAAAGAGAGAGGGGTTTGATGGGGGGGGGGGGAAGTGAGGGAGGTGGGATGGGGATACTGTATATTAAGAGGAAAAGAGGTAAGAAGAATAAAGGCGTAAGATGGTACTTTCAATTCGAAGAAGTTTTGATAGAAGACAGAGAAACAACATAAAACTGTAAAGAAAGCTGAGCTGCCAGAGAGCTAGAAAATAGTGTAAGAGATCGAACCAGGGGCGGCGATCTCGGGGGGAAACGTCCCCCCTCAATTTGTTTAGGGGGGGCGGAAAATTCGAAAAAGTGCCCCCAAAAAATTATAGCAAATACTGACTGAAGGCTGCATCGATAGACAAATTTAGACATCGATTCTGATACAATAGTGGTAACATGTAGGAACGAAAATGAAAAAGAGCAAACGACAGGAGAAAAACTGCGTACGCGCAGATGGGCATGATAAAAGAAGGAAAGAAAAAAAATGTGGGGAAAAGGGAAGGCGGGTAATAGAGGGACGTTCGTCATCATTGATTGCTTTTTGGTAAATAACTGGAGTAGATGGGTCCCAACGTCCTGCTCGAGAATCGGGTTACACGTAGAACGAGAGGTTTGGACTCATTCAAGAACCAATTGACGTAATGTCGGGAGTCGAAGGGGAGTTGGAGATCGAGGAAGGGTCACGTTATAACAAGACGGGCATAAAATCATCGCGCAATCGTGCTCGCCTTGATCGCATTGCACTTTCGAGGAAATTGAGTAGCCCGGAGCTAAAATGTCGCCGCGCTTGATTTTATCAACCATGCACGATTACATAATAATATAATCCCGAGCAGTTGAACATGAAAAAATTGTTAATGATGGCTTGTTAATGATGGAAAGCACAAATATAATATGATTTACAAAAAAAACACTTATAACTTCCATAGAGGAATGTTGTACATGATGGTATTCGGTGCATGGGCAATGGCCGATGAACTTCACAATGAACGAGTGAGACTTTTGACAAAGGCCATTGTTTTTTTTGTTTTTTAATTATCATAATTAAAATTTGTAAGTAAGGGTGATATCATATAATTATCTAAAATGGACAACCTCGAGCAAATTGAGAGCCATACTCATTTTTTATTTCATTTTGATTGCTACAAATTTTTCTTGCATTTACTTTAAATTTCTAATTTATATTGCTAATTTAAATGACAATTCAATATTGGCATTATTCTTATTTAAAATATTAATTTTCTGTTTTTGAATAACAGTCGAAGACAAATAATTCGTTCATAATTTTGTATTTTTAATCTTTAAAGAAACTGCATTCTGATATCTTTCCTCTCATCATGTTACGTATGGGCAAACGTATAATCATACAGAGTTATTTACTTCATATATTTTTTTTAAATTTCAGATTGTGAATGTTGTCAACTATGCACGGGCTGTACTCGCCCCAAACATCCATGTATGATCTCTGCCATGAACATCCTGAAGATCCGAATCGGCATCCTCCGTAAAATCCTCATTCTCGGCATCGTCCTAGTCACGATATCGCTCCTCTACTTTGTCCGACCACTCCAAGAGACCAACGTCAGTCGGTCGTATGTCAGCAGCGACAACGATGGCGAGGTCGGCGGCGGAAAGCAAGACGGGGTAGACTACGATGTGCAATCGGAGTTCATGGGGGTCTTACCTCGAGTTCTGGACTCGGCCAAGAGAAGCGGCGTCGTCAGCCATCTTCGTTCACTTATAGGTAGGTCCTCGTTGCTGAAAGAAAACTACAAATTGTTGCCAATAATGTAGATGAAAACATAGTCGAAAAGGGCTTTAATGATTTCCGTATGCTTGTGTACGTAACGCATTAAAAAAAAGAACCAAATAAAATTCAAGAACAATACAAAAATTTAGTCTGAGAAATATATGTGCAGACGTATCTCCTATCTCAGTACATTATATGAGATGAAAGTGTATTCGCCAGATGATTTTGAATTGGCAGGATGATGGCAAAATGCGCCAAGTCTGGAAAAGCGTTTGAACACCATGATGAGCAATGTCTCACAAAGAGATGAAATTGATGTCAATCACAAATCTGTACAAATGGAGATAAGGAATACTGTAGTAAGTTGGCAATCGATGCAGATCACTTGCTTGCAACTCAAGTTGGGATCGTAATTTCATATTGGCGACAAGGCTTTAAAAAAAAATTGTATCGCAATTTTCCGACATAAAAGAGTAAGTGGTATAATTAATCCCTTCGTTCGATGCCCCTGTTAATAGTGCAAAATGAATGGACAGCGTGGCTGCAGAACGTTGACGGTGAAAGGCTTAGATGTCTGGAAGCATTCAATCATGTGTAAATATAACGGCTTCTTACTTAGCTTCTCATATAGCAAGACATTGAAGGAGCTCCAGAGCATGATTGGAGGTCGGTAGACTTTTTTTTCTCGGTCTGTCTGGGTATTAAAATCAAAATGGTGTGCTCATGCATGCAGTGTGCGATGTCGGCAGAGTTTGTTGATTAGAGTGGTGTGGGGGGGGGGGGTACTCGGGGAACTGGAGCACCCCAGCTCGGAGTGAGGACGTCCGTGCCTGGGCACCCCCTCCCCGTTGTGCCTGCCCGGACTACGACGACAAACAAACGAAAGCTCGCACGTGTTCTCATACTGGGTAAACAATAGTCAAAACAGCTTTATTGAATCTAGTCTCTTCATCATGGTCAAAGCTGACTATTTGGCTTGCTGATTCACTTTGTTCCTTAGATTCCCGTAAAAACAAAGTCTCAGGCAGGCATAAATAATATGCCGATTAACGATGCAATTCCTTTTCCATCGCCATAACGTGCCCCAGTTTTGGGCCAAAAATTACAATCTTCGCAGACGATAAAATTATGGAATGCCAAATAGACAATCACAACCGCACGGTGTATGAAGTGCCTTTACACTCCCACCAAAATTGCCTTCACTGGTAACATAATCACATGCATGAGTACACTTACATATATATGAAAATGCATTTACTAGTATTACATAAGTGGTGCATGTGAAATAATGTGACCATAATATGGAAATTTTTAAGCAAGCACTCCATACACCTCTTGCATGTAAATTGGTACACTTGCAATCTACAACACGAATAACATGGCAATTGAATAGCTTGATCAAACCAGAATGGCATAAGTGATGATGCGGAACTCAAACAATGCACGTTTATAACATGTGCTGTAAAAGATTATAACACAAACTGCAAAGGTTGTAAGGCAAGCTTAAAGGTTGCGACAATATTTAAGCGCTGTGTATCTAAAATTCGCAGCAAACAAGATCAGAATTTGAGTCCTAAATTTTTAAACTGTACCAGAAAACGAAGTACATGTGCAAATGCAAGGTCAAACATTTGTACCCGCTCCAAACAATCTCAAGTGTACATACATACCTGCTCTATGGAGGTACCTTTTCCAGAAGCAGTACGAGCTTCTGAACCGGCCTCCAGTATTCGGCAAGCTTCTTGTTTGGACGACCTTTGTTGTCAAGGTCTTTCGTTCCAACGCGCACCTGTACCCGTCTGACCAGACCATCTTCATCAGGAGTGGCTTCTGCGACCATCGCAATTGGCCATTTCATACGCGGAGCTTCATTGGCCAACTGAATGGCTTCCTCTTCACTGGATACACTCACCAGCCCATCATCCACATAGAAGCTGCGCTCGACGAAACGAGATGCCAATGGAAATTCATTGCTGCAATGTCTAGCCAGATACTTTAAGCCATAATTGGCGCAGCCTGGCGAAGAAGCGGCACCAAAAAGATGGACGTTCATGCGATAATCCACTGGCTCCTTGTTGATGTCGTTATCTTGGAACCACAGGAAGCGCAGGAGGTCTCGGTCATCCTCAGCGACCCTAAACTGAAAGAACATCTTCTCAACATCACATAGCACTGCTACATTGTGCTTCCTGAACCGACAAAGGACTCCCACCAATGAGTTTATCATGTCCGGTCCCTTGAGCAGATGATCGTTAAGGCAGGTGCCGCCGTACTTCGCGGAACAATCAAACACTATTCTCATCTTCTTCTTCATTGGATGATACACACCATGATGTGGTATGTAATTTGTTTCTCCAGGCGGCGCCTTGGTCTCTACTTGTTCTGCAAAGCCACCATTGATGATATCTGTCATGAAGCTTGTATAGTTGTCTCTATATGCTTCGTCCTTCTTAAGCTTTCGATGGAGGTGTTCGAATCGAACGGTTGCCAACCTTTTGTTGCTTGGAAGGTTTGGCCGGGTCTTGAAGGGCAGCGGCATCTGCAAATGACCATCCTCGCATTGTACAATGTTGGTCTCAAGGTGTTTCAAGAATTGTAGGTCATTCTGAGAGCATGCTTTGTCCGGCGATTTGTCCTCTGCGAAATCTGCCTCGAGCAACCCTATGATCTCCTTTGGCTTCGGAAATGGTATCTCGCGAGTAGAAACCCTCCCACACTGGCTACTGAAGTCCATGGCATTCTCTTCTTCGGCAAAGCCAACAATACTCCAGCCGAGGTCAGTTCGAATAGCAAATGGTTCTACATCGCTACCAGTAACTACTTGTCTTGGTGTCAGAGCTCTTGGGCAATTATAGCCTATCAGTAGGCCGACTTCGCATCTCTGAAGTGCTGGCATCTCTCTTGCAACATCTTGGAGATGAGTCCACTTCTCAGCAGTACTTCTGCTTGGGATGTGTTCTCTATCAGTCGGTATGAAGTCACGCCTATAGCACTTTCCTATCTTGAGCTGGGAGGGCGACATCATACCTCTAACTAAGATACTTGAAGTCACGCTGCAATCAATGTTCGATGACGAAGTCATAGTAGATAACTTTAAGCGTATGGGTTGCTGCTTAGCATTCAGGGCTTGCGCTACTTCATCTAGAATGAACGATGAATCACTCTGGGTATCCAGGAGGGCGTAAGTCAGAATCTCTGACGATGGTGCTTGTTCTGCCGCGACCCACACTGGTACAATCATCGAAGTGCTAGCTTGTTTTCCAGAACGGACTTGGCAAGACGTAGCCCTGTCCTTAGAAGCTCCTTCACTCTTGTGCGCATTGTCCTCTCTTATCGTAGGGTTTTCCTCATGAAGAGCCGTGGGATGGCGCTTACCACATGTACTACACTTCAGCCTTTGTTTACATGCCTTAGAAAAATGCCCCTTCTGTAAGCAACCAAAGCATACATGATTTTCTTGAACAAACTTCTTGCGTTCAGAAAGTGGCTTGGCCAAAAACTTGTCACAGTCCTCGGACTTGTGTCCAGTTTCACTACACAGGCAGCAAGGTTTTGGAGCCTTCTTGACTTGGTTTGGGATGTTCTTGCCTTCGGCACTTTCCTTGGTGTTGACAGCCAAAGCAGATCCCTTATTTCTTGCTTCTCGCTCGATCTTGGAGGTCTTGGGACTTGATTCTCTTTGAGAGTCCTCAGATTTCAGGGCACCTAGAGAAGAAATGGGATTGTTGGCTATCCTTGCCTCCTTAGCAACAAATTTCACAAACTTAGAAAATGAAGGATAGCTGCCGCCTTCCAACTCATCTGATACCACCCTATTCCAGCTACTAATCAGCCAGTCTGGAAGTTTGGCTATCATCTTTTGATTCTCATAGCAGTCGTTTAGCACCTGGAGGCCAGTGACATATGGCATAGCATCATCACAAGACTTTAAGTAGTCCGCAAACTTCTGAAGACCTATGGCATCTTTGGAGGATATCTTCGGCCAAGCACTTAGCTTCTTCCGGAACGCTTGTTGGACATTAAAAGGATGACCATACCTCTGTCGAAGGCACCTCCATGCCCCATCATATGCCTCTTTGGAGTCCCCGAAAAAGAAACCTTCCACCGCCTCCCTTGCCGGACCAGTCAGGTACTGCTTCAGATAATACAGCATCTCTGTTGGTGGTATGCCACGGTTTTCGATCAAAGTCTTGAAACCTTTCTCGAACTCTATAAACTCGAGCGAATCCCCACTAAAGGTGCGTGGCACTGGCATCGGAAGTCTTGTGTGGTACATGTTGTCTGCTAAAGCCTTACATAAGCCCTGGACGTCAACCGACGTTGTCTGAGGCGGCTGTAGTGGTGTCTTGTCACGAGGTTCCACATGCGAATCAGGTAGACTATCATGTAGCTGGCCTACTCTAAACTCTGGGCCCATCTCATCTTGAAGGGAAGGAGATGACGTCTTGGCAGGAGGTTCTGCTGACTGCCCTTGAATACCTTCAGGTGGTTGGTTTACTCCAACTCCTGGGTACATTTTGTCTTGAGGAGGAAGTGATGGTGTGTTACGAGATTCTACAGGCTGTCCAGGATTGCTATCAATGTCAATTACTGGTGTGGCTCCACGCGGTTGGCTGGTTTCAACCCCTTGGTCCATTTCGCTTAAAATTGAGCTGAAGACCGATGAAGCATATTCTTGTTTCAAGAATTCTTTCGCTATCTGCTTCCGATCCTCGGCGTCAAAAGGACCTTCTAGGGATCCCAGAACTTCTTCCAGGGCGTTGAGGCTATCTCTGACCATTGCGTTGGCACGGTCCATCCTCGTGGTGGCCTCTCTTATGGGGACCTTGTGTCTCCTCAAAATCTCGTAGGTTTCCATCAATTCCCTCTCTCCAGCTTCCAGTATGGATATCTGTTGTTTGATGGGACCTTCTTCTGTCTCTGTCTTAATGATTGTTCTAGCTGCCTTTACTGTGGCCTTAAGGGAGCCGTACATCTTGAAAAACTTCCGCTCTGTCTTTGATTCTTCAGAGGCCTGAAGAGCGGCCATTTTTTCCGTGGGCTGCCTCTCCCTTGATGACTTTCTTGAATCTGCCATGTTTAATTGGCTTTGACACAACAGAAATGTAATAAGGAGCTGGCCTCTTATGCTAAACCATGCACTTGCACCTTGTACAGCAAATTGACCAAATTAAGTTGTCATGCAACTAGAGTGAAATCAAACATCAATTTAAGCAAAGCTACAGCGCTAAGCCTACCAACCTCATCAATGTAAAACCGCTTAAAATGCTTCTTGCTAATGCAATTACAAATACTCCATAGTAATTTGATTTTACATCTCCCAATAAAGCCTTTACGCACGCCTCAAAATTCGCTTATCAAAAGGGCTTGAATGCAGACCACGCGATCATGCGATAAAGTTCAACATCGCCACATATTCCTTCCTTGCTTGACTCTGAACTGCGATGTCAATATCACTTTGTAATGAAATTACACCTTTAACTTTCTTGTCACTTGAGCACAAAACTAATGCTGGCTACCTGCAAACAAAACATGCAGTATTTGTAGAATCATATTGAAAACACTTTTCAATAGACTACTATACATGAAATAGTTATTAAAATTCAACTTTTACTTGACCTCTGTTAATTTGTTATCAAGAGTCTTGAAGTTTCACAGAGCCTATTATAGCTCTGGTTCTAACTACTTTTATTTCATCAAGTTCAGATCCAATGTTTCATTTATAAATTCAATGTTGTTGGCTTGATTTATGCTTCAAGTTCAAACCTGGCTGGACCTGGACTGTACAAGACTAAACCACGCTGGCTCCCGGGCTGTATGGCTTGACCGGGCCGATTCCCGGGCTGTTGTTCAAGCTGGACTTCAGCTGGATTAGGCTAGTTCATAAATTATGCTAGGGCTGCTACGAGAGGCTGACACAGAATAGTCTTGAACTTGGGCTTGGCTGATCCGCTAACATCTACACTGGGCTTTAGTCCTTAGACTCTTAAATAGACGTGACTGTGGGCTGGATCTATCAAGGCCGTCGCTAGTCCTGTTACATTATGGCTGCATGCCAACTGCTGGTGCAAATTATGGTAAAGCCACGTATTTTATAACAGTGTATAATAACGATTGTGGCCGATTCCAGCTTAGCGTCCATAATACACCTCAATAATAAATCGATGACACTGCTGCATTGCAACCATAATTCATTGTAACTGTAACATTAGTGTAGATCAAACTGCATAGCGTCCATACACAGCTCTACATACCTCGAACTATTGAGACATATGAGAAATGACTGGATCACAACATCGTTTCACAATCCAAATCAAAATCCATCAACATCCACTCAGATTCTGAGATTCATGCGTTATGGTGCAATTCTAGCTGATCTCTAGCATATATCCTGTGCTCGTCGCCAAACGTAGTTACATATGTATGTTCGTAGGTTCATCCAGCTGAAATGTCATGTTGAACTCAACTCAAATGTCTAGCGTCTATTTATTGGCTCCATCTTGATAATCAGGCTTGTTGATGATGATGAGGCCATTTTGACGCTACGTTGGAAGTGTTTTTACTGTGCCTGCCCGGACTACGACGACAAACAAACGAAAGCTCGCACGTGTTCTCATACTGGGTAAACAATAGTCAAAACAGCTTTATTGAATCTAGTCTCTTCATCATGGTCAAAGCTGACTATTTGGCTTGCTGATTCACTTTGTTCCTTAGATTCCCGTAAAAACAAAGTCTCAGGCAGGCATAAATAATATGCCGATTAACGATGCAATTCCTTTTCCATCGCCATAACGTGCCCCAGTTTTGGGCCAAAAATTACAATCTTCGCAGACGATAAAATTATGGAATGCCAAATAGACAATCACAACCGCACGGTGTATGAAGTGCCTTTACACCCGTCTCCTCGCCCTATAGTTTCGCCCACTTTGAGAACCCTACTTCTATTAAAAATCATTCTGCATCGCCTGGTTGGTCCTGTTCGTCTGCAGCAATTAGTGGAGGTCGTAGAGAGTGGTGTAGCCATGCAGGGGCAGGGGTATATGTGCACCCCTTAAAGGTAATACAAAGTTTTGGTATGGGGTCATGAATTTGGTTCAAATGAACATATTTGAATATGGGATCCTACAATATTAAGTGATCGTTGTCGCGGTTGAAAACGAGGCTAAAGTTATGAAATTGTAAATAATAAACTCTTTATGTTGTATAGCTCCCTCTCAAGGTCAAGATATTAATTAAGCTATAAAACAATGTTTCTTGACTAAAATCGACCGATTAGCTTTTCCCGTTTGGAAATTATATATCACAACTACATATTCTGAGATTTTCATGGTCGCTGCTACCATTGTACGGCCATAGGCGCTATTTGAAATTTATCAAAATTTACCGGGAGCACCGGTAAATTTTTAGATTCAATTTTTCTCGGAAACAGAAGTGTTTTAGGGGCTAATTTTTTTAGTGCTTATAATACATCCACACGGGCATCCAAATATATCAAAATTGTAAAGATTCACTATCCACCCAATTTTCAAAATTTCCCAAAACTTTGTATTACCTTTAATCAAATGGCGAGAAAAAGAGAGAAAATGATAACAAGAAATGGTACCTGAAATTGAAGACACTGCGACCCCTTCTACACCCTCTCCCCAATCCATCCAAAGAGAATGACCAACACCCCTCCCCCATGTCTGTCCCACCATACGCCTTTGACCGTAGCCGACCTTATTGTAGATAATACCATAACGCGAGACGGCATCTCAGTTGACGGACAAAGTAGAAGGCAATTGATAGAGTAAACATAAGAAAATAAGCAATTCGATGCTTGTGTTGAACTTATAAGAACACCTCTGCTAATGCCACTGCCAACTGTAGAAGGCGTACGTTGTACACTGTACATTGGACCATGGAGTTACTAGTAACTCCATGATTGGACTCTACCAATACAGCACTGCATTGAAATGTGATTTGAAAACAGATGATTTAATGGAGGATATGTCGCATGTGAAATGTGATATTTAAAGTTGAAGTCAAAGGGAACTTCGTACAAACTGAAGTAATAATGGGGGCAATGAGTTCAATCATGACAAGAACGGAATCTGTCAATTACAGAAAGAAGAAACATATCTGCCAACGATCCCTATTTTGGAGGAATTTTTCTTATTTTTGTTTGCCTTTAAATTATGCTAAGAAGCCCTATTCCACTCGCTTTCTGAGAAAGGAAAACATCTTTGTAAAAGTATGGAAAATACAATATCTTCCTAATGTTGGCTTCGGAGATTCCTCATGTTTTGCTGTAGTTTTTTTTTTTTTTTTTTTTTTTTTTATTGGGGGGGGGGGGGGGGGATGAAAGGTTGGCATGAATGGAAATATTAACTTAACACGAAGGGACATTTTCGGGATATGATAGGAATTACGGTTGTTTAATATTTAATCTTGCCAATCTCTTTTTTGTTATATTATTATTCCCACTATTTCTTGATAGTAATCAAACATGTAGTATTACTCTGTCAAATACTCTCTCTCTCTCTCTCTCTGTCTCGGATCTCCCCCCCCCCCCCCTCCTCTCTCCTATCTCACTTCCTCTCCTCACTCCCACCCCCTCTCCCTCACTCTCTCTCTCTCTCTACTATCCATCTAGGTCTTGGGTGGAAGGATAATAGCGGTACATCTTCGAAAACGGAGATTAAATTTGATTCGCATGCCGAACGTTTGTTGGATATCCTAGAAGTAAATCTCTTCCAGAATAAAACGAACGCTACCGATGAAGTAACTGTTATCAAGCCGTCAAGGAAAGAAGGGTAAGTTTACATATCAAATCCAGTTTCTCATAATTTTGTATCAGAATTGTGTGAAAAATGGTTGAAAATTTAAAGAAAGTGCTATTATCCCGCGGTCAGTTTCCTACCAAAGTTATTGAATTCATAATCGAACCTGCGTCGTGCACAATAGCTAACGGTGGACCCAACATAATATATAATCCTAGACTCAAACCTAAACTAAACCACAATCGTAATTCTAAGTTCCTAACCCTAATCCTAACCCTATTTCAAATCGAATTCCTCAATAAATTACCACACTATACGATATGAAACATTATTCTCCGATTATTGTGTCCAAGCCATCTTTTCCCAATGGATTAATTTTCTTCCCCACCCACCACGCCACCTCCGACAAAAACAAACAAACAAACAAACGAACCTTTTTTCTTTTTTTTTCAGTCTGTTTGGTATTTCAAGGTCTTTTGAACATCAGCTGTATTATAATGATGCACAAATTATTCCCATGATAATTTGTTATTATTGTTCGGACTGAAAGGTTTTTGCAATGGTATTAGAAACTATTTAGTCGAAACAGATCCCAACGCCTACTAATTGCATGAGAGGCGTTTTCCCAGTAATGGCTAATTAGCAATACTCTTTTTAAAATATCTATAACTCCACTTGATGGTCTCAGAAACCAAGACTGTTGCGTTTATTTCAATTATCAAATTCAAATAAGGTAATGATCATAACATGGTTAGATTTGTTTTTGTTTTTTGTTGAAAGCTCTACTGAACAAAACACAACAAAATAATAGCGTGTTCCTTTTTCAATTTGTTTTCTTTTGTTTTGCTTTTGGTTTACAAACTAGGTACCTTGTATACGTTTTCATCAAGCTTTGAATAAGAATATGAACAAACCATATCAAAATCAAATTGAATTCTTCATAAATTACAACACTCTCCAATATTAGAAAATAACCCATTATTTCACCTCGTGTCCAAGCCATCATTTCCCATTGAATACATTTTCTTCCCTGCCTACCCCGCGCCCCCTAAAAAGAAATCAGTTCACTTTTCTTCCAGTCTGTTTGGTTAGTATTACAAGGTTATTTGTAACATCAGCTGTATTGTATGATGCACAAATTATTCCCATGATTACAATGGTATTATAAACTAACTAATCGAAACAGATCCCAACGTGAATGATCGCGTGAGAAGTCCTTTTCCAGTGACCGCCATTAAATTAACAATGCCTTTTAAAAGATATTCATAATCTCAATGGCTGCCAAAACTAAGGCTGTTGTGAAATACGCTATTAACAAAACAAAAGAAAATGTTCAGGTGCCTTCTGTTGTACCAGCCTTGTCCTATTTTAAGGTTTCCTTCAGAATCATTTGTACAAATTATTTTTGTATTAAATAATGGCTGTTCCTCTTGCATTTCTCTTTGTGTGTTTCGGTTTTGGTTATATTCAGGACAAAGATTTAAACCATTTTTTTTTTACATCAGATTTTGAGTCACCCTGATTAAATAATTTGTTTTATTTCATATTTGAAAGTCACATATATATGAATACCTCATATTTTGTGCAAAAGGTCATATTTTTGTCATTCGTTCATTTTCTAACAATGAAAATATGTTAAGAGTGGTCTTAATATCGCGCTATTTGTGTGTTTTATGAAAATCATACTCTTTCTCGCCATACATCATTGTGAGTATGCTCAAACCATTTTTTTTTTGTATTGTCTGCTTACCCTCATAAATCACAATTACGTTTGTTGCCTTGGCGCGATGTATTTTATGCATCGTTTCCATGGCAACTCATTGTCAGGACTTATCCAAATTGCAGAAAACCTGATCGATTTCATCCGTATTCTAACCTTAACAAATATTTTCCTCATATGGCCAGCATTCACCGTTCAACGTCTGATGAAGGAGAAATAATAGTTGGTGATGGCCTTCAATGTATTCCGGGGAAATCGCGAGACAGAATGTTAAACCTGTTTGGTAACGGGTATGTGCAACCATGTCATTTTCTGTTACACATTCTTGTAATGAGTAATGCCCTGTGCACACAAGGCGTCACTTCACTGACACGGTACCGCGTCAATATAGCTGCCTTGGCGCAGCCCCTTGACGCACCAAGTGAGAGGGATATCATCCAAAAAAGGATGATTGCAAAATGAACAGTGCGATATTGAGTTGAATAACTTGAATTACTGGTGCGTGCTAAATTTGTTCATAAGCTGTATTGGCGCAGATAATAACGCAATGAAAATGACGCCTTGTGTGCAACAGAATAAGAGAAGCAGAATTCATGCTGATTTAAAGATACTATGTCCCTTTTTTAGTTAACATCAAATTCTGTAGAACTTGGCAGGAATTATGAATATGTCATGTATACCCTATCTTTTTGAAATTTAAACATTAGCTGTGTCCTATAGTATTCAAAGTATGCAAGGAAACCCTGTTTACCTTGTAGACTTCAGTGTCAGACACTATCGAGTGACTGACTGGCATCTTTTTTTCTATTTTGTAATAGCATACATAAAATGAGCTGTAACAATAACCCACTACTTGTAAGGCCAAAATTAAACTGATCTTTGTGCAGCACAAAACGTACGACCATTCGGTAAAAGGGTCTGAAAATCATACTATTACTTAGGTTATTCCATCACTTAAGTCGATTCGACAAGTAATGGTTGTTATTATCCCACTTGACACTTTCAAGCCCTTTCGTTTTGAGGGAAGTTCTAAATTAGTATTGTCTCTCAAATTCCGTTTGAATTTAACCTTTTCAATTTGTTTTGGCCTGCAAATGGACATAGTACCTTTCAGCCAAGATTTGATCTAAGCCTGATTTACAGATGCATCTACTATTTTGTGTACATTATTGTTGTGATTATTCGATATTTGGGGTAACTATGTGCGATGTTTCTTTCTTCAACACGGTGTGAACAAATAAAAAATTCTGAATTGGATAGCTAATTTTACAGTGCTTAAATTGTAATTTGCGAAAAGAAAGTGGTTACAATGTTGAAGGTACATGAACTGAAGGGCTACCCTTGACAAGCGTCTTTATGCGATGATAATTGATGGTTCTTGTCGTAAAATTTTCCTCATATGTGCTGGTAAAATTATTAATAGCTCTCAATTATATCAAGTATGCCATAAAAGTACTGTTATTGTTTTACGGAGAGCAAAAATGGCTATTCTTCCAAAGATATGTAAGCTAAAGACATTGCCACTTACAATGGAGGTTGAGGGCTATTTACAAAAAGATTTATGGTTATTTATCAAAGATTTTAGAGTAATTTATACTTTTAAAAGAATGATAAAACGGAGAGACAATAGTTAATCTTCCAAAGATACTTGAAGGCATGTCCTATGCAACAAGCCTTCTGCAATGGAGATTGGGGTGATTTAGAAGTGTGCATAATTTCTGGTTAAAATCTACAGCTATGACGCCAACATTCATCCTTTTATTGGCTCGGAAACGGGAGTGTCCGGTGTTATGTCACTTCCACCACCGTTTGGGTTTCGAAAAGCAGGTAAGATATATGTCGTGTTTACCTTTAACAAAATGCATAGCATGCGAATTTGACAATTGTACCGCTCGGCTGTGTTGTCACCCACTCACGTCAGGTCAGCGCTCCAGGAAATCCGAGTACAAGTTCGCAGACATCCGATTGAACGGTGTATTCAAATTAACACGCGCTTCAAAGGGATGTCGGCGAAATTGTACTTGACACTTGTGATAGTTTCCTGTAACGATGCCCTGGTTCAAAGATTCGTTTCCCCTTAAGTACAGGCAGGGCCGTAGCCAGAGTTTGATGTTTGGGGGGCAGATACATGTAATTGATCGACGTCCTGGGGAGGTGTCTAAAAAAGTTCAACCGATCTTGGATTTTTTTTTTTTTTTTTTTTTTAGGGGGGGGCATGTGCCCCCCTTTCGCCCCCGTGGCTATGGGCCTGAGTACAGGTAGCTATTCTTGAAATTGATAACCAACATTGTGGTATAAACAGTTATTTCAGGATCTAAATTATCGTCTATATGATTATACTCAGTCCACTGAGTTGTGAATTGCCAAGATTTACCAAGATTTACCAAAACATTGCGCAATAGCTGGATGCCGATACCTAGTTGGGTAAAATAATAATAATAGTGGGTTCTTGTATAGCGCTCATGTCAGTCAGAATTGACCCTCCTGGCGCTCCCGATTATCACCCTGGCTTTAGCACGGCGCTCTTGCATTTCAAGGAAAAACATTCCTACCAGTCAAAAATGACACTCCTGGCGCATTTGTGTGGAAATTGTGTAATTGTATCTGTTGTGTTATATTCCTCTAATACAATCATTTAATTTGGTTTTTTTTTAAAGCAACTTTGGCACCATCTGGTGTTATGTTGCTTATTATAAATGTCTGCATTGTTATTATTATTATTGTTATAATTGTTATTATGAGTAGTATTGTTATTATTAGTAGAAGTATTGTTATCATCATTATTATTATTGTTATTATTATCATTATAACGACAGCAGGAAGTTAAGACAGAGCAACAATTTAATGCAGTTAGATTTTATTTTCTTCAATATAATTTTCTTGGATGAGACAGAACTAATTTCTTATATAATGTTTTTAGCCGGTGGGGCGGGGGGTTCCAGCAGACACCGTTTCGATGTTGTATCGTTTACCTGTCTTTGGAAGAATCACAAATTTAAATTTTCTTCTTGCTATATAAAACATTATTCATGAAATGTTGGCCTTAAGTCATGAATGAGAAAGAATAAAATATTTTTCATCGATGTGAACAATGAAAATACATTTTTATCTGAAAATGTTTAGGAAATATTACTGTGTAACATTATGGTAAATGGTGCCCTGTATTTGGTTTTATAAAAAGGATGATTTAAGGGTGTAATTTAGGAAACCTGTTTACTGTTTGTATATGAAAACATGTGATGTTTGAGATCTGATCAAGCATACAATTCCTGCTCAGATTCAGTTATTAAACTTTCGTAGTCACGTTCCTCACAATGCTAATTAAAACAAATCACGTTTGTTATTTCACATCTAGAAAGTGCTTTGATAAAAGCTGTAACAGTCGTGGGGCAGTCAGACTTTCCTACGAGGTAAGATTTTGAATTATTTTGCAGTTCCCTTCAATTGTGAGAAAATCCAAAATGGTCAGCAGCGTGCATACTGCAGTACGTCTGCATAATTAATGAGCTCAAACTTGACGAGGCATTGTCTTTATTACAGAATCAGTTAAGTGGCTTTTTATTACCATAGATCTCAATACTAATATCGTCATTCGCTATGGCGACCAGTGTTCTAAACACGCGTTCATTTTCATTTAAAAACTGTATGAATATCTAGGTTTTTTACTATCACTTAACAAATCTACACCTGTTGCAGTTTCAATAGCCTTGTGTGTCCCTTTTTGAATTGACGAACTTGGCAGTGACGTATAACGCGTAGTCCGCGCAAAAATTGTAAAGGTAAAAAAGGGTATTTCTGATCGTGTTAATTTTACATCAACTTCATCTTTTTTCATCTTTATTCTTTATCGTAATTTTTCTTATTTAAATAATCACTATTTATATGCTATATTCCTCTCCCTATATTCCAAGTCCTCCTCCTCTCCCTTCAACTTTCTCTTTCTCTTCCTCACCCATCTCTTCCTCTTTTCCTACTCTTCGTCATGCATCATCATTAACATCATAGTCACTATCATCATTATTAATGTCCTCAACTATGTTACCAATGGAACTTATTTATCTAGTGGCAGCGAACCATTTCTTTGTCGACTCAAGAAGATCCATATTAGCATGTTGAAAACCCACAATTTTGACATTAGGGACTTTTAGATTTGCACAACGACAACGTGGATTGCTACGATCGACGTCCTTTTAATGCACTGCCTTGAATGGACGTCACACGTATCAGTCCACGCAAATCTAAAAATCCCTAATATATGAAGAGGGGCATGCTCTGAATGCGTTAAGCGTTGGTCACATCCCACCGTGCGTGTTTTTAGTCCGTACGGTTTTTGGGGAGGCTACGGCCGCCACGTTTTTCTGAAAACGTAGGGTGGGAGTGGCAAAGGCAGGGAGGGAGTACCGGCAACGCGCGTCACACGCACGGTGTAAGTACGTGGCCCACACGCCACGCCTGGCCGTAAACGGTTGCTTGCATCGTACGTTGCGATCGTGGTAAGTGCGTTGTACTTGCTTACAACGTACGGTCTCCGTGCGGTTGCCACGTTATCGTACGGAGGCCGTACTTACAAGTGCTGCTCACGTACGGTGTCCTTACTCACTCGCATGTTGTAAGTGCGTGCACGTGCGATGTACTCGGTGTATATATAGGACGACATTCTGATGTTCTCCAGAAGTCCCGGCTGTTGCTGCCTCAAGATGCCGCCCATTCCACCGAAGAGACTATATACTGCATAAATCAGTGCGAACAACGTGCGTTGTAAGTGCTTACTCGGTACGTTCCACGTGAGTTCTGCGTGCTCATTGGATAGCTGAACTGGGGAAGTGGCGAGTAAGCACGGACCACGCACTTATCCAGGCGCGTAGCCAGGGGGGGGGGGGGGGGGGCACGTGCCCCCCTAAAATTTCCAAGATCGGTTGATTTTTTTTTAGACCCCTTTTTTGACCTCGATCGATTACATGTAAGTGCCCCCCCCCCAAAAAAAAAACATCGAACTCTGGCTACGCGCCTGCACTTATCACGTGCGCTTTTAAAAGACGCACGGAGTCAGTGCGTTGTGCGCACGTTGGCAGTACCGGGCACGCACGTCACACGCACTGGGGTGAATCGGTAGCCCGAACGCAGCCCGAACACAGCGAAAGTTCCTCGTGCACTAAAAGTGCTACGGTGTGTCTACGGAGGCGGTACTCATCACGTACGGATACCCAAATTTTGCCCACGTTTTTGCACGTAGACAACACGCACTTGCAAGTACGGCGGGATGTGACCACCGCATTAGAGAACGTCTTGATACGAAACATAACCATGTCTTGAATTCGGTTCAGAAATGGTGCTTGGTGTCTTGAAGTAACTAATTAAATACGACACACATGACAACACATGTTTCGACAGAAATAGGGTGGACGTATTTGCTATTACGTGTATTGTATTGTATGTGCCTAGCAAATGCCAAAAATATAGCGTGATAAACATCAAACATAATTATGATGTTCCATTTACATCATAAATCAAACATCTAGGAACATATATATGTAGATTGATAAGGTGTTTGATTTTATTAATCGATTGATTGATGATGGATTGGACTGTAGTAGTTTATGTAGTTGATATTAGGCACCTGTTGCCACCACATATAGTCTGGAATAATGTTAATAAGTAATATATATATGTAATGTTTTTCTCTCCAAATTCGCAGTAAATCTTGCAGCCGTTGTGTAGTAGTCGGAAACGGAGGCGTCATGAAGCAGTCGGCGATGGGTTCGATCATTGACGATTTCGACGTCGTCATCAGGTATATATACATAACGGATGCGTTGTTTTGCCGCTGATAATAAATTAGGGAAATGAAATCGAAAGTGAAGATGAACACAGTGAATTCTCTTTGCCCTTTGAGGAGCAAACACTGGAGGATCCAAGGATGGCATGGGTGTCTTGATGGTTTGAGATTATATGTATTTCATTGCAATGACGTACATCAACGTCATTGCCTCGTTTCGTTCTATATTCATGAATTATCATCATTAGGGAAATGATGGTTGTTAACATTTAATAGTTCTTAGTAATGTGTAGGCGATTCACAAATGCCCTTTTTATGCTAAGTGAGGGAAACAAGGGAAAAGTGGTGATGCACGTGCATTTTTCAATCTCTAATACCAGAATGAGAGACCCATGGGTTTTTCCCGTTTCCAAAAGCAGGTGTGACGCCGCCGATTAAACTAATTAAATATATATATGCATTTATATAATATATATTTATATTCGTTCAGACGTGATATGTATATAAACGATTTAAGGACGTGATGTTGCAATGAGGAGGAGAAAGACAACGTGCAAGACCTATGAGCTGGTTGAACAGAGAGAAAAATCGAGAGTCAGGGGGAGGGGGAGAAAGAGAGAGAGAGAGAGAGAAAGAGGGGGAGAGAGAGAGGGGGGCATAGGGAGAAAGGTGCACTGGGGCGAAAAGCCAAAGGAAAATGAAAAGGAGAATGGTATTTGTTACCCCGCCAGGATGAATGATGCCCCAACAATAGGCTACGAGAAGGACGTTGGTATGAAGACGACAAATGAATTATTAGAGAGATTAGGATGTTCTTGAATTTTAAAAGAATAATGTCTCATTTCGTGTTAAATGACATACAAAGTTTTTGATATATAAATGTTTCGATTCATTTCTTCATTATATGATTAAGATGTATTGTTTTATAAGAAGTGTATGCTCTCTAAAATGTGTATGTTTATGATCAGAGTGATATTGATGAATATCCATAATGTTGAATAAAATAAAATGAAATACAACACACGTTTGTTCCCTGCGCCAGGCTGAACGACGCCCCTACAATAGGCTATGAGAGGGACGTTGGTTCGAAGACGACAATTCGCATGGCCTACCCAGAAAGCAGCTTCCAGTCATCGCTTCTGTACAAGGGCAACTGGCTCTACGCCATCGTCATCTTCAAACAAGCCGACTTGCTATGGGTGGCTGACGTGGCTGCTGGAAAGAAAGCGGTAGGAATATTTTCCGTTGCACACGCGGCGTCAATTCGATTGCGCTATTTCATGCGCCAATCACGTGCGCCAATAAAGCCTATGAAGGCAATCAGTGCATTCACCGGTTATTTAAAGGAATATTTGGACTGTCAATTTTCCAATCAGTTTTTTTTTTTACTATGTTACTCTCACGAGGCGCGTCGCGGGCTGCGCCACCCGCTAACTCAGTCCTCCGTCGCAAACGATCCCGTATGTGCAACGGACTTAAATGATGAGTATTTGTTCATGTAAATAAATTCGATGGACATTTATCATCAGTAAGATGAAAAGTGTTCCCCAATAAAAACTCAAGAACGTAATAGATTATCAAGAAAGAAAGAGATAATCTCAAAATTCTAAATTAGAAGATAGCTTGGCGTAATGCGGACATGTAAATGAATATACGTCGTATATGCTAAAATAATTCATATATGTTATCTTTCGTGAATATGGATTCCAAGGCTTGGGATTTGTGCTAATTAAGCTGTATCGAAAGATAGCACATACCTGATTTTATGAATATAACACTGATCTATTTTCTATTTTCTCCTGATTTAATTCCATGGTGTGTTTGAAAACTTTCAAGATGGTCGAAATCAAATCAGAGAGACATCCAAAAAAAAAAAAAAAAAAAAATAACAGAAGTGTATGCAATCAAGGTATTCATTTTAATTTGCTTATTGATAAGGTACTATGAAAATAGAGACAATTCTATTCCAGATAATAAGCACTCATTTGAGATTTATTTTCGCTGATCATGGTGATAGTCTGCTAGCGCTGTATGTTAGAGATCATCACGTCAAGGGAAAACGTTCTAATAAGTATAATAAAATTGGGTATGCAAAATTAAATCAAGCAATTATAAGTATTTTGTTTAAAGTCTGGCATGTCCCATTTTCGACCCATCCTCAACGCACACGCACCCTCGCACGCACACAGATTAATCACTTCACACTCTATGCAGAGCGGAGGTCTGGGTCGTGTTTCATAAAAACGTGTTATCATTAACAACTGCCACAATTATAAAAACAAATCTGCACAATCAATCAAACGCCAAGATGTCAGCAGCTTATAACAATGATTGTTATTTATTATTGATAACAAGCTTTATGAAACGGGGCTCTGATAGAGGGAATTTCGCGCGCCTTTATCTATATCAGCCGTTAATGGCTTTTCGATCGGGCAAAGAGAGGCTTACATCATTACATGTTATTGGTTATAAATCTTCAACTAGAATATTTCTCCGTTTGAACCGTATGTGCTCGGTAACTCAAATGTTGTCAACAAACAAAAAATAAACAGAGCAATTGTATTGTCGATGTAGCAAAAGACATAAACATCAGCAGAACTAATGCCTAATTCATCATTTAATCGTCAAACGGAAGAGTCAAAATGATACTTTGAATATCCAGATAATTTGTTTCTTTTTGTGTCAGTGATTCATGAAACCCATAATATATCTACACAGCACGATCGCAAAGTTTTTGGCGAAACTCAAGAGCAAATTCTAATCCATATTGTATTGCTTAGTCAAGTAGTAATCATGTTCAGATTATGGACTTTTAGATTCTGCACGACGAGAACGTGGACTGCCCTTTAGAGGCAATGTGACGTCACTGCCAGTGCCTTAAAAGGACGTCACATTGCCTTAAAAGGGCAGTCCACGTTCTCGTCGTGCAGAATCTAAAAGTCCCTATTACCTAATAGTAATACCGATTTGTATTTTTAATGTTTGCACCTTTCATAACGGGTGATGGACAAGGCTAAAAATTGCCTACGGTTGATTTCTCGAAAGTCTTGTAATTGTGTCACACGAATCATCCCATGCATTATATTTTTCTTCATGTACTGGTGATAATATTGGTTATTTGTTTCTCTCTTTCGTTGTAGCCATCGTTGAAATTTTGGAAGTCGGTAGCCCGGGTCGTGCCCAAGCCTTCCGATGAATTTCGCATCTTTAATCCTCTCATTATTCGAGAGACAGCGGAACTCGTCGGTATGAAGGTCGGCAATGGCAAAGTCGGAAAGGTAAGGCAAAAAAAAAACATGTTTAGCGTCCTGTTTTTTTTCTCGAAAAATAGGAAGGAGGAGGCCCTTTTTTTTCTTTTCTTTTTTCTTTCAAAAAGGCCGCTCGGTACATTTTCCCTGACAGTCGGGTTATTTTTCAAGATGGCCGCCGACCATTTTTTTTTTTTTAATTAGAAATAGATTCATTTTAGCAGTGTTTTTCATGTTTGTTTTTTTCAACAAAAAAATAAAAATCCAAAAAAAAAAGGAGGCGGCCCCCAAAAAGGAAGCGAGTGGGAACGCTAAACACGTATATTTTTTATTTTTTTAAGTGGCCTAAGTTTAAAGACAAGTAGTCTGTGGGTTCTCGTATTGAATTGACCACTGGAAGTGGACATCACTGTTACGACCGACAGGCCTTATGTAATGAGCTTATCCTAGCTCTACCCATTTCAAAATAAGACTAGTACCCGTATAAAAAGTTTAAGTCTTCATCTAAAATTTTAAATCCCAGAGAATTCAACTCTGCGAGAAATCAACTCTGAATAGTTTTAAGCGCGAATTAACTTTGTTCCACTCACATGCTCAATCACCCAGACCTTGATTATAAATTGACCTATTCCAGACTCTGGATGTTATATGCTCTGTATCACAACTACCATTTTGTAGAGTTTAAGCATTTATAACTGTGTATTGTACCTTCATTATATCCTTTAATTAAATAAATAATTATGTACATAATCTGGACCCCATGGAAGACCAGCAGTGTCGTGCCTGGCACAGCTGAATATTGGCTATCCAGCCGTTTTGTTAACGCTATGTATATACTTGTATTATATGTTTGTTGTTTTAAATGGAAAATATATACTGTACTATACTATACTATACTAATGATGAGAGAGAATTGTTTCGAGTCTCTCACAGTAAGTTCCAGGTGGGACTCAAAATGTCGCTGCTGCTGCTGAGTGTGAGATTTGCACATTATGTTCCTTCCATCTAGTCCCAATGTTTGCACATTATGACGGCAGTATACATGTATGAACAAAGATTCCGGTATGTCTGGACAGCAGTCATTGACAAGATTTTTGTATTCATTGAATTTATTTCTCCAGAAAAATATGAGTTTCTAACTCCTTGGATGACAACATGACATCGATCCTTTGTTCAAATATGCATTACAAAACAAAGAACCTGCAGTGTTCACACTATTTCTACACACACACTCTCTCTCTCTCTCTTTCTGTCTGTCTGTCTCTCTCTCTCCCTCTCTCTCTCTCTCTCTCTCTCTCTCTCTCTATTTCTCTCTTTCTCACTCTCACTCTCACTCTCTCTCTCTCTCTCTCTCTCTTTCTCCCATTCTCCCTTTTTCTATTTATCTGTTTATCTGTTATGCCTGTCTCCATAGAATTTGACCAACTCTACATATCTAGCCTTCTCCATCATTTTTGTACTGGGGCCAATTTACTCCTCCTCTCATATCCATTTCTTAATACTATCCAATTCAAGACTCTTTCCTACGATCTATCCGCGGCCGTCAGATCCAGATTATCAAAACCACCTTTAAGTAACAAATGTCCAAAAGATTGATTTTTTTGTTGTTATTGGCTCACAAATAATGTTTCCCCTTGACTATGTTATAAGATGAATAAACTGACGGTCGGAACAATGGATTCTGGCGCACATAAACAGCGACCCCCTGTGAAAATTCCACAAAGATGTAATTCATATAGTTGAACATCTCGGCGAAAACTTAACCGACAGAACCAAATTTTCATCGTCCATCGAAAAATCTGTACTACATTTCCGTTGACACTTTACAGTAGGCGATTTAAGATTACAAGTCGAAGCGGGAATATTGAAAATCTAAAATCTTCTACTTCTTCCTCTTCTTCTTCTTCCTCTTCTTCTTCCTCTTCTTCCTCTTTTTCCTCTTCTTCCTCTTCTTCTTCTTCTTCCTCTTCTTCTTCTTCGTCGTCTTCTTCTTCTTCATCTACTTCCTCTTCTTCTTCTTGTTCTTACTCTTCTCGTCTTCCCCTCCTCCTCTTTCTTCTTCTTCGTCGTCTTCTTTTTCGAAAATGAGATGGGAGTAGCCAGCCGATTTCCTCGACCCGCTTCTGTGGTCCGTTTACCATTCGTACAATTTTCTTTCGGCAAGAAAGGTCGAACAAAGAAATCAATTACTATTGTCATGAAACATTCCTTCTTTCATGGAAGATCAAAACTGCTTTGTTTGAATAAGTTTGTTTTTTCCTCGTTCTGATAAAGGTATTTTAACAACATGTCGACATCTATTTGTTCCACACAGCTGTGTCATTAGTGACGCCCTAAATTATATAACTTTGATCTTCGTTAATCCAGGGACTTGTTAGAGAAGGACTGGAATCAAGCCGGCGAAACTCTTGTAATTTATTCAACGCATTCGTGAGTTCTAAAGCGTAACAATGGGATGTGTAACATTCCACTTGGCTTTGAAGTTCCATTCTCCGAACCGCACTTCCACTGCGGGGACTTTCGGAAGCCAGGCACCAGTTTTACATTTATTACAAAATATTAAATTACCGGCAAAATTTCAGTGTAAATCAAAAACTTTATATGGGGATTGTATTGGGAATAGTGCATCAAACACATTTTTAAATTTAGAACTCCGTCCTTCCTATAATTTGTGTGCCAGAGTTGGTAAAAGAAAAATTACATCCTGACAAAAACTCAATATTTAAGGATGATGCGCTAATTTGTGCATGCTTTAATGTCCCGTTATTTGATCCGTGATTTACAATCTTCAATAACATTAAGTTCGCTAATGCGTGTTTTCGCGTGTTTTTTGTATTTTTCAAGTTTAAAAAAGGTTGAAATTACACAAGTTTGTGTTCGCTTGTTCTACTCTTTACACATTCAACAATGGATGAGAAATCATTGGAAGGGACAGCGAACAATTGCTGTGATACCATTTTCTGATGTAGGAATTCTAAATCCTGAAAATTCATGTGCTCTTTTATTCTACCACCTGGTGAACAGTTGCAGATTAGCGCATAACTTTTCGGCGGCGTGGAGCATGGGGTCAAAGGAGAGCGGCTTGATTCCAGTCCTTGTCTATCAAGTCCCTGGTTAATCATTATCTAACATGTTACCTTGTGTACGCATACTTAATTCAACGAACATCACGATTATTAAGTATTTGGCGTCACCTGTGTCTGGGAGGCTATTATATTTCCTCAAACATGGATTTTATCAGAGAGTACACAATGATTTGAAGCAAACGATTCCAAAATGGCGTATTGACGTTGCAATATCTAATCGTTGCAAATGTGATAGAAAATGTTCATGCAGTTAGAACACCCCTGCAAATCACACTTACTACATGTTATACTTTGAAATTTGTATTATATTTTGACATAAAAGTAGATCGTTGGGCTTTGGTATGACACTAAAAGTGACGATGTTGCCTTCATAATCTGAAGCGGCAGAAAAGGAAATTCTGATGCCGAAATGATAATGAATAATTGATAGGTATGACGATCAAAAATGTGATGCAAGAATTAGTTGGTGTAGCTTTTTTTTAATAGCATTATCCCAAATCGGTCTGTTTGAAGTGGGTTTTGTCTGAGGTCAGTTTGGCGGTGTGACGGGAATAATTATAGACGCCCTGATTGTGCCTACGTGTTGATGTCTAGCAACCCAGTCTAAATAAAAATAAATATCATCTTCTAAATTGTTTCATAGAATGTACCAACGACTGGAAGCTTTGCGATCTCCATGGCAACACGATTATGTGATGAAGTCAGCGTAGCTGGCTTTGGGTATGACGTAACCAAACCTCTTCACTACTACGACAAAATACAGATGAAGGTTGGATATTTGTTCATTAATGTTTTCAATAAGCCAGGGGAGGCTAACTTCTCTTACCTGTATGTCAATGTTCCACTATCCAAATATGGAATGTAAAATGAAAAATCATTTTATTTGAAAATCAGTAGTCAAGCTTTTTTTTCCTTTAGCATATTTAATGTGCCCATACGTATAGTGATTATAAATTTTCAAAATTCATAACTTTCTTATTTTTGTGCGATTTCATTAAACTTTCATCGGTTGGCTTTTTTGACTTTCCACTTAAGTTTTAGAACAGTTGAGATTTACGGTTGGATTTTTCTTGAAATATAACATACACTGTCTCTCTCACGACCTCATTGTGTTTCTCTCAGTAGCGTAATGAGCAAAACTTTTTTGGGAGGAAGAAAACAAAGAATAATTTATACAAAAAAGTTCGAAAAAACGCTGAAAATCATGTCATTTCAGCAACATTTATAAATCTACTTGTATTCTAGCTATTGGGGGTGGTAACTGCCCCCTAGTCCTCCCCCTCCCCTATCAGTACGCCAGTGCTTTCTCTCACTCGGTTTCATATTTTCTTTGTGATTATACAGGTCGTGAAAGAATCATGGACTCACAATATCGATATTGAGAAAAAATGGCTGCTTAAAATGGTTCAACAGGGTGTTATCCATGACTTAACGCACGGAATCAAATGACATCTTTGGTCTGCATAAAACTGCAAAACTTGTCGGCGAAACAAAACTTGACTTGCTGGTCAGCCGGTATGAACTGAGCTATAAATTCGGCACTCGGGACAACTCGGACTCGGCAGAAAATCGAGGCCAATTTAACCAGGGGCAATGAATCGAATGCAAGTACTTTCGTGAATTTTGCATTGTGTATTTTTTCTTGGAACACCAATTTTCAAGATTATTTGATAAGAGTGAGCATAGCAGTCATTAAAGATGTTATTTTGAAAGTATTGAGAGGTTCAAGAAGATATGAATTTAGATCTAGCACTTCAAATCTTGAAACCTGTTGATATAAATCGTCGCGCGATGCCGAGTTGCCCCCGTGCCGTGTCATTCCGAGTGCCGAGCCGAGTTACCCACGAACAAGCTCCGAGGAAAATTCCGATTCTGCGTGCCTACATTTTGATTATCTGTATTCTGATCGGAGTCTGCTATAAAAACGACTTTTATTTCTTCACGTGTCATGAGCATCAAAGTGAATTTGAAAAGACAATCAACATTGATAACAATTCTGAATTCAAATGGATGAAGAAAGCTCGTATTCTTTTCTTCTTATCAACGTGATTTAAGATGAATTAAGAAATTGCAGATGACATCATTTAGGTGCTTTTTCGCGCTGCAGAATGTATGCTGAACAAAGAACTGCTCCTGGACACAACTTCGAGTCCGCAGAGAGGCTGAGATGGTGCAATCAAGCAATATGGGTGTAGTTTAAAATTGTTTTGCTAAGTTGTCTATACGAGCAGAGCTGTACAAACCATTGTTCAGTTGTCCCTAGCTTGGAGTGCGCCCTCTAGGTGTATGGCATACGTGCATCGACTCAATTCTCGGAAGAAATTGCTTGACTTTTGTTTTTCGATGAGAAAGTTAACTCTATTATCTGTTTATTGGTTTGTTTGTTTGTTTGTTTGATTGTTCGTTGTGTTTTTGTAGGGGATTTTTCTCTCCTTTGGTACAAATATTATGAACATTATAAGTTATGTAATTTCTTTCTTTTCAATGATAAGGATTATGGGCAAGTCCCAAATATTCTATGCTGTTATGTTACCGACCACATTAAAAAATGTTAGTATACCAGGGCCTCGCCTTATGAAAAGTTGAAATTAATCGCAACTATGTACATAAGAGAAACGAGACTACAGACTTGCGATTGATTGGTGGACTTACCTTTGATTTTGATCAATCGTAAGTCTTTATAAGACGGAGCCCAGACCTCAAGATGTGTTGTTGTTTTTAATTTTGTTTTTGATATCGCGTATCATCATTCAATGGTAAATGTTACGCCAAAGAATGTTTTAAGTAGGTGGCCTTTCTGAAGCTGGGTTCGGACTAATTATCGAGGAAAATAATAGTCTCGACGTTTATTCTGCTGTTGCTTTCATGATACATGGTAATGACCAAATACTTCAACTCATATTATCTGACGCTCAAAAAGGTTAAACAAAACCTTACTAGTACTTGTCTAACCAAAGTATTATAATGCATGTTTGCTACCACTTTGGTACATCAGGAAAAGAGGACCGATTGTTCTCGAATATTGGACAACTGACTTTCATTCCATATTGTAAAAGATATAAACATGTATTCAAGCTTCTCGTGTATTTATTCGAACCATATTATCACTGTGAATAGAAGTACTAGATTTATATATTTTACTAGTCCTACTAAGGTTACTCTGTACTGTACACGTTCTATACAAATGTTACTGCTTCGTACTATTGCTATTGTTATTTATCTTTATCATATTTTACTATTTTTATGTCTTTTACATGTAAATGGTACTTTATTGATATTCTACCTTCGCCGACGTTGTACCGCGCATGCTTCGCGGTCAATACCATACACTGAATGACTTACATGTACTGATTTTAACCCTGGTCCAAACACTGAACCTAACCCTAATCCTAATATCCTATGTTCCATATCCTTGAAATGATAAAGGAGAGTAGGCCTATTTGTTGTTGAATGTTTCATACTCATAATTGACTTTAAATTGTTTTTGCCAAAGCGTTTGAACAGTGCAATAGCTGATTTTAATGAAATGATTATCGCTTATAATTTTGTGCAATGTTTGAAATTTGCTTTCCATTAGTAAATTTTAATGAATGATTTAAAAATAGAGATTTTATATGATTTGCGGATTTACAAAAGTTTGGCCGCCTATTTAAAGCCCGATGTACATGGGGCGTCATTCCGACTGCGTTTAATTGCCTGCGCTATTCAAGCTTGTAACAGCAATGGGTGCATACGCTGGTAACTCAGTGGACTGTTTGAACTCTTCATCTCGCATTCACCCCTAAGCATTCACTTAGGTTACGATTTTTTCCACGCCACGCCAATTACTGACGTAGTCCTACGTCAAAAGAAAGACGCCCCGTTTGCAGCAGACCTAAAAAATATTATCGAAAGAATAGCCTGATCTTTCTCCTCCGTACACGTTTTGCCGTTTCCTTTTACTATATTTTGTTATCAACCAGGCGATTTCAAACATTTTACGACATTTCATTATTTGTTTGCCATCTGTAAAAGAAAATGACAAATTGTTGTCAGTGGTTCCGGTTTGTGGGATCAAATGTTAAAAATAAAGTCGTATTGTTTTGTCTAGTAATGGATGCACGTCGTTTCAATTGATCCGAAAATGCTCATAAATGTCACTGTAATGTGAATTTGCGCAGGTATATAGTGGACTATTAATACATCTGCATAAAACGTGCAGCGTTTGTAATATGGAACGAACCTTTAAACAAACGTACATGGTGCAACCGCAAACCTACTGTATATCTACATCACCATGCAAGCCGACACTTACAAGCAGCATCAAACGTACACATGTTCACACGAAATTGTTTTTCGTTTTCAAAATCCTACACCATTCTGTAATTTGAAGGTGCATAATTACATCATCGAAGCTTTCAATATCATACAAATTTTGTTAATTCATTCGTAAAGTTGATAACTGTTGAAATATATGATTAAATATGTATATATTGGTAATATGTATATCGTACTTTATAGTAAAATGTTACTAAAAAGAACAGTTCTATTTGGTAAACAGTAGCTAGTGGTTGTTTGAATATATTGATGATTTTAATCGATTTTTATAACTGAAATATTGTTTTTGATTGTGCCTTGTCACCTTGCAGACTACGCTGTGTTTTTGTGAAACTCTTTTGATGCATTGTGAAATAACTGTTCCTGAATAGAGTATGAAATTAAAATATGAAATTGTTGGCTGGATATTGTGTAAGCCCACTCGCAATTTTTTTTCAGTGTGTCTTTGTTGCGCTCTAAATTATTGCTATTTACATTTCACACTTTGACATTTAAGTTCCCTTCTTTTAAGGCAATAATTGCACGAAAGACGTTGTTAATGAGACCAACTATTAAATTTCTTTGTAAAGAAAGAAAAAGAAATATGTTATGACAATTTTATTCGTTGGAAATCTATCCGTTGGGGGGGGGGGTCCCTTTCTCCTAGAAATGTACTAGTAGAATAAATTCGAACTGAATGTGAGAGCATTTTATTTGAGATATTCAACGTACTGATCATAATGCATGATAAAATCTATTATAATTATGTTGCTGCCTAGATAGACCCAACTCATCCCAAACAATTTTTTTTTTTACCCCATAATAACTAATCGATACAGAAGGGGAGTGTATTAATGTTAACATTCAAGATAGCGTAATGTTAAATAACAAAGTTAATTTTTCATTATAATGTTGGTGTAAAATAAGAAGAAAGGGAAGAAGAAAAAAAAACATTTGGGGGATAGGTACATCGTATTGACAGGAAAGTTTGGTTTTATTTTGTTTTCCGTATTACAAAATATATATACACATATTCATGAACATAAAAAATACCGATAATTGTTTAAAAAGAATACGGCTGGATTACTCTATTCACAACCATCTACGAAGTGTATATCATTGGTTACCGATACAACATTATATCAGAGCATGGCAAGAACAGTTACAATGCCAGAAATACAGTTCTTTCAGTTCATATATTATTCGAATGCGTCTAGCTATATTTACCAGAAATGTGCACCTTTAGTAGAGAAGAATTTTAGAGCCTGGCCTGTGAAGAAATAAAAAATAAAGTAGAAAAAGTGAACAGTTTTGGGGCCAGTTGGCCTACCCACCTTTCATCTATCCCAACAGATGTCTAGGAGTTATGTAATAGTTTGGATCATCCTCCCTGTAGCTTTTGTTTGCTGTCAGTGGGTGATAGTCTAGCAAATCCTCCACATTGCATACGGTCAGGCGTGTTGGTTGTTGTGGTTGCACTACATAAGCATGGTAATGTCTTTCATATCCTAAAGTTTGCCAAAGTTCACATATTAGTTTCACACTAGAGTCCTGGATTGTGATGATATTCCTGTTCACCAAATCATCTCGTGGTTATTGTTTCATTGGTACCTTGGCAGAAAAAAAGTCGAAAGAATCCTTTTGGCGGTGCAACAATATGAAAATGAATGAGAAAATAAATATCCGCCCCTTACCCTCTTTCTCTCTCTCTCTCTCTCTCTCTCTCTCTTTTCTTTACCCTTATCCCGCAGTTATCACATTTCTTACTTATGTTCAGAAATTGGACCCGAAAATAAGAAGCCTCTTGCCGGCTCTTTCTCTCTCTCTCTCTCTCTCTCTCTCTCTCTCTGTGTCTCTCTCTCTATCTCTCCGTGTCTCTCTCTCTCTCCCTCTCTCCCTCTCTCCCTCTCTAATCCCTTTATCCCTCCCATACTCTACATCACGAAATTTCTCACGTTATTCAAATAATCCAATTGAGGAGGGAAACAATATATTTTCGGGCGGTGATGAAGAGGGGTTTTCCCTTCGATTCACTGACACCGTAATGCAAACAGTACTCATCACATTGTTGTTCCCTTGAGTAAAGAAATAGGAATCAAGTACATGGTGCTTAATGAATATGAATTAATTTGGGATAGTAAAGAGTGAATTGTCCGCAATTGCAGCATCAACTTTGATTAGGAAGAGAAGAAAAGACTAATTTATGAGCTGCTGCTGGGGTTATTATTTCAAGATTCAAGGAAAGGGGTTGTTATAGACATTGACATAGTACTTTGACTATCCTCTTCCCATCCCATCCCCTCTCTCGCCCATCCCCTCTCTCGCCCCTTCCTCTCTCTCTGTTATTTTACTTAATCCTATAAGTAAACACATACTTAACGTACATGTCAATAAATTAATTTGGTCAATGAAAAATCAAAACCTAAGGTGAAAACATAGCCTATCTGAATGTTTTAATAAGTGCTATACCTTTTCTCTGGTACAAGATTTCTTCTTATGTTTTTGTCATTTCTATTCATTTTTTTTTGCACAGACTGTATATTTCATTTACGGTTTCTGTAAGCCCAATCGTGGAAGCCCAACCCTGGAAACCCAAAATAAGCATATTTTACTTTAGATTCGGCAAGACAATAGCATTTTCCAAACATTCAGATTATTATTTTTTTTAATATCGAAGGGGTACGCCAAGTACGTGACAGTGGCAAGGTTGTCTCAACTCTGCTCCAGAATAGACTCCGCTTGCTCGTTCGCTTTGTATGTTGCCTCGATATTTATATTGATGCTGATACATGAATAGATACATAACATCTTATTTCATCGTCAGTTTTTCAACGCTGCTGTATCTCATTATATAGGAGCCATCGCAACATAATACAGATAATCAACATTCCGCATTATGTTTGGACGCAGCTTCTTTTGCTACAGTTTCCACGTAAGTAGGCCTACCATAATAACAAGTTGTGAAAAGTGAGCTCATGCCGCTTTTTTCGACATAACTATGGTTTAAGCGATTATTTGTGTATACGTAATGATTATGTAAATCATTTACACATTTATTTATCATTGTTTATTAATGCATGAATTTGAAAATAATACCTATTTATATGTTTCGCTTTGATGCGATGTTGATTTGATTTATGGCTATCCTGATTGGAACAGCAGTCTGGGCGAAACGGATCAGAAAAGAGTGAATAATAAGGATTGATAGGAGGCATGTCGAGGAATAAGTAAATGTTCTCCGTATAGATCGAAGATAAAATGTAATTGTGTTTTACCGCGTATATGAAATTAGAAATAAAGTTAATTATTTCATTGCCAAACCAAAGGCGGGGATGGCCAGCAGGGGCGGATCTAGCTTCTTGCTAAGGGGGGGTTTGACCAAAATAATGACGATGCGGAGCATCGTCCACGAGCCGCGAAGCGGCGAGCCGATTTTTGGGGGGGTGTTTATTTGAACCCCGTAAGTGATGTTTTCCTGGCATCTATTAACACAATGGAGACCATAAAAAGCAGTGCATGATAACGTCTTTTTAAATCAAGTAACAGTTTAATACATAGTTATATCCAGAGTTATCATGTGTTTGGTTAGGTTACCAGATGAGTTGAATATCTTCTCACAATATTTGCACTTGAAAGGGTTTCTCTCCAGCGTGCGTTCTTTTTTCTTTCTTTTTTTCTTTCTTTTTTTCTTTTTTTTTCCTTTTTTTTTTTTTTTTGGGGGGGGGGCCGCCCTAGGGGGGGGTTGCAACCCCCCAACCCCCCCCCCCTGGATCCGCCACTGGCCAGGGAGAGACGTCAGCCCCTGACAAAACTGCTCATACGCCTATATACGGATGCAAGATAATTATGCTATTATAGTTGGCACACTTCGAATCATCGAGTCACCGCGTCGGTTCGCGTTACCCGACCTTTTGTGAAAACATGCCCTCTTATTCATGAAATATCGGGGCTATGTTTGTGAAATAAACCCCTCTCATCTACGAATGGTCTGGTCCAATTAACCCGACACTTTGTGAAGAAGAAGAAATCTGGCAAACTTACGAAAGGTCGCGTGATCTTCCGTTTTCGTTTTACGAAAGGTCGTGTAAATCGAACACCCGACCTGACGCGATGACCCGAAGTATGCAACATAGTTTAACTTTGTTGTGTCCATACAAGAGACTGTAATAAATTAGGAACTAAAAAAAACATGCTTGGGAACTCAAAACATGTATGAAAATCTGTAAATAAGTGAGTAAATAAAAAAACACCATTTTAAATTTTGATTCGAATCAATATCTATTAAATACAGGAGTTCAAAGGAAAGTCTTAGGCCTGATAACTTCAAATAATGTCTTCATCTGCTAAACATGTTTGTTCAGATTACCCTAGCTTATTTTCTCTATGTGTGTATGTTTTTTTTTTTCTTCTTCTTCTCCCTACTTTTTGACTTTGTAAATCATAATAGAGTATCCATGTATTAGTATCAAGGTGTCTAGGCTTATTGGCAATACTCTAAGGGTCAGCTTTCAGTTTCCCTCTAAGAGCAAACAATTACAGTATATAAAGGTTGTCACATTTACAGAGGCACAATTGGATCCGGCACGGTGAAGCAGGCGCGTACGCAGGGGGGGGGGGGGGGGGGGTGTTTGGTGGGGTTAACCCCCCCACTTGAGTTTTTGTTATGTGTGCATGTATTATATGTGTATTTTTTACCAACCCCCCCCCCCAGAAGTGGGAGGGAAGTAGGGGGGGGGCTTTCTTCGTTTTCTTTTCTCCTTTTCTTTTTCTCTCTCTCTGTTTCTTTTTCTCTTCTTTCTTTTCTCTTCTCTTTTCTTTTCTCTTCTCTTCTCTTTTCTTTTCTCTTCTCCTTTCTTTTCTTCTCTTCTCCTTTCTTTTTTCTCTTCTCTTCTTCCTCTTTCCCCCCCTTTTTTGCGACGCCAATAGGGGGGGGGGCCGCGGCCGTTTCGCCCCCCCCCCCCCCTGGATCCGCCACTGCATGATGGAATGGTTGATCACGCGTTATGTTTATGCCTGCAAAATTCATGGGAAAATCATGTAGATTATTTTAAAACATCATTATTGTTTACGTTAAAAAAACATGTCAAAAGATTAGGAGGGTAAATGACTCAACACTGCATGTACATGTACATAACAACATGATCCCCTGATACTATACATCAGTATTAACTTCCTATGAATTGTACATTATAGAACAATTAGGACTACCCTACTAATTTTTCAATTTCAATTTATTTTCCATCTTTAAAAAAAGAACAAATATAACATAGTATTGACACATTGTATTAGAATAACAATATAAACATAAACATGGAGGGATACCCTTAATAAGCAGGTTGCTTGTAGGAAGGGCCCCGGTATACAATATAAAATGTATAACTTTGTTAGAGAAATATCTAAACATTTGAGAAAATGATAAAACAGCAAATTAAATATAAATTAGGAAATTGTGATCATCTTAACAGCTACTATAAATAGACAGATACAGGTACACGTCCACACACACACACATACAAACACCCTAGCATACACACATTAGCATACACACACAATAAGATAGATGAGATAGAGTAAAATATCATAGAGAAGGAATTCATAGAGAGAAGGAGAAAGAGAAGGAGAGAGAGAGAGAAAGAGAGGGGGGAGTCAGTATTACAGAAGAAAATAATTAGAATGAGTAGGCATGGTGAAAGGAAAAGAGAAAGAGAAAATTATAGGAGTGGAGAGAGCTCATGAAATAGGAGAAGAAAATTAGAATTAATTAACTCATTTTATATATCTACTTAGCACATATTAATATTGGTGAGATATTGTCTTTTTATAGAAAATTTGAATTTTGAAAGAGTTGAGCTTTGCTGAATACTGTGATCAAGGCTGTTCCACAATTTAATATATTTTACAGGGAATGAGTTTTGAGGCCATGGAAGTGGAAACCCTGGGTTGATGAAATGGTTTACATTGACGAGTGTTGTAATTATGTACAGACAAATTAAGGGTGAACATATTTTCAAATATGTTTGGTAAAAATTCAGACTGGTATTTATACACAAAAAATAAGAGAGTTCATAGAAATTAATTCAGAGATTGGTAAAATATTCATTTTCTTAAATAATGGCATACTCGGACAGTAATATGGGGATGATGTAATAAGTCTAATTGCTTTTTTCTGAAGTATTATTAATCTAGAAAGATGGCTTTTGAAAGTATGCCCCCATACTGAGTTACAGTTTGTTAGGTGAGGCAAGATTATACTATACAAAGTGACGAGTATGTTTTGTGGTCAGGCGCGCCGGAAGCAGTTTGGGATTGGGGGGGGCAAACATTCCAGGGGCAGTGACGTAATGAGAAAAAAAATTCGAAAGGGGGGGGGGGGCAGACGAAAAATCTGCATCACAACCAGTCTTACACGTTACATGCAGGTCCCGTGGAACGTTTAAAAGTGGAGTATTATCGATCAGGTAGAGCGTAAATTGGCGTGGGGTCCAGGGCAAGATGAGCATCCAGGGGCCCGCCTTAGAGCCCTTGGTGGGGTTCCAATGGGCAGAGCTTCCGGAAGCTCAGGGGTTTTAGGTATTTAATTACGGTCAGATGAGCATCCAGGGGCCCGCCTTAGAGCCCTTGTTGGGGTCCAGGGGGCAGAGCCCCTGGAAGCTCGGGGGTTTTAGGTATTTAATTACGGCCAGATGAGCATCCAGGGGCCCGCCTAAGGTCCCTCGGTGGGGTTCGGGGGCGGGTTCGTAAGATGAGCATGTTTTATACCTTATTTGTGACATTGGCAGGTCACTTATTTTTTTCTCCGTCTTTCTTTCTTTTTCACTTTAACATACTTTTTCAAAAAGGAGGGGGGGGGGTGCTCGAGCCCAGCCACTTTGCAGACCATGACATAAAGGCTTCTAAATAAGCGTATTTCGCCTGACTGTAATTTTGGAATTTCTTATTTTCCAACAAACGCATAAAAAGGTATGACTTACAAAAAAAAATGGAGAAAAAATGCCGGAAAATCATGTCACAACATGAACATTTGTAAATCACTTGTTTCGAATAAGAAATACATTACCCCCCCCCCCCCCCCCCATCAGTACGCCAGCGTTCAGGGGCTCATGTCTTCTCACCCCTATAACAAAAAAACGGACACGCTTTCCCATTCTCGCACAATATGTCCACAATATGCGCGTATCGCTATTATAGAGACCTCCATTGATAAATACCGTATAGGTGGCATGCGCAATGTTTATGAAATTTAATTCCTGTAAACTTTCCTTTTTCTTTGAATGGAATTGTATATGTGATTTAATTCAGGTTTTTATTATTGTTACGTTCTTTTGGATTAAAAATACAAACCATGTTTACATCTTTACTGTTTGTTTGTTTGTTTTTTGGGAGGGGGGCGTTTTGGGGGGGGGGGCAAAAATGCGTTTTGCCCCCCCCCCCCACTTTTTTTACTGGGGGGCAACTGCCCAAGTGTACAGAGCCTTGCGGAATTCCATATTTAGTAAGTTTACGTTGCGATTGGACACCATTGACCACAACATATAATGATACCTATTATTCAAATAATTGTTAAACCAATCTAAAGCTAGCTCGCTAACACCATATGCATTTAGTTTACGTATGAGTATGTTGTGGTCAATGGTGTCAAATAATCCAATACAGTAATTGCCTTCGTCAATTTTGTGTAAAGCGGTGAGAAGTTAAGATGCAAAGCTGCAAAGCGGTACGTTTGCCTTGTTGTTTTTTATGTCTTCCTCAGTGGCGTACCTGGGGTACTCCGTCAGGGGGGGCAAGCGACCGAAACAAACAAAAAAGGCGATGCTAATTTTCACTTCTGGCGAGCGAGCGAGCAAAAAAAAATCTTTAAGTAACGTTTGGTATATAAACTGCTATTGTTGCAAGTTGGGGGTGGGAACATTCACTTGTTAGCGACGTTAATTTCATTTTTTTGCAAACGAGCGTAGCGAGCAAGAAAAAAATCACTTCTTTTTTAATAATTGCCACTTAAACTTGGTTCAATTGTCCCATGCAGGGCGCGGGAACAATATTGTGTTTAGGATGATTTTATACCCATCTTAGCTAGCGAGCGAAAATACATCTTTCTCTCAATGAATTGCTATATAAAATTTGTTTCATTGTTGCAGGTCGGGGGCGGGCACAATCGTGTTTAAGGCAATGCCAATCCCATTTTGGCGGGCAGGCAACCCCCTACATTTCTCTTTTTAATGATATTGTAGCAGGTTAGTGGTGGGCACATAATTCCACGAGCTAGCGAGCGAAAAAAATCACTTCTCTTTTATAGGGAAAATATGGTACATAAAACTTGGGTTCATTGTTCCATGTCAGGGACGTGATTATTAAAAGCGGTGTTATTTCTATTTTGGCGAGCGAGCGTAGCGAGCGAGCAAAAAAAATCCCTTCTCTTTTATAGGGAAAATATGGTACATAAAACTTGGGTTCATTGTTCCATGTCAGGGACGTGATTATTAAAAGCTGTGTTATTTCTATTTTGGCGAGCGAGCGTAGCGAGCGAGCAAAAAAAAATTACTTCTCTTTTATAGGGAAAATATGGTACATAAAACTTGGGTTCATTGTTCCATGTCAGGGACGTGATTATTAAAAGCGGTGTTATCTCTATTTTGGCGAGCGAGCAAAAAAAATCACTTCTTTTTTTTAGGGAAAATATGGTACATAAAACTTGGGTTCATTGTTCCATGTCAGGGACGTGATTATTAAAAGCGGTGATCTCTATTTTGGCGAGCGAGCGTAGCGAGCGAGCAAAAAAAAATCACTTCTTTTTTTAGGGAAAATATGGTACATAAAACTTAGGTTCATTGTTCCATGTCAGGGACGTGATTATTAAAAGCGGTGTTATATCTATTTTGGCGAGCGAGCGTAGAGAGCGAGCAAAATTTTTGTAATGATAATTGGTTCATAAATTTCAGATTTTTTTGTTGCAGGTCAGGGCTTACACAATCATGTCTAAGGTGATGTTAATTCCGTTTTGGGGAGCACGAGCACACCAAAACTTCTTTGAAAAACGTTTGGTGCATAATTATTAATTGGTTGTTGCAGGTTGGGGCGGGCACGTTAGCGGTGTCAATTCCATTTTGGCGAGCGAGCATAGCGAGCAAGCAAAACAAATAAATTCTCTTTTAATAGAAATTAATAAATAAACTTGTTTTTATTGATGCATGTCAGGATGGACGCAATCGCGTTTTACGCGATTCAATTCCTTTTTGGCGAGAGGGCGAAAAAACTCTTCCATTATTAATGATATTGTTGCAGGTCAAGGGTGGGCACAATTGTTTCCAAAGCAATGTCTATTTATTTTATTCGCAAGCGAGTGTAGCGAGCGAGAAAAATGAATTAGTCTCTATTAGTAACATTTGGTACATACATTGTGTGTTATTGTTGCCATGGTTGCAGGTCGGGGCCCGTCGGGGCAGGCACAATTGTATTCTAGGCAATGCTAATCCTTTTCTTTTTTCAGGGGGACGAGCAAGTGAAAACATTTAATACAAAATAGGCTAGCAAGCAGTTCGCGCCAGCGAAGGGTTTCGAATTTGTTATATCACTTATATTTTCCTATTTTCATTTGTCTTAATTTTTCAGGGCCGTATGCGGAATATTTTTCTGGTGGGGGAGGGGAAAAGATGCGTTAAAAGTTTTCGAAGAATCTCAAAAGCAAAAGGAGTGAAGGGAGTTCGAGCGACCGAACTGGTCATGAGGGTACTTTTGCATTTTCAAAAGTAGAATTGAAGGATTTGGTATAGGCCTACACTACATTTTCAGGAAAAAAACTGTACGTTTTCGAAATATCTGGGGTCAACTGCCCCTCCCCCCCCCCCTGGTGCGTACGGCCATGTTTTTTTTTTTTTAATTTCCCCATTTTTTTTCCTTTCCATTTCTTTTCCCTTTTTCTTCCTTTTCTCTTCTTTTTCCTTTTTTCTTTCCTTTTCCTTTTTTTCTTTTTTCTCTTTCTTTCCTTTTTTTCTTCCCTTTTCCTTTTTTCTTTTTCTTTCCTTTCTTTTCTTTTTTTTCCCCTTTTTCTTTTTTTCCCCTGGAGCCCGTCAGGGGGGGCACTCTGCCCCCCTGCCCCCCCCCCCCATAGGTACGCCAGTGGTCTTCCTGCATGTTGTACCACTTAATTTATACTTAATTATTTATATAGTTTGGGGACAAGCCTTTGATAGGCCTTTGGCCTTTGTTTGTCCCCCCACATTTTAATTCTTCTGTTCTGTTGTGTTATTTGTTTGAATTGACTTTGTATTGTAAATGTTTGTTATTGTGATTTTTATCAGAATGTGAAATAAAATAAATTGAAAAAAAATTGAATATGTAATACACCCATAGAAGCTGATTTTTTTTCTCGGAACCAGGTTTCAGATATTCCTATAGCTGTAAATGCACGATTAAAACTTTTCAATAACAACTGTAAGTCATCAAAATTTCTCGGGAGACTTCGAGAGCATTTACATTTAAAATTGAAAAACTTTTGTTTGAGTTCTGAAACTTTGATTTAAATTCATCTGAGAACAAGTATTTACAGTTACGTTCTGGAAAATAGTCATCAGATTCGGATTGAAAGGTAGTATCAACTAAGATATTGTCAGAATTGGCGAGATCATTGTTCATTTCAAAAGGGTTTACTGATAGACATTGTAGTCTTTCAATATCTATATTTTGATTCAGTTCAAAGTAACTATATAGATTCCAGAGAAATTCATTGTCTGATATACAGTTGTTAAATGGGAATATCTCAGCATTACACTGGGTACAGAAAGATGCATGTGTAGATATATGAAAACATGAGTTGAAGTGAGCTTTACATAGCTTGCAATAATTAACCATTTCACAATGTAATAAAAAAAGACAAAAGAAAAGTATAACAACAATATCAAAATCACACACGAGCAGTGGCAATCACACACAGTTACACACAAAACACACAATAACTGTTAATAGTTTATATGTATATTAAAAGTTTCAAAAAGTTCAAAAAGTTCCAAGGAAAGATGCATGTGGAATACCAGGAAAAGCATCTTCACATCATGGTGCATGCAGTAAATTGATATCCAAGGTACTTAATCTTGGATTTATTTTGTTTAAAGTCGACTGTGCAAAATTCAGAGAGAGTTCAGTTGATCAAGTGAGCTTATCAACTTCTTCATTGGTTTACTTCCTGTTGTCTTGACTGCTGCAAACACTTTCCCATCTATTGTCCATGCAGTATCTACTTGCTTTGATCTGCGAGTATCCATTAGTAGTTGAAAGTTCCTTTTTGTGAGATCTTCCACAATCATAAATCCTGACTCTTTGGCACGAATTCACAAAGGAGGTGTGTCGACAAACCTTGGTTTTCGTACGTCATATGACGCGTTTTACGCGTTTTTTACAAACCTGGTTTGTGAAGAACAAAAGAAGGTTTGGCGAAACAAAAGGAGGTTTGAGCTTAAACCTTGGGCTGCCAACCTTGCTTTGTGAATTCGGGCCATTGAGTTGTGACTTCTTACTCATTATGATCCGCTTATGGCGATAAGAACATAGTTTGACTAGTATCGGTCGGGGCCTATACGCGGACTGGTGTAGATTCCTGGCTTGGGACGACCCTCTGTCATACATCTTACGAGTTGAAGGAGTAGAATCATTTGGAGGAGCTTTAACTGGAGCACTTAAAGAACGTGGTTTTCCAATCCGGTGGGACTCTGTCGATGTTGGCGGGGGACAAGTTAATGCCAAGAGATTTGGTTACTAGGTCAATAGCGAGTTGATCAGTGTTTTCATTTGGCATCTCATGTAAGCCTAAGATGCGGATGGAGTTACGACGACTGTAGATATCTGAGTTCACATTTATTTTACCTCTTGCATTTGTATCTCTGACATCTGTACCTCCGACGTTTTTTTAAACTTTGATCAGGGATACCTGGGCCCTGTCGTATAAACATTTGCGAGTAATCGCATGTTATTTGCGATTGGTCACTCGCAACTGGAGATTTGCAATTGATTAGCTAGGGTCAATCGTAACTCATTACAAGACACATCTTTACCTAGCATATTTGATCCAAGGCGTTGGGGGGGGGGGGGTATGTACCCCCCCCCACACACACACACACACAAGTTCTGTAGAGATGCAGTGCCACAATGCTAATGGTCCCAATGAATAAGGGAGTTTACAGATAGCACATGGTACAAATGACCCCAAATATCCACAGATCTTTTACACATGGAGAAGTTCCACTTCGAGCATCTTGGAATAATAACTGCCAAAGTCCTAGATGTGCTTCATGAATACCTTTTGTTTGCCCTCTTGAAAAGAATACTTTCACCTGCGTATCTTAGAATGTACCGTTGGTGCATAAATGAATAATGTTACATAACTTTCATGAGCGCATATCCAGTCTTCATCTCTGTGGGTTTTACCTTTTTGGTACAAATGACCTTTATCTGCTCATGCTCAGACTGCAACCGTAAACTGGCTTATTTTGGGGAGCCTGAACCACACCCATTTTTGTGTATGAGATGCTTTTTATTGCATTTAATTCGACAATCATTTAAAACTTTTAAATTTTGGAGTTCATTACTTTATCAGGCCTATTTGATAAAAAATTCTCTTGATATTTCATGAAAATTTCAAAACTAATAACAACAACAACAATAGAAGATAGTATGTCAGCTGTCATATCACGTTTGACAAGCGCTAGAGTAAAAACTCCATGTACATGTGGCTTGTCGTAGTACGTTTTATTATTGTTTATTAATTTGTTGAGAGCACCGGGCTGTAAAGAAGTTGCTAGAATTTGATGTAAGTTTGTAGTTTAATTAGTACTAGTCACGAAATAAACAGACAATGATCGTTTACAGCATGTGTTAATCAGTCATAAAGCTGAAGTCCGGATAATATTACTAGAATTTTTCGATATATTTTGTTGATTTTAGTAATCCGATTATTGCACGTTGCGTCAATACGATTATCACTTTACATTACGTGGAAGTGAACGAATGGGACACTGTGAAGAGTAAAGTTTCCAGCATCCGCTTTTGTGCCCTCATATTCAAATAGAATGAAATTTCGATGTAGGAGATTGAGGTTTTACAATTCTATTTTGTCTGTGTGGCTGTACAGGAAAGTGTGTTTTTGTCTCACCAATCCAACATTTTTATTCTGAATGGAAGATTCCATGTTGATAATCATCCAAAAATAGCAGATGAGTCATAGTTGATGGAAATTACCAAATAATGTTCTGCATCTGCATGCATGTGCATGCATCAGAATTTTGCCTATATACTTGGATGCGTGCTTAGTTCAGCTGCTCAGCATTTAGATTTGAGTACTAGATCTGTTTGACATAGACCCTACTCGCTGTTCCATACAAGTTAAACTGAACTCTGAAGTAGAAGAATTTTGACTTGTATGCATCCATTGGTGAACTACTAAATTAATCCCCAGCTCTTCAAATTTCAAAACACTTCACTCTTAGGTAGTGTATCATGTCTGCATGGTTGTAAAGAATTCTGCAACAGTGTCAGAAGTTAATATTCTTCACTAAAAAACAAAAGGGTCTTCTTACTGAAGAAGCCATTCTGGAGATAAAGGGCTAGGGGATATCAACTATTGTTTGACATGCAGAACATTTTAAAGTGTCTATGTCTATTGTCTTTTTTTTCTTCATCCCAGGCATCCAGGGTACATGCAAAAGGCCGAGTTGGATTGTACATATGTGCCCATACATGTACAATCCATCTTTTTAGCATACCCTGGATATCCCTTTCGCATCTTGTATCTTGTATTAAATACATGTAAATCTATTGAATGTATTAATTATTCAATAGAATTATGTACCTGTTTCCCTGTGTTCATTTTTATTAAAAAATTTCCCCCATATCTTGTTCTATTTGATGTAGGCAGACATTTTAGATCAGGTGGCAGGGCTCACAGCTGACCTCAGCTTCTCTGCATTCTTTCTTGGCCAAGGAATTACTAATCAGTCTTGATTGGGCCGGGCTTTATAGCGGCAACAACAGAACACCAGAGACAGACAATGGCTAACGTTGGAGATTTAGACTTCAGGTTGATGGACCCTGAACAGAGTATTCCCGCCACAAAGGTGGAGTTAACAGTCTCTGGAAGGTAAATACAAGATTATGATTTTATTTTGGAGTATGTATAGGAAGAGATAGGAATATACATGTATGTTGTAATGCAATGATTGGTTATAGAGAATTACTCTGCACATTTCAGGATTTTCTGCAGTGATGTTCATGTGCACCTTAGTTGCAAATCAGGACACGAGAGACAGAAAATGGCTAACGTCAGAGATTTAGTCTTCAGGATGATGGACCCTGAACAAAGTTAGGACATGAGACAGAATCAAGTTATGTATTCACCATGCACAAAGCTTGGAGTTCCTGGTATTGTGCATGGTAAATACATGATCAGCTGGCTCTGCACAGCTAAGGCAAGATGTGCACAAATATTACTGCAGAACGTTCTTTAGAAATTCACCAGATTTGAGATGTATTGTGTTTGCCAAATTAAATAATGAAATAATAACAATATATTAATAAGATTTTTTGAGCCCTTATTCACACAGAAATATTAGACCTTTATCCATTTTGTGCATGGGGTTAGATTTAATTTTGTTGATGAGATTTGTTTGAGAATTACATGTATATCGGTAAAAATTAATGTTATTTAATGCAAACTTGACTCACAGGAAATATACAATGAACATGTAAACTTCTTTTAACTTTCCAGTTTTATTTACTTGTTTACGAATGCCAGATTTCTTGACTTTGTGTTAATCATTGAATTCAATTTATACAAACCACTCATGCATGTACACGTGAATGATTGCAGAGTTTGCCAAAATAAAAATATATATGAATGCTTGATACCCAGGCTCTTCTACTAATGATAAACACTTTAATGATTTAGGGGTAATGAAACATAGGGACAGTCAAATGAAACTGATGATAAACAATTAAACATGGATATTAATGAATTTCACTAGATTGATATGTGAATTGTTGACTCAATGTAATGAGTAATTGTAATGTCATGCTTGTTGATGTATGTATGACCGACTCCTCAAATTTCATCTCTCTTTACAATGTTTGCACCAAATTTGCTTGCATGTTTTCATTTAGAAACGATTATAAATATAATTTCCATTTCATAAAAGTAAAAGGTTTTGGATACAGATTGAGCAGTTTGTCATAAAAGATTATAATAGAAATAGATAGTTACATGATTTGGGAGTTGGGATCCAGTGTTATCCTTTACCCTCCAAAATGTGCACATTTCATTAAACTCTAAAGAAATTTGTCTTCTAATGCTATAATACTTATTTAAAACTAAAATAATTGAAAACATGTCATGGAGTTCTAAGTGAATTTATGAATTCATTAAACGTTAATATTTTTTGTTCATGCTAAAAGTAATTGAATACATTTCATCATGTAGAAACAATCATCTTAAATTTCTGTAGTTCTCCTTCATGTTCCATTAGACACCTTATTTTATCTCAATAACCTTGTTTGATTTTGTGAGAAACCTTAATTCATTTGTTCGTGACAGGAAAATTCTTGACCTTGATGTAATCACCGTATCTGACCCTGGTAAGAAGCTATACCCTGCTAAACATCATAGTCTATTTTTTGACTTTGGAAGATATTTAAACTTCATGGGGAAAATGCCCTTTCATTTTGATTTGAAGTTATATTGCTTAATTAAATATTCCCTTGCATTTCATGCAATTTATTAAAATGTTATCCTCATGCGACTTGTCTTGTCCAAAATTGTGATATGACAGGAACTATTATCCCTAATGAGAGTAAAATAATATTCTTCTGAAGTTTGGAAGTAGGCTATGATGAATATATGTGTGTCCACTTAGTATTCATCTGCATTAAACATGGTTGTTGATCCACTATCATTGCCATCTTACGTTTCTTTTTTGCCCCACACACTTACATTCGTGTATACATGTCAACAAGATTTAATTTTGATTAACTCCATTTTAATTATTCCTTCATTTTCCACTGCAAAGTGTAATATTACCATATCATAAATTCATTCATTCAGTCATTTCATATTTGCTGGCATTCCTGCAATTATGTCAGAGTGAACATTTTAGTTTCATTCTCTCACTTGTTGACCTTAGTTTTAAGGTGAAAGCAAACTGCATCAAAGATGGAATAGAAAATAGTGAATCAGCAATCATGATAATAATCCTTCAGTCGTATCTGAGCCATGTGTTGCAGGTGCTAATAAAGATCATGTTCCTAAGTTCTCATGGTCAAACCAACTTAAAGATATCTACTTTCTCTCTTCTTTCTCTCTCATATTTTATTGTTGTCTTTCAGAAAACTTCTGGATATGGACGTTTTTTCCAAAAGTGACCCGAGTAAGAAAAATATACATGTACTTATGGAATAGTTCATTTAAATTTTGAAATGTGCAAAAATTTAGAAATTGTTATTTACTGAAGATTTTTTCATTTCATATTTATAAATCACACCTATTTATGTAAGCAGTGGGCATTTCAAAGTGGACTTGCATTCTGTTCACATGCTATGAGGGAAAAAATCTAGAAATATATTTCTTAAAAAATCTAAATCTAAGTATTGGAAAATTATTATAAACCATAGGACCAAGATAAATAGTATTTATTTGCAAAGATATAAAAGCAAATTCTTGAAACTAGCTCCATACACTTAGGAAGCAGATACATGTATGTGTTTTAAAAAGGCATGATTTTAAAGGCGTGGTTCAAATGGCGTGGTTTAAAAGACGTGGTTTAAAAGGCATGGTTGATACAAATTTTATGTTAAAGCTAATCTTGAGCTCTGGTATGGGAATTGTATTTAGAGAGAAAATTGCTATGATTTATTCTGGATTATTTATCCTGCAGTAGATGTGTTGTTTGAACCAGTGAAATAAAACAAACACACAATAACTTACTGAGCATCATCTTCGATAAAAACCACAACTCCCATTTACACATATTGACCTGTATTGAGCACATGGTGTCGGGCCTACTTACCCGGATTCCCTTATGTTTCTATGCTCATTACTCAGCCCCTATACAACTTCTACCAAAAGCGTTTGGCACATGTCATTTAATTGTAATCTTGAACATTCAGTGTAAGTTTAGTTGGATTCTGTGAGAGTTTATTTTCTACATTTACCAGAACTCAAGTTTATCTTTAAGCGAGGAGTTACTAACATTAATATCATTGTTGGACGTGCATGCATTAATGCTTGCATCAGATAGCTTTTCTTTTTACCTTGTTTGTGTTTAAACGTAATATTTTGATGATTTTCATGATATAATTTTGATATTGTGAATGAACCAAAATGGGTCCAAAATAGTCTTGGCAGCAAAATTAGCCTGTTGAGCTGAAAATGTTTAAATTAGAGTTCAGAATATCTTACGTGAAGTAATTAGTCGTGACAAAACATGTACCTGGTAATGTTTGTGAAAGTCCTGATCCTCTGTTTATGATATACTCCTCCAAAGTATAAAAGTTACATTTTTATGACACTTTGGACTTTGGCAATAATAGTGAAGTTGAAATATGAAATTTGAACAAACAGGGATATATATATATGTAATGCTTGCTCACAAATATAAGTCACAAGAAAAAACATTAAGATTTCATTGTACTGGTAAGCCTTTCATTTCTTGCAATATTTATCCCTTACAGTGCTGTTAGCAGTTTAAAGTATGTAAATTAATAAAATAATACTTTTTTTTTTAAAAGAAAAGTTTGTCTTTCTAATTGAAATTGAAATGGGTTCACAGATAGATATCAAGATCAACAACTTGAAAAGCTTCTATAATTGAAATGTGATAAAATAATGTTTGTAAAGTTGGTGACCCCCTAAATGCTTAGATAACAGGATAGCATATATTTAACAAGTACTTAATAAATTCAAATGGCTGGCATAGGAGATTGTAAAATATCAACTTTACAGTACTAACTTTTCCCAAAACAAATTTGATGTGAAGTTGAAGGGGATTTCATAAAATAATTTTTGAATTCAAAGAAACATGTTGCACATTGTGTTTCATAAAATTTCCTATAATTCAGAGCCAGTCATTAATGCTTTGGTTGTATGTAATTTCACACAAATTCGTAATCGGACTTTGAGTTGCGCGCCTTTTTATCTCAAGTAAACATGTGTGTAAGATGAATGTACATAACAATCATATTTTTTATGGTTTATGATATGTTTGTATTCTTTATTACTCCCCACAGTTTTGTTTTGCTTTAAAAGTTTATGGGGAACTTTTGTCAATGTATCAATGGGTTAAGGAAATGCATACCGGTAGTCTTTACAGAATTTTTGAAGAAGAATTTAGTATCATTGCTCAAAATTACAGTTGCCCACATGCTATTAATTAAATCTTATCCTGCCAGGCAGCCTTACATGTAAAGCTATATAATCCTGATTGTCAAGGATTGCAACTTCAAATTTTACCAAGAATTGTGATATATTTGATGATTCTGTGCAATCAACTGCAAAGGAGCACCATCAAAAGTACTGAATTTCTGATTTAAAAAAAAGAAGCCACAATGTAGATTTTCTCAACAGATAAAAGGCCATTGACATATTTACATTGTAGGCTACCTACATTCTTGAAAGGCATCTGGCACTGTGGCAGACAATCAAAATTGAAAGCAAGTACAATTTATAGGAAACTGATAAGGGTTCTCTAGAATTGTAAGGAGTGAATCGAGTCCATATAGAAATGTACATGTATATATATGTAATGCACAACAATATTTAAAGAAGCGTGTAAAATGTAGAAAAATTAGACCAGCCTGTACATATACATGCATGAAGATTTTCTCTTAAGCCCGCGTATATATAGATTTCCTCTAAAGAGAAGATATATTCACAATATGAACTTGTATTCTTGAAACACCTCCATGTGTAGCATTTGTTTCATTCTAGCTCTTTTTTTAAAAACCTGGTGCTCAATCATCCATGGCAGAAAAATTGTAAATGGGTACCATTAGACAAAAACTTTTTAATATGAAAATAAAATTTAAGGTCACTTTAATTCAAAATTTTAATTATTAGCTACCAAAGTTGGTTGTACTGTTTTATATACACTGTATGTTAAAAAAAAAATAGCTTCTAATGTTAATTCTATATGTAGATATTGTAAGTTTAAATACAATTTCTATAATCATAAAAGCAAAGTTTAAGTAGACTAGTCGATGCTCCTGTATTCAATCAAAAAGAAAAGGGCACATGCGGACCCCAATGCAGAGGGTTGTTTTAATTGTATTCTTTATTCTCTTCGTATTCCTTAACCTTTAAAATTAAAGGAATGCCAGGTAAAAAAAAAAATTAATACATACTGGCTTTACACAACTTGTTATTATTTTTAATGTAGCCAAACATGCTGATATTCCTTTTAAAAATCATTATTAAAATGCAAACTATTCATATACCAAAATAATAAGCAAAGTACTCTTGGATTTAAGTTAGATTTATAGACACATAAATCTATATAATATATTATCTATATTATATATAATAGATTTATTATATACTGACGCAATGTTCCAGACAAATAAATAAATGAAAGATGGTAGTTATGTGATCCACCCCCACCATCTCCCTCCCCCCCCCCCTCCACTGAAAAAAGACAAATCTATAAATTCATGGTTTGATAACAGCATGACTGCTTAATTCATCTCATTTCTTCTACCTTCTTTCTACATATATTTCTGTAGATCCTGACTTTTCATGTGGTTTGTACAATCCCTATTCTATGGTTATGCAACAGTACTTTGGTGAATGATGAAAAACAAACTGAATTATTGTTAATATTTAAATTTCATTCACTGCTGCCTGATAATGCATGACCTTATAGAATGCATATTGTGCAGTTCACATGAAGAAAGAAGAACAACAAATTATCTCATGGGAAAGGTATAGATAGTTTTATAGTTTTTGTATAGGTACATTGGAATAAAAACCAAGAGTATCCCAGAAAGTGCAAAGGAGAAATGTGCCCCTCTTTGTGACTTTATGTCAAGAACTGACCTGTATACTTTCCAAATAGCCCCCCCCCCAGAAACAATCAAACAACCAAACATGAAACAAGCAGTATAATATAATAATCCAAACTCTAAATTCATCCCTTTTCTATGTTAAATTCTTACAGAGGTACTGATTACAATATCTCCAATAACAATTTTGATTTGGAAAGTAAATCGAAAAATAATCTAGGGAAGTTCTAGGAGTGCGGCTAACGGGAAACACATTTCCTCTTGCTTCTGAGCATGGTTTTTTTTGTGTTCATATCTAGATTCATCCATCCATTAGTTTATATCTTTTCTTTATTAACACCACTTTGCCCATTGACATCCTTTCATTTCATCATGTATTATTTCATACTAATTTGCATCAAGTCTATCCCGCACTTGTTTGTATGTTTCAGAGCATTTTGTTGTTTTTGTTCTTGAAAGTTTTAGACCCCAAGATTGGAATGATTATGTTTTTTATTGACATCTTGGTAATAAACGTCTTTGTAATCTCTAAATAAATTCAATTCAATTTAAATATTTTATTTCCTAAACCAATCAAAACACACAAATTCTTATTTATATTGAACATATACCCTTTTCTGTTCTAGGAGAAAATATATGACCAATTCTCGCTGTCGCCAGTACCCCCAAACAGTACAGCTGCATGAGCGGAAGCGACTGAGTCACCAAGCTATCCCAGAGTGCATTAGAAATGGGGGCATGAAATTAACATCCGGGCAATTGGGGGTATTGGCGATAGCGAGATTTGATTACCGTATTTATATCCTGTGAACATTACTTGATTAAAAGAAAGTTGCTGAATGTGGATTCAAGGTTTGAATTGGTATTGTTTTTTTGAAATACCTGTTAATCCTTCAGATCAGGCTACTTCCCCCCTCCCCCCCCCCCCAGGGGTATTTTATTCAGATTGTAATCATGGGAATATGCCTCATTAGCAGCATTTTCAATTCCATGAACATTTCTGTTTAAAAATAAAAGCTTCTCTAAAAAATGAAAACAAAATGTTATCAGCTAATAGACCAAACATTATGCCTTATTATTCAGTTTGGCCATGTTTCTTTAGTTTTAAGAGATCATGGTTCTGTTTCTCTTGCCAGCCTGCTGCTATATTAGTCTCCACCCTTGTACAAATTCTGTATTATTATTTTTAATGCTTTTGAGGACCATTGGTGACCAGGCAACAAAAAATCACCAGCTATCTTTTTATAGTTTAGTTTTGATTCCAAAAGAGGAGATTCTAAGCTGTTTGAAATTATATCACATTTGGATGTTCCTAACCAATTGAAAAAGGATGTCCAGTCCTTAATAATAATACTTAAAGAAAAGTGGGTTCAAAGTTTGTTGTATAATGAAACCCTCCTACTCACAAGGTATTGTGTATAAAGGGGACAAAAGAAAAATTAGAACTACATGTATATAGAAATTTCAGTGAAGGTATAAGACCACGATCAGAAAAACATAGGCCTTCAAAACACTGCCAAAATAACACTTTTAGATTGTTTAGCATTTCCAAATTTTGAATGACATAAGGAAAACGAATATATTACTACTTTTTCAGGATATGCTCAAAATAACAAATGAATTTCAAATACCAAATACCCCTTTTATTGAGCTCTAATTGAAAATCATAGCATGGGACTTTTTTGTGGTGCCTGGTCACATTTTATATAGTTCAGTAATCATAACAATACCTCTGTGATTGAGATAAAGTGATTAACCAGTCTACAATCTCTTTGTTTTTTAACAGTATGTGTCCTCTTCGTGAAAGCACTCGGCTCAAACGAGTACAGAGAGGTAAGTTAACCTTACATTTCATTCAAAAAATCAATCAAATTCGAAAAAACATGAATACACTGAATCCTGAAGAGGTGCAGAACTTAAAGTTTGAAATGTGATTAAATTTATCCACTACTCTCCCTTGTGTCAACAGGGACAATTTATAGAACCTTTGAGCATGAAATTCATGTATCTTTTTTGCATTGGATTTTAAAATTTTATCAGACCATCATAGCTTTTCCAGCAACCCTAATCTGACTTAAATAAAAGCCATATATGTCATTCACATGAGAGATGCAAATTTATATAAGTATTGATATTGTTGGTGTTGTTGATGTTATTGTGACATAAGGCTGTAGGCTACACATGAATACATACATACATGTAGCCCCCCCCCCCCCTCCACAGTAATAATTATACAGTGTTTTCTTAATTGAGAAAAAAATTGATGAAAAGGAAGTTTTCAAGCAGCACAATGTTGAATTGTGAATATTGTATTTCTCAGAAGAAAAAGAGGATTATGATTTGACCATCTTTCTAAATATCATATAATTTCAATGTCAATCAGGTAGGCAATTGTATAATTTGTTTTCACTTATTTTCTCACTGAATAGTTTGGACGCACAGAAGCTATCATGAATACACTGAATCCTGACTTTGTCAAAAAGTTCACCATGGATTATTTCTTTGAAGAGGTGCAGAACTTGAAGTTTGAACTGTGAGTAAATTTATCAACTGCTCTCCTTCGTGTTGATGGGAACAATTTATGGAACCTTTGAAGTTGGTGAAGTGCATGACATATAGACAGACCATTGAAAGCGCAAGTTGACACTCTACTGCCAGAAGTATGAAAATAACTGTTAAGATAGGCAAGCATAGTTTCCCAGACTAATGTCTACATTTCGCATTTGTCGAGCCCATTAACAGAAGAAGCCATCTAAAAATCTACCTGTCTAAATGCATTGGATATGTAGTGTTACTCAACTCTGAACTTCATAGCAGTGACATTCATACATAAAGGCAATTTCTAGGAGGATATTTTATAGTTTAGCTTGATATGATCATTAAGATAAAGATCAGTTCTGGTCATGCGATTGCATTGTGAAAGAAACGTTGTGGAATCGATCAGAAAAGGTTGATCATCTAGCATATAAGTATTGGTGTGTACTGCAAGGTTCTGGAATCATCAAAATGATAAGAAATTTGGCCCAGTCTTGGTTAAGTTACAAGCACTGTACACATGGGACTATGCAACACGTGCGTGACACGTGCACGATATCTATCAAAATAGATATACTAATTTACCAAATATATCAATTAGTAGACGGCTTCTCAGCAAAATTTGTATCATCACGTATTAGTCAAAACATATTATTTCACATGATTGGTAATAAGAACTTCCATTTCCTTTTTTGAGAGAGTGGCGTTTCCAAAACTGTTCTTTAATAATATGTGTAAAGAAATGCAGACCAAAAAGCATAATTTTATAGAGAAAATGTTAAAAATTGTAATTTGCATTGCTCCTTTATATTCACCTTTCATACCGCATATGTGATTATTAATGATTTTTTTTTTTGAGGAGCTTTTTCTTCAAATGTAGAAAAAAAAAAAGGATTAATTAATCTGTGGACAAGGATACTCGGTGTATCCCTTATGCGTACTTCCAATATTTGTTATCAAACAAAGGTGATGATTAATTATGAATAATTAGAGTAGGAAGCAATAAAGTGTTTATATCTACAATTGATAATTATTATTGAATGTTGATCTTTAATACAGACTGTCTCATGTCATGCTAACCACAAGCATACTTCCATTAGAGAGACATAATACATTCATAGATACCCATTATGTTTATGCACCTGCACTACATGCACCAATTCAATATAGACATGATGCAATAGAGAACTATTCAGACATGTGTCACGGATGAGTTGTGTTTTGTCTGCAGAGAATCCTTTCATTTCATTACATTTGATTATGTTATTTCCCTTGCTTTGTTGGTTCGATACTGAAACTCTGGGAATGGAATCGTGCAAGAATTGCTCCACAACCCCCCCCCCCCTCCCCCCCTCCCCCTCTTTCTCTTTCTCTTTCTCTCTCTCTCTCTCTCTCTCTCTCTCTCTCTCTCTCTCTCTCCTTGTTTCTTCCTCTTGGAAGGTTTCTACCTTATACCTGTGCCTTCTGCTTCTTTTTGATGTTATTTTTTTTCCATGTCTTTTCAATTTTTTAAATCTTCAATTCAAGTTTTTTTGACTGTCTGCTGCTGTCATGTTTAGTGTTTATCTCTATTTGTATTTTTTCATTCTATCTCTCTCATACTAACTTCAACTTTATCATTGTGATTCTTTCTCCATCTCGAGGTTATATATTTTTTTTGTATCTTCTTAATCATTTTGTTGTGTTCTCTCTCTCTCTCTCTCTCTCTCTCTCTCTCTCTCTCTATCTGTCTGTCTGTATCTCTCTCTCTCTCTCTTTCTCTCTCTCTCTGTCTTTGTCTTTGTCTCTGTCTCTCTCTGTCTCCCTCCACCCCTCCCTCTCCCTCCCTCTCTCTCTCTCTCTCTCTCCCCTCTCTCTCTCTCTCTCTCCCCTCTCTCTCTCTCTCTCTCTCTCTCATAATTTACAAAAAGTTCATTTCACATTTTTGGGGTTTTTTTTACAGGTATGATATTGACTCAAAAGCCCATGACCTGAAAAAGCATGTAAGTTTTGACTTCTCAGATTTTCATGATAAAACATTAGAAACGTAGGAGGAAAATAATAAAATATCTCATTCTTTTGAATACTTTTATCAGATGAATTTTTATATTCAAATTATTGTAACGTAAGACATCTGATGCACTCTTTTCTTTTTTAATCGTTCCCTTAATTTTTGGCACGTCAGTCAGAATCTCGCGTACTTCAGCGGGAAGATGGCAATCTCTTGTCAAAATGGTCACCCATGTAATCCTTTCATTCAATGCTTTTTAAAGATTTTTTAAAGGCTTTGTGGTGGGAATTTTAATATTTAAGATAACTGCTGTCACTTCATTTTAGGGTTTTTTAATTTTGTAACATTGTGTGCAAAAATAACAGCAATAATTATAGCCTAAAATCAAATCTGTATCACTAATAGGAGGTGAATTAATTACTTTTTTTACAGGACTTTTTGGGAAAGATGGAGTGCACGATGGGTGAGATCATGGGAAGCGGTGGAAAACTCTCTAAACCTCTCAAGTAAGTTATATTAATTATCAAAAACATACTTGTATGATATGATTACGAGATGGAAGGTGTATGTGTGCACTTTATATCTAAATGCTTGCCAGTTTCCAAGTTCAACCCTGGACGAAACATTTTAACTTACCCTGGCCTTATCCCAAACTTAACCGGGTGTTTCCATTTACTGTACCACTTTTTTCTGACCTACCTGACACACTTTAATCTGACACACTTTTTTCCTATTCATTTTCTACACAGAGGCATTTTCAAGAGCCATGATCTGTGATTGGCTTTTTTGCTAGTAAATATTCATGATTATGCAAATTATTAAGATCGCACAGTTCATATCCTTTGTTTTGGTCCTGCGAAAAAAACGATCAACTTTTCAAAAAGTTCCTGAAAATGACACTTTGCGCTAGAAAATGTTATAATGAGTCAGCTTTGTAATTTCTGAGGTATGCATGTTAATTTGGTAATATTAAAATGTTATGAAACAGACGATTATTTGTTCTCAGGACCATGTTTTGTGGGGGTAACGGGTTGATTTTCCCCCAGTGAAGTTGATCGCAGCCATTATGTTACTGCACGACTGCTAGCCACGGCTGATGGGGCTGCCGTCGCTCCCCCGGTCTGCATAGGACTTGTTTGTAGCATCAGAATTAGAAGTTCAGCCGTTGGTCTAGGCTAAAACACCTCCCTGGTACAACTTCTACTAATGTAGGCCTAGATCTACAGCTGAACTTCTAATTCTGATGCTACAAACAAGTCTAGCTATGCAGATACATGTTGCATTATTAGGCCCCATCAGGTCGATCGGCTGACCGGCGGAGCGACGGCAGCCCCACAGCCCTGGCTAGCAGTCGTGCAGTATTGTCATAATGGCTGCGATCACCTTCATTGGGCGAAAAATCGACCCCGTTACCCCCACAAAACATGGTCCTGAGAACAAATAATCGTCCGTTTCATAACATTTCAATATTACCAAATTAACATGCATACCTCAGAAATTACAAAGCTGACTCATTATAACATTTTCTAGCGCAAAGTGTCATTTTCAGGAACTTTTTGAAAAGTTGATCGTATTTTTCGCAAGACCAAAACAAAGGATATGAACTGTGCGCGCGATCTTAATAATTTGCATAATCATGAATATTTACTAGCAAAAAAGCCAATCACAGATCATGGCTCTTGAAAATGCCTATGTGTAGAAAATGAATAGGAAAAAAGTGTGTCAGATTAAAGTGTGTCAGGTAGGTCAGAAAGAAGTGGTACAGTAAATGGAAACACCCAACTTAACCTTTGACCCCATAGCAACCAAAATCCTAATGAATGCTACATCTTTGACAAATTTATGGATGGAGCAAATTTCAGATCACCATATGTATTCACATCATCTTCAAGTGCATACTCTTTTGGAAAAAACAAGTGCAGAATGCAGAGTGCAGAATTAAGGCAGCTGAGAGCTTGGGCAAGCAACAAGCCCTTAACTCTGAGGCACTTTGGACTACGGTCTTGCCCTCACTGCCCGAGAAAACTTAGGACTCGGATCGGCCATTATAGCTACCACGACCCTGATTGATAAAATGATGAAAATGGTCATCTTCTTTTAAAAAGGACAAACAGCTCATACATGTGTAGTTCTTATCTTTCTCTCTTGAGATCTTTGAAAATAGTGAGAGGCAAAATGGCATTAACACATTCTTACAAATAATAATAATAATAATAATAATAATAATAATAATAATAATAATAATAATAATAATAATAATAATAATAATAAGTGTCATTTAAACTGCGCCATACACTAAGAAGTACCATAGCACTTACAATATAAAAAAAACATAGGAAAAAGCCACAAACATACTAGCTCTGTGTAAAATGATGGGTTTTCAGCTCCTTTTTTTAAATAAATACTGACACATTTTCTATTTTTCAAATTGAGTATAATATTTAAAGTAACGTTTACATCCTTCTGGCTTTCAACAGACAATATCTTTAAATTATTATCTTTTATCTTCTTTTGTTTATTGTAGAGGCCCAAGAAAGGATTGTGGGAAGATCATCATTAGAGGAGAGGAGATGAGCCAATGCAGGGTAAGAATATCAACATCCGTCTCAGTGTGGCAGCTACATGTAGGTCTTGACACCCATTTTTTGTAGGGTTTCTGTCTTGGACCTCAAGATCATTGTTTAAAGTGGTGGCGAGAAAATTGCTTGATACCTCTCGAGGCTTGAAATTTAAAAACTAACAACACACTCTTGAAAGCTTTGTAAAAGCGGGTGCTTCATATTAACATATATATAAAATTTATCTTGTGTGTTTGACCGTGTGTGTGAGGGTGTGGGCATCTGAGTGTGTGCGACTAGTGAGGTCAAGTGTCAGTTGCATCAGGTATACTTCCCTTGCTACATATTCATTTCCAAACGAAACAACACTCGATCACAACTTAATCTTAATAAGTTCTCAGTCTCGGTCTCGGAAAGGAAAGTCTCCATCTTGGTCCCAACTTTAACACTGATAACAATCATATTGAATACCAGAGTTGATGTTTAGTTCTAGTCTTGATTGACATTAAATTCTCACAGAATCAAACAATATTTACACTGTATGATCATGACTAAAAGTATAGAACAGGAAGAAAAAAAGGTCAAAAAATCTGGATGTAGATTATTATGGTACAATGTAATTTATATACACCTGCTTTGTAACCAAAGAGGTCAACAAAACTTTCATGATTATTGTCATTGTGCATGTTCAAATTTGCATACTGCTATACTTTTCCATAAAATAAAGATATTGTTTCAAGAGCAATGAGCAAATGAAGCAAGAAAGTTAAGCTGTAATCTATAGTCCCAACCAACACTGAGTGAGTCATGTTTGCATGCTTTTCAGTGAATCATTACAAGAACTATTTATTAGCTTTAACAACGTTTTCTTTCCACTGTCTCTCCACACAGTGTGTATTATCATTTTGAAGCCTTATCATACAGGCTGCCAATATTCTGCATTCAAAGATATCTAGGATTTCTTTGTTTACTTTAATAGTCATGCCAAATACTGGCCCTTGACCAAACAATGGATTGAATGGATAGACAATAGATAAACTCTTATTCATGCATAAAGTAGGTCATAAAACAGAGACAACCATTTCATCTTTTTACTTTAGCTCAATTTTTAAAGCCCGTCTGCACTACTTTGGCCAGGGGGATTAGACCTCCCTGCAAATTCACTGACAGGTGGTTATCTCATCAAATCAGCTCTCAATTAACATAAGAAAAAGAGGATCATTGGGGACCAACAGACACCGATTAGGCATTGTTTGCTATATAGAGGGCGCAAGTAGCTATAAGTAGTGCAGTGGGGCTTAATAAGAGTTAGTCCAATTTTAAAAGAAACTGCTTCATTATCCGTCAATGATGTATTCAAATATGCACAGCATTAATCATCCAGATTCACCCAGGTGGGGGATTCATGTGTGATTTGATCTTTGGTATGTTTCAACATGGCTAGAAATACATAATGTCAGATTTAACTTCAGTGAATGTGATAAAAGTTTGAGTTATACTTCGAAAAAATACCTGTAGCCATAATTTTGTATTGAATTTTTGTTTCATCTGCCAATTTTTTGTTGGTGTGATTTATTTCATTTTTTTAGTATTTCTTGTTTTTCCTTTATTCACCTTTAAATCAAAGAACTGACACAGAGTAGACATTCTTTCAGACATGTTCATATTTTGATTAGGGACTCCCTGTTTTAGGTGATGTTGTTTTGTTGTGTTTTTTCACTGTGTTTTCTATAGTTAGTCAGACATGATGTCACTGGTCATTAGAGTCAATTCTATGTTTTGTTTTATTCTACAGGACATGATGACACTACACTTCAAAGGAGAGCATCTAGACAAGAAAGATATGTTTGGAAAGTCTGACCCATTCCTGCTCTTCTACCGATCCAACGAGGACGGAAGGTAAGTTTTCCATAACAACGATCATTGTCATCTTGCTCTTAAGTAGTTCATATACAGCTTTGGAAAATAAAAGGGTTATAAAGCAGTTCTTTGTAATGAGCTGAGGAGTAATATGGTAGGTCTTAAGACCCAGATTAATCCATCTCGGGTATTTGGTCATTTGGTGTCACCTACGTCACAAATATTGTGGAGGTATGAGCGTAACTTGACATTAAAGGGATTGTTTAACAACGTTAAATCTGAGATGCACGGCCCTACGTGTTATCAGTGTCTGTGATATGGTGTTATATTGAAGCCCTCAAAAAATTGTGCTTCAAAATGATCATGAAATGCCTCAAAAAAGTAAAAATCTTTGAGTGACCAGTTTTACCATACTTATTTTCCCCAATAGAGTGTAGTGTTATGAAAACCATTAGGAAAACGCACAATTTTATTACGATTTCCAATCATAAATATCTTGATAATCAGACAGGTGATCGGCTTGTAAAAGTCATGGGGTTCCTGACTGACCCAAAGGTTTATAATTATCATTGCAGCATGAGCTAAATCCGAGATTTTGTTACAAAATCCGAGACAAAGATACCCATCCCTTTAAATGCCAATTCCAATTCACTCTTTTGTGTTTTTCCATTACAGTTTTACCGTCTGTCACAAGACGGAAGTGATCAAGAAGACGCTAGACCCCGTCTGGAAGCCCTTCAATGTTATGCTAAGATCCTTCTGCAATGGAGACTATGATAGACCACTCAAGGTGGAGTGCTATGATTGGGATAGGGACGGAGGGTAAGACTTCTTATTATTTTCACATCTATTATGGTCAAACCTGCTTTAGTGACCACCTGTATAGAAAAAACACCTGTCTACAAAAACCACATATTTTGTTACCCTTGAAAATGGTTTCACATTGAAACATGAACTTAAGGAACCTGTACAAAAAGACCACCTGCCTATAAAGACCACTTTTCTTGTCTCCCTTGGGTGGTCTTTATAGACAGGTTTCACTGTACCACTTTATACTGTATAGTAAACAAATGATTTGTGTTTGCGAGTGCATTAGGGAATTTACACTGCAGGTGGGTTTAAAGTTGATTTGATTATCTGGCTCCGTGTGATTTTAATTACTGAGTGCAGTGCATAAATGCACAAGCTTCTAAACATGATTTTTGTTTATATAGCAGATGTACAAAGTGAATATAAAGTCTAGATATAAGCAACGGACCCCCCAAAATGCAAGAATTTTTCACAAATGTACTAGACTTTACAAGTCAGACAAAATATGTTTGTTCGTTTATTTTGGGATGAGGGATGCTATATTTATATTTCATATCAGTAGACATACTTATAAAAGAAAAAAAGTGGGATACAAAATATTCTTATACAGTAGGCTTGCGGCTGCATCATGTGAGAGAGGAGGGAGAATTTGGGTGACCTGGAAAGGACTCTTGGTAATCTTTCTTTCTTGAGTGTGTGTGAAGTCCTGAATAGGACTGTTTGTAGTCTTGAAAAGACTGTTGGTTATCTTTCTTAGCTTATAGTTCTAAGAAGAACTATAGCACCGGTTGGAGAGGATGGGTAGTAGGAGTGGTTCGATGTTTCGAACAGGTTGACTATCCGTCGTCAGGAGTACTTAGAAGTAGCATCAAAATTATTCTTTCATTATATCTGAGAAAAGAAATCATTCTGAAGAGGAGGAAATGGCTCACTTTCTCTATTGCTTGTTATCGTTTCAGGCATGATCTGATCGGAGTGTTTGAGACGACTGTACGAGAGCTATCAAGGGGACCAGGCCATTCCAATGTATACCATGTAAGTTGCATTTCTATGTCACATTTTATAATGGAGTGTTGTAAATTTACCAAAAAGTGTAGTGCTAGAATAGATACAATAGTATCTCTATACATCATCATTCAATCTAAAGCCGGGGTAATAATTGGGAAGCGCAGGGGTGTCAAGTTTGACAGACATGAGCGCTATACAAGATCCCACTATTATTATTATTATTGTATATATTGAGGGGTCAGTGACACAAAGATGTAGCTCCATTTTGGCCATTGTGAGAAAAAGTGGTTTATGTGTCACTGAGCACTTGGGCCTTAAGAAGTTAAGTCTATGTTTCACTAGCCATTGACTTCAATGGGGTGTTGGGTGGAGTTAAAGGTGAATTCCATTCATATTGAATTAGATATCGTTAGAAAGGTTATTTTCAGTTCTTCATTTTTGTTTTTAGGTTCATTGTCAATAAACATAAGGGGAAGGAGATATAATGGAATGAAGTTACGAGAATCAAGTTTTTCTGAGAGAATTTCGTCTACGATACCATAAGGAGGTTTGGGCGTGTGACGTCATTCCGTGGACTACTCACAACACAGTCACCGCGCGCATTCTATTCGCAATCAGATAGCACTGCAGGGTACATAATCAGAGTGAAAGTATAGATGTTATACCGGGATGATAATCATCAGTAAAAATGACAGAAGACAGCTCAAATGAACTAGAATTGAATAGAGTATGATGAAGAAGAAGTTAGTGGCAGTGATGATGGTAAAGAAAGTGAAGATGATGGTGAATTGGGCGAATGTAAAGACGACAAGAATGTAAACGCTGATCGAATCGTGATGCGGGAGTTGCAGCTGCAGCTACCCTAGGAAGCTCCGAGACGACGCCTACGCCAAAGGCGTCGGATCGAGCTTCAGCGGGTGCATAGGGAAACATTCAACCAGCGGGTTGGGCGACATTATCTCAAAATATGCAAAGGGAGTAATTACAATTTTGGCTTACTAGGTTGCTCGACTTCTCTGAGCATCTGGATGGCCACTTGAAATTATAATTTGAAGAAGTCTTCGATGGGGAAAATGGGGTGATTCTTCGTCCTACCCCAACGATTCTTCCCTGTTGTATCGTCGATTCAACATGCATGGCGAAGAGAAAGTACCGCACTACCGCGCCGTCTCTTTGCTGAGTTTTTTTCTCGATCAGCAGACATTTCAACTAGACACGAAGTAATTACAAGCCGAGGAATACTGTTTTAGCTCACCTGCATTCTGATCGCGGTCTCCTTGCTTAATTTGTTTAAATTGCTTAGATTGACAGACGTTTCAGCTAATTATAACCCGAGAAAAACAACTATTATCTCCCAAAAATGTCACGCTGCAATACACCGAAACACAGTGAACACTGCACTACGAATGGCTGAGCTGAGCTATCGCGAGTTTTCCCCGTGCCACGAGATTCAAGTTACGCTAATTATCAAAACAAAACATAGGTGAAGCCGGTGTGTCAGGATCTGCAAGACGATCAATTTTACAGTACCAAACGTCAATATTTCAAGGAAACCAAACATCGGGAAGTAACCAATGCTTATATAATTGAAAGAATGTTTATTACTTTATTGTATATTCGATAAAACACTTCATTAAATATCACAAAAATTGCGAAATCTACTAAACAAATGACCCATGTTTGTGTACGTATTTACATTGAAATAATACGTTGTACTTCCGGGTTTAGGAACAGTCCACGGAGATACGTCACATACACTACGTCACGAACGAGAATATCACCGCTTCCGGGTTCCTCTGCTTACACTATTGATCTTTCTAAGTCTAATAATAATTTAACAACACATGCAAATTTCTGTCAATCAATATATTGTATTCCTTATGTCATCAGCATTCCAACAATAGCAAACATGCATATTTTCATCACTTTCTTCCCAATTCACCTTTAAGTCTTTGTGTTTCCTGGAAAGCCCACATTTTTCTGAACATTTTGATATCAAATACTCATTTTGGCAAAATATGAAGTTACGTCTTTGTGTCACTGAACCCTCAATATACACAATGGGTTAATCCATGTAATTACTGGTCTCTCTTTCATTAGGAAATTAGTCTAGATTTATGCTGTACATTCATCCATCCTCTTTTGGCAAATAATGAAAATTGCATATGATCCATGAATGAATGGAATTTATTCCTCAAATTTCCTCTGCAGGTCATCCACCCCAAGAAGCAGAAAAAGAAGAAAAACTACAAGAATTCTGGCCTCATTTTCCTGACAGCAGCCAAGATCGAGCCGCAGTTCACCTTCCTTGACTACATCCAAGGAGGATGCCAGCTCAACTTCACCGTCGCCATCGACTTCACTGCCTCCAACGGTAAGAGAACATCAAAATACATTCTTATCCTTCTTCTCAATGCGCTACTTTTCTATAGTCCTATCTATGCATTGGTTTCTAAGTTTGCAACTTCCTCTCACAATTTCTTGTCTTTTGCCTTGTGAAGAGATGGCTCTTTCTGTACCGGTAGGTGGAATGCTTGAACATTTTGCCTGCTGTGTCTTTTTCCTAGAACATTTATGGAGAAATATATATATGATTTGTGGAAGCTTTTGAAAAGTGTCTTTAAATAAACCAGTACTGTGATCCGTCTTACTGGCGAATGGCTACATGTTCTGTTTAAAAGTCAGTTCTTTAATAACAACACCTTCTACCGGGAGTTTCTTTTTAATTTTTTTTTTTTTAACAAGAAGTTTGGGCTATGGAAAACAGGATAATTCTTATTGTATTGTGCACTTGTCTTTAATCATGAATTTAGCAACAATCATATCCCACTGTACATACTACATGTAGGTTTATTCTATTTTATTTTTGGGGGGGACAAATGATTACATTATTCTTTTACTGCTTCCACCTCTTAATAAAATACAATAATGTACCATATGTGTAATGTCCATTAGATTTGATAGTGGATTCTTACTGCATGTCGACCTTTTGATGCGATTTTTAATTTCATTAAACTTCCATGGACTTCATTCTGACATACAGTTTCTCATTCATTGTATCGAACAATAATGGAAATGAATTTGCCTTTGAAACCTTGTACACGTAAATACTTTGACCCATTCAGTTGTAGCCTTACATGTGACCCCCTGTTTGACAAACTGCAACATAAAGGTTTATGCATTGTCTTTAATTACTGGTAATAAATTAATTTCTGACTGGTCGCACCCAGTGTGTTCGCTCCCTACGTATCATGTCTACCAGGGCTCCAGTGAAGTTGGGTGTTCCACAGGGGTCACACTTAGGCCCTGTCTTGTTCCTAGTCCTCAGTTATTGTACATATAGTTGCACCCTTCCAAACCTGCATTTTGTTTGCACCTTCATTCATTCCTATCTGTGTGTAGGGGACCCCCGGACACCTACCTCCTTACATTACATGAACCCATACCAACCCAACCATTACCTGAGAGCGTTGAGAGCTGTAGGGACCGTCATACAGGATTATGATGCAGACAAACTCTTCCCTGCCTTGGGCTTTGGAGCCAGGCTGCCTCCTGCGGGGGTCGTATCTCACGAGTTCTTCTTGGTAAGTCAAGGAGATATTTTAACACTTATTTTCCCCATGCTACTTGCAACACCATCATATATTTATTCTATTTTCAATTCGATTCATTTATTTCCAATTCTCGTAAAAAAAAATTCAACAATACATTATACATATAAGAAAATATATAACAGTTTGAAAAAATGTGGAGGAGCCAGCAGAGGCCATTGACCATTCAAAGGCTGGGCTCCGATGGCCGCAGATAATTATACAAAGTAAAGAGAAAAGAAATATCTCCTTTGCTTTCTTTCCTTTTCATGGAATGTCACTTGTTCATTGTTTTATTTCCTTTGTTGATTACTTTATTTTCTATTTCTTCCCTTCATCATATCAACATCCATTGCTTTTTGTCATTTCATCCCCTCATTTCCTCTATCTTTCTCTTGCTCATCCTTATTCAAAATTGTCCTTCATCTCTTTACCTCTTTAGATTTTATTCTCCACAAACTGCTTTTATCACTCTTCATTGTCTAGTGCACACATTTCTCCTTCATTTGTTTTCTGCTCCATGTTTCCTTTTTTTTGGGGGGGGGGGGGTATTTTGTTCATGATATTTGTTTCTTATGTACCTGGAGTTCCTCTGTTTGTGATATTTTTAATTTTGTACAATTTTTCTGATCTGTGATATATTTCTTTGCAAAGTAAAATTACAAAAATCTTTAAAAATAATTCCAAGTCTGTGATTAATTGAGTAAATAACTTTCAGCACAAAAACAGTTCCTTCAGAAGTCTGTGATTAACTATTTGAATCAACGATATCTGAAAATATGTTTTGATTAACATAATATAAGTGAAATTTATCAGTGACTTATGAATATACAAGGGAGATGTGAGTTGGTCTAGCAATACAGTCAGCTTTTTGTCTTTACCCACAAACTGACTCTGAGAGTTCCTGGTTCAAAACTGAGCCATGTCTTTTGGAAGGTGATGATAACGGTCGGTCTCCAAATGTAGATGATTGAAATCGATCGCTACACTTCTGTCAAAACCAATTTACAGAAGTACACATTGCCATTTCGATCATAAATTGTCAGTCTTTCTCCACATTTCTTCTCATCTTAGAATGGAAGTCAAGACAACCCGTACTGTGCTGGAATAGAAGGAGTGATAGATGCGTACCAGAAAGCATTACATACGGTCCAACTCTATGGTCCCACCAACTTTGCCCCCATCATCAACCATGTAGCAAAGTAATTATGTAACAAGATCAATTTTGTCACATGACCTGGGGGTGTTTTACAAAGACTATGGCAGGCTGTTCATGCCACTAGTTGCTCTCACCATTGGTCTCTCAATTATAATCTTTAGATAATATGTTCTCCTTCAATAATGAACTATCAAAAAAGGTAAATTCTGTAGATTTGTGACCACGATTTGTACGTCCCTTGAGAAACCAATGCCAGAATGATAAGAGGAACTAGTGGCATGAAAGGCCTCCCATAGTTAAGTTCAACTTATAGTGGATCTTATACTTTGTGAAACACTCCCCTGATCCTATTGCAAGAACAGAAGTTTTGTGCATGAAATGTTTGCATTTTTCACAATCGATTCAGAATGGCAAAAGTTTCATGCTGTGAAATTATGGAATCACAACTGTTCCAACAGAGAAAGTTTTGCCATGTGAAAAAAAAATTATTGCCGTGAAAACTGCTCTCATTTACAAATCACAAAGTTTCATCTCACAAAAGTTTATGGTTTCACGGTACATGAAAGTAACAAATATTTACGTATGGTGTTGCCAGATCAGTAGAGATACACTGTTGATTTCTGTAAGTTTGTCTTCTGTTTTATTTAGTCCCATTGTCTTAAAAGACAAGGTATCCCATAACCAGATAATGTATTACATGTTTTAGATTTCATCACATACCGGTACTCAGAAAATTATGGCAGATTTTGAACTAATACTACAATGATGATTTTGTTTTCTTCTGTCTGTCCGATAGATTTGCTGCTGCTAAACGAGATGGATCAGAATACTTCATCCTCCTCGTCATTACAGACGGTATCATCACCGATATGGAGAAGACAAAAGAAGCTATTGTCAATGTAAGAAAATCTTTTAATTATGTATATTGGAATATTACTTCTGCAATACGATAATGATAGTTAAAGTGAATTAAATGATTTGAACAGTGCTTTACTAAGGATTCAATTCAAAAGTGCTTAAAAATATATACTGCTATTCATGCTCTATGCCTTTTAGTAAGTTCACCTTGCTGTAGAAGTATACCAATTGCTTTGTTTCTCCCTACCAAGAATCTTAAAGGCCGTCTGTACTAGTTTGGCTAGGAGGGATTAGACCACCCAGGAAGGTCACTGACAGGTGGCTATATCTCATCAACTCAGCTCTCAATTAACATAAGAAAAAGAGGATCATGGGGGACCAATGGTCACCGATTAGGCATTGTTTTCTATATAGAGGGAGCAAGTAGCGACAAGCAGTACAGTGGATCTTGTATCAGAATCAATGCATGTACCAGTTTGCCTTTCTTTCGTTAAGTATTCATCGTGTTGTTTTTTGAAAAAAGTATGATGTGTTTAGTATTCATTGTGTTATATTACATATGGTTTAAAATGTGTTGGTGATATTTCATTTATGGTTTGTCTATTTTCCTAGGCCGCTACAATGCCCCTCTCCATTATCATCGTTGGAGTTGGAAAGGAGGATTTTTCAAGTGAGTTTAATCAGTGGCTTTTTTCATACCTGACTTTGTCATTAACACTCCTTTGATCAAGGTTTAGAGACAAAAAATGGTATAAAATTTACATTCTTGAGTTTGACTTCTCTCTAGGAACAGCTTTCTTTTAAAAAAATGCAGCTAACTGATTCGATTAATCAAGCTATTCTGACTATGTTTGCACTTTGATATTACATTGAGTTGTGTGAACCATTTGTAATCCTTGTGTAAACCTGTCCAATTCTATTTCAAGCAAAAATGTCTTGTTACGGGAAAGTGTATCTTGCTTGTTGTATTGCTCACTGACAAAAAGTAAAATGGAGCAAGTAGCCCTGCCCTTGGCAGTCTCAATACTATCAATTATATTTATCTTATATCAAAGTACTTTGGATTATCTATGGCTCTTCATGTATTTTGGCCATAATATTTTTTTTAAGGGACTTACACCCAAATAATTCTTGGCCCAGTCATCAAAGGGTAAAAGATAGAGTTACAATCACTGTGTGAGCTAGAGGTTCTTTCTATTCTACACTACCTACTCATTATTTTGAATTGTTTGGTCTTTCATTTCTATCCTTTGCTAGAAATGGAGGAGCTGGATGGTGATGATGTCAGATTATCATACCGAGGAAAACAAGCAGCAAGGGATATTGTACAGGTTAGTAAATCAGCATCTCATCGGTCAAACATATATCAAAATTCGGCCACTGACAAACCTGTAGTAATAATGTAAAAAGAAAATTATGATAGACTTAGCTTATTCTACATTGCTCATATTCAATGTGCAACAGTGATGGTGTCAAAGCTAGCAGTTCCAAATCACAAAGCCGATGAAAATTAGAATATTTTAGAAATTTGATTTCTTTTATTGAATAAAAAAGGTTAAACTATATTGTGACAGTATATTGGTTTTGCAATTTAGAGGATCTGTAATGTGAACTAAAGAGTATTTTCTTGAATTTTGTAATTGTATGTTCAGCTCTGGGGAATATCAAAATGTGTTGTATATACTCTCTGTCTCATCTCTCTTTGTCTCTCACTCCCTCCCAATCACTCTTCCTCTATCTCCCTTCCCCCCTCTCTCTCTCTCTCTCTCTCTCTCTCTCTCTCTCTCTCTTTCTCTCCTTGTCCCTTCCCCCTTCCCTCTCTCTCTCTCCCTCGTTCTCCCTTCCCTCTTTCTCTCTCTCTTTCTCCCTTCCCCCTCTCTCTCTCTCTTTCTCCCTTCTCCTCTCTCTCTCTCTCTTTCTCCCTTCCCTCTCTCTCTCTCTCTCTCTCTCTCTCTCTCTTTCTCCCTCCCCCCTCTCTCTCTCTCTTTCTCCCTTCCCTCTCTCTCTCTCTCCCTCTGTCTGCCTTCCCTCTCTGCAGTTTGTTCCCTTCCGGGACTTTGAGAACTCGGACAACATCATCATGAGCCAGGCTCAGCTTGCCAAGGAGGTCCTTGCTGAGATCCCAGACCAGCTTGTCTCCTATATGAAGTCCGCCAAAATCCACCCCAAGCCCCGACGGGCCTCCATCACCTCCACCATCTCGAGTGTCTCCACCTCGGGCGCCCAACATGGCTATTAACGAGTTTGGGTCCAAACACCGATTGAGGTGATGATGGCTTTGGAAGTGGAGCCTTGATGAAGCTTTGGTTGATGAGCTCTACGAGGTTCTTTCACGTTGTCGTTTGGAGACGCACCATGCATACTCCCAGTTTGAATTGGTTTGGCTTATGTAACCACAGAAGTTTACAGCAGTTGACCTGAAACTCACAGACTGAGTATTCGCATGGAGAGGTGGTCTACTATACATGTCTAGAGAGAGAGGAGAGAGAGTGAAGTTCCACAAGGAAATCTACTTTCACCCATCATGTTTTGTGTGTCTTTCAGACAGTTATGCAATGTATATATGATATTTCTGATCATATCAAAAGGAAGGAATTGTTAACTAGTTTTGCCTTGCATGTACAGAAATACCACTCTCTTGACTCTAGATCTTTTAGATATTGTCCCAAACATTTGTTGTAATATATTATAAAGAGACTGACAGCAAAATACTAATCCTTACAGCAGCAGGTTCATAACTACAGCAATTGGCTCTATGAGTTTTCCATTCATGTCTTCAACTGTGCACATCTTTTGCTGCAACAACTCCATCCTGTTGACGACATGTGGTATGTACAATGCTCATCGTATTGAATAATGTACAGGAATAGAATTAGTCTCTAAAATCTGATATAAATGTATACTAAGAAATATTTAGGTATTACCGGTAGTTGTCAGAGAAAGTTTTTGAAATATACACATATTCTATACTAATCAAGAGGTTACCAGCTTTTCTAAGTGCGAAAATATAATTGAATAATATACACATTCAATATAAGAATGAGAGATATGTTAATATTTTTAATGCTAATAATATATCTGATTAAGAGATGGTAATTGGTAGAATTAAGTCTTTTTTTGTTAAAGAATTGGAAGGTTTTCTCGCTTTGAAATGGAATGAATTTCCCTTCCAGTAAAAGTTAATTTTGAGGACTTTTCTTTCATTTTATATTGGTCACATCAAAGGTACTGTCTTTCAGGCTGTTTAAATCATAGATTTTGTGATATTTTCATTCATTAGCATTAACCAGTTGGTCATTATTTTCCAGTTATCTTTATTTCTTTATGTGATTCTTATCAATAATGTATCCATCATTTGAATTGTTTTATTGTTATTTTTAAAGGAGATACTTAAAATGACAGTAGTGAAGGAAATGTTAGTATTTGATAAAGGAACTATGATAGGCTGACACCATTGATAGTATTATTGATTGCAAATTGATATATTCATTTTATGATATTGAAAATGCATATAGGCATGTAACGCAAGCCATTTTTAATGTAGATATTTTAAGAACATGGTTTAAAGCCCGTACTAGTTTTGCCAGGGGGATTAGAACTTCCTGCAAGGTCACTGACTGGGGGTTATCTCATCAAATCAGCTCTCAACTAACATAAGAAAAAGGGGATCATGGTGGACCAACAGGCACCGATTAGGCATTGTTTGCTATATAGAGGGCGCAAGTAGCTATAAGTAGTACAGTGAGACTTAAATACATAGACGTAGAAGATCAATTGTGTGTTAAAGCAAGACACATTGTTCTATTGTACTGAGGTAGAGATGACACATTCTTATAATCATTATGATTGACATCTTGATTTATTCTGTAACTCATTCCAGAATTTTAAAATCAGGTTTAGAATCTAGTCTCCTTTCCTGCCATCACGCAATGACTTGCCACTCTCCACCCAGGTGTTAAAATGAGTACCCGGTAGGATGCGAAAGCTAATGTGGTTAGATTAGCAAGTGTGCGCTTGTACAAATGACGCCTGGATGGAATGCTCCCCAGGGAGTGGAGAATGTGCATACATTGTGTGCGGGTAAGCCTGAATCCTATGACCGGGGTAATAATATATATATCTGTAAAGCGCTTTGAGAGGGCCTTCGGTCCTGAAAAGCGCTATATAAGAACTAGCTATTATTATTATTATTATATAAACCATTACTCTTATCATCAGCAGAGAGCTACAGTAGAAGGGCAGTTATTCCAGAAGTAAAGGTTAACGCAGCAAATAACATGTATGACTTGATATTCACAATATAATTTTACCTTACATGTAGGTGAGGGTTTTCTATTAAAAGTCCAGTCTTACAGATATCTTTGTTTTTACAGTTGGCCTTCGCCAATTTGGTTTTTTGAATTTTGAATTTGGTTCCTGATTTCAAAAGATTGTTTCTCACGTCCAAAATATATTTTCTGATTTCCACATTTCTGATTTCCAATATCTAATTTGTTTTCTGAATTCCATTTCCATCCATTCCTCCAAGATTTGATCCATAGTATAACAGACTTTTTTATTTAGTAAACAAATTACAATCTTTTTATAACTGTGCCTTTAGAAGCTTGTTTTATGCATTGTAGCTAATTGTGATAAATGATTTTCCAAATGAATTAATGTTTGTTTGTCTTTCGTTCACTTCTGTTCGATAAGATGTACGCACAGATTTTGAAAACAAGTTTCTTTCTAGACAAATAATGTGAAAAAGCATGTTGTAAACATTCCACTAAATGGTATTTTTTCAAAAAATTTGCATTTAGCAAAAAATAATTGTGAAATAAAATAAAAAGCCTTTTTGGGGGGTAGGTTAGTAGACTTAGAAATAACAATTGTATGCAAAGAAATCATAACATTCATACAGACTTTGGTAATAATTAATTCCAACTCTGAAGTAAGCCCATTAACAAACTTGTGGTCAAGTAAAAACTACCAGTGTATTAATAATCACAGACACAACACCCTCATTGTGCAACTACAATACGGTAGACCTTGGGACACAAGCAAATACTGATTTCAACTCAGGAAACTTGCGTGACCTGACTCATCTGTTTGTTGAACATGCTGCACAACCAATATTGGTACATTTGTACCAATACACTGGTTTGTATAGACATGGAGATATTGGGTGTTAAATGCATAGATAAAAACTCTTTCATTACCCGAAGTAAATCTGCTGATTGAGATGTAGGTTATAACATGTACTTAAAGTCAACTCATCCAAAGTATGAAGATTTTATTAAAACTTAGAACAAGTAAAATTTTGAATTAGGATATAGTATAAACCCTACTTAAGTGTGTACAAGAAATGTACTTAATTTACTTTGTCATACACTGTACATGTGTAAGTTTATAAAGAGATAGAAAGTGAGCACCCTCTGATATTTTATATACTGTCACAGGATGTGCATATTTCTTGTAAAACTCTTTTCTCAAAATATGAATTATGTGTGTGGTGTGATTTGAAAAGGGTTTATGAGTGTTTGTGATCAAAATAACCATAATATAATGCTTTCACATCAAGAAACTGTTTTGTAATATGTAGATTTTTATGTGAAATATGTGTATTTTAGGTAGAAAATGGATATATCTACATGTATATATAGCTGTAGAAGAATCATATTATAGCATATTTTTGTAAAACTGTCTTGATTTTATTTGGATTGTTCAGGCTTGTATTTTATCCTAGAAAGTATCTAGATCTAAATCTTTATATATTAGATTTCAGTGAATAATACGCAACATGCATGTATCAGTAGCTGAATTTAGCTGCTACAGATGTCTTTATTATGATTGTAATTAATGTCATTACTGCCATTGCCAAGATTTGTATGTATTCTACATCATTCATTGCATTACCATCTGATTTGCATTGAAAACATCTTTTGACTTTCTTGTTTGACATAGGCCTACACATAATACAACAAATACCATTTTAGCAGACAGGTATCTAAATTCATGAACCCATTTATGTTTTAATAGGAATTAGATATTCCCTTTGCAACTCATTATCTCTGTTTTGAAAGAAATTTTAAATCGATGGACAGAGCTTTCATCGTCCATCTCCTTTCTCTAATTTATTGATTTTTTAGCTTTACTCAGAATTTTAAGTATCTTTTGATGTGAATTTTATGTACTCCGAAAGGTTGTACATGTATTAACTTGAACTATGCTATCTTGACAGAATTTAATCTAAATATTGATACTTGCGTCCCTGATTATTCTTATTGATTTTGTTCTTTTATGTTGCTCTTTGGTCAAAATTATTATAATTTTGTATTTCGTTTTTTGTTGTAAGACTTTTTGTCAATCATGAAATATATGTGTCACTAGAAATTATATTTAACCCATAATACTTGTTTAACATTGGATATCGGTATTATTATTATTACATTTTAATCATTAGATGATTTAGCATTGTTTTGTTCAATGGTTTTTCAAAATATGATTTCCTACTGTATATGATAATTTGCCTTTAATTTACTTTTTATACATATATTATTTTGTGCGAACAGTTTAATTCCTGTGCATTTTATGACAGCATGCCTTACTAAAGTTATAAAAAAAAAACTTTAAAAAACACATTGTTTTTGCCTCCTTTTGTTGTGTACTATTACTAACACTTTCCATCCATTGCTACATGTAATAATCTACATGTACTGCTTCATGTGTACTTTATATCATTTACTTATATGCTTGTGCAACCTCAGTTTTAATTGTAACTGAAACAGTGTACAATGTCGAAATCTATCAATCAGATTTTTTATTAATTCAATACACGTTGAAATAAGTGATAGCTTTTTACAGATGAAACATAAAGTAGCTGTGCATAGAAATTTGTTCCATACATTACCGACTTCATTGTAAGATTTTAATGTACCCTATGATCAAATCAAATGAATAGCCATACAAGAGCATGGATCAGATCAAGTAGAGAATATATTAATGTGTATGTCCTTATTTTAATCATTTCTCTATACATTTAGTTGGTTACATATAGGACACAAAGTAGTAAATACCTCGGACTTGCCTTTTTTTGAATGTGTTTTCCTTGTTATAATTGACCGAAAAAAATAAGATTAATCAGGTACCCATCTACATGAAGCAAATAAAAATAATCAGGGTTAGACTTGTGAAATAATGAAGAAAATGTGAATTCTTCCATTATTCCCCACCACCCTCTCTCTTTCCTCACTCCCCCCCTCTCTCTCTCTCTATCTTTCTTCTATTTCTTTCTCTCTCTATTTTTCTTCTATTTCTTTCTTTCTCTCTCTCTCACTCCCCCCTCTCTATCTTTCTTCTATTTCTTTCTTTCTCTCTATATTTCTTCTATTTCTTTCTTTCTCTCCGTCTCTGTCTCTCCCTCCCTCTCTCTCTCTCTCTTTCTTTACCCCACTCTCTTCTCCATTTCTCTCTCTCTCTCCCTATCTTCCTCTTTAAACTCCTTTTCCATTTGTATATTCCCCTCCCAATACTTCCTATTCTCTCATCTAATGTGCCCAGACCACAAATAAACTCACACACTACAAAACATGAATAATTCTTGCGTAACAAAAGCTATATTTCTATACATCATGTGCATTACAACATGTGCATTACATCGTTACATAATTTATAATTATACTAAAAAAAAATCCCAACTCCATAATAGCACTGATATAGGTTTGCCAATTTTGCACCTCATATAAATTATCAAAATATGCATATCTTGCCATTCAATTCTATAAAAGATAAATAATCAAATACATAATCTAATAACTTGTAAATTAAGTATTTCAATGAAGAATGTACAGTAAAGTGAGCTGAAGATTACATGTGTAGCTTATAACGTTGATAGAGCATACACTTCATGGCATTTAATCTGAACTGTACTGGTCCTCCTTCATTATTTTAATACAACAAATTGTTTTTAAAAAGTAATGAATCATTGGTCATGTGATCTTCAGGCACAAAAACCAACATAACATCTCTCTCTGTCACAAAATAGAACTATCAAAGCATCCTTAAGAAGCTGAGGGATCATATAGTGCAGTTTTTACACTTTTTAATCTGATATCTACTACTTCATGTGTACTTTATAACATTTACTTATATGCTTGTGCAACCTCAGTTTTAATTGTAACTGAGACAGTGTACAATGCCAAAATCTATCAATCAGATTTTGTTTAAATTCAATACACGTTGAAATAAGTGATACCTTTTTACAGATGAAACATATACCCGGTAGTAGCTGTGCATAGAAATTTGTTCCATACATTACGGACTTCATTGTAAGATTTCAATGTACCCTATAATCAAATCAAATGAATAGCCATACAAGAGCATGGATCAGATCAAGTAGAGAATATATTAATTTGAATGTCCTTATTTTAATCATTTCTCTAAACATTGAATTGGTTACATATAGGACACAAAGTAGTAAATACCTCGGACTTGCCTTGTTTTTAATGTGTTTTCCTTGTTTTAATTAACTGAAAAAATAAGATTAATCAGGTACCCATCTATATGAAGCAAACAAAAATAATCAGGGTTAGACTTGTGAAATAATGAAGAAAATGTGAACTCTTCCATTATTCCCCACCACCCCCTCTCTCTCTCTCTCTATTTTTCTTCTATTTCTTTCTTTCTCTTTTTCTCTCACTCCCCCTCTCTTCTATTTCTTTCTTTCTCTCTGTCTCTCCCCCCCCCCCTCTCTCTCTCTTTCTTTACCCCACTCTCTTCTCCATTTCTCTCTCTCTCTCCCTATCTTCCTCTTTACCCTCCTTTTCCATTTGTATATTCCCCTCCCAATACTTTCTATTCTCTCATCTAATGTGCCCAGACCACAAATAAACTCAAATACTACAAAACATGTATAATTCTTGCGTAACAAAAGTTATATTTCTATACATCGTGTGCATTACATCTTTACATAATTTCGTCCTTGTTTTCACGAAGTGACGGTAGTGAGGAAAATCGTCACGCAAAGTGAATGCAATTTTTTTTCCCTACCGTCACTTCGTGAAAACAGCGACGATTTGTTAGAGTAAGTATACTAAAAAAATCCCAACTCCATAATAGCACTGATATATGTTTGCCAATTTTGCACCTCGTATAAAAGTATCAAAATATGCATATCTTGCCATTCAATGCTATACAAGATAAATAATCAAATACATAATCTAATAACTTGTAAATTAAGTATTTTAATGAAGAATGTACAGTAAAGTGAGCTGAAGATTACATGTGTAGCTTATAACGTTGACAGAGCTACACTTCATGGCATTATCTGAACTGTACTGGTCCTCTTTCATTATTTTGGTAACAACAAATTGTTTTTAAAAAGTAATGAATCATTGGTCATGTGACCATGATATAATCTCCAGGCACGAAACCAACATAACATCTCCGTCACAAAATAGAACTATCAAAGCATCCTCAAGAAACCGAGGGATCATATAGTGCAGTTTTTTACACCCCCAAACAAAATTATTAACAAACTTTCCCTGCACCACATTAATATGCTTCTATAAATATTGAAAATGTACATACAAAGTATAACTCTACTAAGAAGGTACTACCTTTCTCCTCATTTTATGTTTAAAATGCTTCAAGTTTCTTCTTATATTATTGTTTTGAAAACAATAACATACTCTCTCTAAAAAGAATAAAACAAACTAAGAAATAAGATCTTGTTAATAGTTAAAACTCTTGCTATATTACCACAGGTGTGGTTTCAATGTAAATCTAATTGCTTTATCTTCTAAATGTGTTTGTTTTATATCAAAGTATATTAAAAGAAATTTGAAAAATACCCTTTCACCATACTTGGTAGATTATCATAATATTCTCCAAATTTCATACTCATTTTTTCCTCAATTTTAAACGAAAAAACCTTAAACGCATGACACATTTGTTTCTCAATTAAAGATTCTAATCGTGTGTCATCTCTATAATGGACCAGCCACAAAATGATACAAATGGAATGTAAACCAAAATCATAAAATAAAAACAGAAATGGAATAAAAATGAAAGCACTTTCACTCACACACAAGAAATATTATCACTTTAGTTATTCGTTCACAAATCATAGCTCTATCGATGAACATATAGTCAGTACATGTACATGATCGATGTGTACACAAATAATCAGATAAATAAAATAGTATTTCCAGATATTCCAGCCTTATGAAGGTAAACTAAAGTTAAACCACAATCATTTTCTACTTGGCAATAAACAAATCCCCTAACTACATGTAGATACATCTTCATAATCATTATTTTCTCCTAGTAACACAATGAAACTTAATGACTTTTCTTAGGTGCGCATGTCTAAGCTACTGTTCTTCATTTTATTTTTATTCTTTCTGTTCAAAACAATTATAATACAAACAAGTACCTACTAGTACAGAAATGGTAAAAAAAAAATTCTTGATGAAAAGATAATAAAGAGGTTGAACTGAGACCACATACATGAAAGGCACATATGGCAAACAGTGAACATCTCCCTGTATTATAATGTTATAAATAATATTATCCAGAATCAAATACAAAGGAACATGTACATGTATATAAAGACTGCTCAAGGGTGAAAAGAAAAGTGGTCTATGTAGGCAGATGCTTTGATGTAACAGTACAGGTTCCTTCAGTAGACTTTTCAAAGAGATCTTAACAACAAAAAATATGTTCTTTATAGACAGGTGGTCATTAAATAAGATTTCACTGTACTATACTTAGGCAAGTTCAAAGTACTTTATCCTTTCTTGTTCTTTACTTTAATATGCTACCAAGAAAAGCAAGAAATATACCCAAATGAACATTAATAATGTTGTATTCCTTTATTTTTGGTCTGGTCAAGCTCTAGTAAGAATATCAACATGATAAAATGATCATCTGCTATGCTTGAACCCTTGTTCCACCTCCAGTTATAATTCCTCATGGAGTATTTTGGAGGATTCCCTACCAAGTACCAAGCAGGCGGTAATATTACTGGGGTTATAATAGTACTGTACATGTAACTGCTTTAGTCAGTTAATGGTAAAGCGCTATATAATAGTATATTTGTAAAGCGCTTAGAGACATTTGTATTAAGCGCTATATAAAAATTAAATATTATTATTATTATTATTATAAGAAACCAATATTGCTATCATTATTAATATATAAGACAAAGAACCTTGGATTTGCCCAAAATGATGAGAGATATCGAAAAAAGAAGGTTACCGTAATTAACGGTGTATAAACCGCACCTTTATGCCGCCGAAAAAAATTCAAAGTCGGGGGTGCGGTTTATACACGGTATTAAGTTTCGATTTATGCCCCTCCACCTGGCGCTATGCCTGGCAATGTCTCCCAGCTCAGTAATCGGTGTGTTGACCCACCACTCAGAAACTAGAACAACAAACAAATTTGTCTGTCAAATTTATCTGTGATCTCAATATGTAGTTTATAATAATAATTCCTCCAATTTTTCTTCTATTACATGGTGTACCACAAGGTTCTATCCTAGGTCCTCTACTGTTTTTTTAATTTACATTAATGATCTTACACATTCAGCTGCACCTCGCATTTAAATGAAAGGCCTTCCCGCGTGGTTTCTTTAACAAGGACAAAAAATAATCTCGGCAAAAAAAAAAAAGAGGGGTGCGGTTAACCCAATAGCAACTAAACCGCCCGAAACCGCCCCTCCTTTTACTCACTGAACCGCCCGCAACCGCCCGTCCGTTTTCGTCCGTTTTCAACGCGCTATAGTATCCGTTGTAGGGTCTACCGTTATAATGTTATACGTGCGTAATCCTTACGATGTCTACAGTAGGATTTAGCATAGAAAAATAGCTCACGTTTCATATTCTTCAGAAAAATGTCAAAAAGAGAGAAATATTGCAAGTTCTTCCAGTGAGTAATAGGCATTTTTTACAAAATTTCTAGTTGCTGATGGGTTAATACACGAGGGCGGTTTATACAACGTTAATTACGGTACATGAAACGCCCTTTAAATCCCGTCTGTACTAGTTTGGCCAGGAGGATTAGACCTCCCTGCAAGGTCACTGACAGGTGGTTATGTAATAAAATCAGCTCTCAGTTAAAATAAGAAATGGGGGATCATGGGGTAGAGGGCGCTAGTAGCTATAAGTAGTGCAGTGGGGTTTTAACCGCTGAGTTTCGCTTAGTTCTCCTCCTCTATTGAGCAGGGATCTGTTCCAGGGGAACCTCTGTGAATCCTTCATTGGGGGCACCCTGTGGTGGTGGGCGTGGTGGGGGGTTCTCTGGAGGTCTGTTGGTCAGGGTCTTGGCCCGCTGGACCCTGGACGCGCTAGCTGACCAGCTCTCGCCACCGAGGGCAGCCTTGAAGTAGATGAGAGCCGCAATGAAGAGACAGATTCCTCCCAGGAGGGTCGGGAACATGAAGATACATGGAACGCTCAACCTGCAAATATACATACAAATATATAATATTTATTATAATATAATATAGAAGATTTAAAAATTACATTTTTTGGTACCATGCTATCCGAATATAAAAATATTAGGGCATTTCACTAGGCGTTGTGGCGTGCACTTGTAATCCAGCTAACAATGGAAGATACAAACTGATTCAGCCGAGGACGCATGTTTAAAACTGAGTCACGTCTTTCGGATGGTGACATTCAAAGGTCGGTCCCCAGACGTAAATAATCATATCTGATTGTTACACATCTGTAAAAACCCAATACACACACTGCCCAAATGTGACGTGTTGATTACCCAAATTATTGGTATTCTAAAAACTCTCAGGCGAGTCCTCTCTGCCGTAATGCGTCTCTGTGTACCAGACTCTTGTCAGTGTCAAACCTGCTTCAACATTTCGTAAGTGTTTCATTTTCACTTGATATTCAATTATCATTGATTCAGTTTGGGCTTTCTAAGGTTTTCATATAAATATGCCTTTAATGCATCCAAACTTCTAAAATGGAATAATAAAAAATTGAGTACAGGGGCCCGTTTCATAAAACTTGTTATCTATAACAAATGATAAATTTGCTCTCGGCCAATCAGATGCCATGATTTCAGTAGCTTATAACAGTAGCTTGTAACTTGTTATTGATATCAAGTTTCATGAAACAGGGTCCAGATGCTGCCTGACAATACTGCAAAAGTGTTCATCCACTCTGCCTTATGAATACTTACAAAAGATATAGGAAGAATCTGATGAAGTAGTTGGTGGTGACAGGGGATAGAGCTTGTAAGATCGGATGCAAGATACTCTGGAATCTGTACATAAAATAGAACATAAAATAGCCAACTGACATCAATGACAACTGCACAAGTTAATGTACTTTCTCTGCTAAAGAGACTTTTGCTATCAAACTCAATATGCTCCTCTGAGCAAGGAAAGATACTCTCTATTTAATAGGCACACAACTCTAATGACTGCTCTTGTTCTTGCCTTTGATTTTACATTCACATTCAAATCTACTCCTTTAATGAAAAATGTCTTTACAAGGGGGTTCTCAAATTGAAGATTAACAATACTTAAGTTTACTTCATCTATGATCAGGCTTTACTCTAAGAATCATAATTTTGTTCTGAGTGAAGTTACTTTGCTTTGGTGTTATGTTTTTGTTCTTTAAATAAATAATTTATTCAACTACTGTCTAGTGGCAGCAACAGTAAGGCTCTTGCATACCGGTACTTACTAGATTATGTTGTCTCCTTATTCATACATGGCCATGTGGCATGTTCTTATGATTTGGTTCATAAACATTTAGTAAATGTACATTTTATGAATAAAAGAGGTAAATACCTTCTGGGAAATAAAATAGCTCAACATCATCATTATAATGCTCTACCATTACATTCTTATGATTTTTTTTTCTTCATGAAGATACATCATACAAGCATATCACAGTATATATCTCCTATGTATGCAGGTATGTCAGGCGAAAAAATATTTAAAACAATTTGGGGGCTACTTTTCAGGCTTGCTTGCATGAATATTACTCTATGCAAATTTGTTGGGCTCTTTTTTATGACTTTGGGGGCTATTTTTCCCGAAGCCCCTGTGTATTTTTTCCCTGAGGTATGTTCATGTTCATACAAACCAGACATCTTCATACTTGAGGCTTGTTCAGATATGGCGCTGTGAACCATCGCAAAAAAATCCGGAAGCTGTGACGTCATAAAAATCTTTTTTTAGAATTTCTCCATTTTCCGAAAGAGCATACAAAATTAAGGAGCCAGAGCATGTAACACTGAGCTCCTATAGGAAATCTATTCATTCAGATGGTCATATCTCAGCTAATACTTATCATACCGGTATTCAATTGGTTTTCGACATTTGGACATTATTTTTGATGCTCTTTTGGAAAATGAAGAAAAAAAATTGAGAAATTCTAAAAAAAGATTTTTGATGACGTCGCACTGCACCACTCTATGGCAACTGCGCACAATAAAGGACTTGCGCGTATTCACTGAGCTCTGTGTTACAAGACACAGAAATATGAAGCGTATTACACTTTATGTCATCATAAAAACGGTGTGGTTTTGCCACTTCATGTCTGAACAAGCCTTTAGTTTAAGGCCGGAAAGGGGTACACCGTCATAAATGTTGGTCATTCCTAGAATCACAGTTTGTTTACCTTCTCTCCACTGTGTTTCCCTTCCGTCTCATTCCTCTAGGATATTCAACAATTAGAACAAACACACTGGCAACTCTGTGATTGGTTAGTTAAGGACTAGTCATAATAATAATAATATTCAGTTTTTGTACAAATATATAGCGCATATCACATTATAACATCCCTATGCACCTCCAAAGAGCTTTTGGAAATTATTACCCTAGCTTTAGTACCAACAAAATGCATCACTAAACATTTGTGTTTTATAGTGCAAACTGCAAAGCCAATGCCAAATCAATATACACATGTAGAGAACACGATGAACTAAGCATACATTTCAAATTCACATTCATCAAAACTTTATCTAAAATATTGATATGAATGCCAACCATCAGAATGAGAAAGAAAACAAGAAAAGAAAATCAAAACATGACATTAGTAATGTGTAGGGATAACCATAAGTTGAAGTACATGTACGGAAGATTGGAACCTAAAATAAATTGATTAGTTGCATATACATGTAGAGCTTTGTATTTTAATATCTATCTATACCATGATTACATCTATACACAACTTCAAGTTCTTTCAAGCTGCTTTCAAGTCCTTTTTCCTTTTCTTGCTTAAAATAGACAATTTGAAAACGTGATCAATCATGATTTTGTGTCCAAACTATATATATGCTACACTTTAATATGTACATGTAGTATGTGTACGTGTAAAACTTATTGCACCCAATGGATACCAAAACTGTTCTCATTTCCTCAAACCATTATCAAAATAGCCTAATCATTTCCTACTGTGACAGGACGGTTGTGTACACTGTACAATGTATGTGTACAATGAAAGCCTTTTTGTTTACCGGGGCGGTACTCCACATTTTGATCTACATGTGACCTTAGTGACCCAGAACCAGGAAGCTTTGCATGTATATCACAATTACTAAGCATAAAACGGGTTATTTGATGATTATAATAACATTGATGGTAATGGTATGGTGTCTACTCTCTAGTATCGTTTATGATCCTTCCCTGTTTTTCACTGGGATTCTGGTGATTTTGTGAGAAAGATATTTTTATAGATTTTTGCCTTCTTTCCTTTACTGTACTGTGCTTAATCAAACAATGACAATTATATTACACTTCAAGTTTCTAGACACAATTGAATCATCACAAAACTATTGACATTTTTTTTCTTCAGAAATTTTTATTATAGAAGTCATAGGACATAGAAATAGGAAATACCAGGAAATTATTTATACTGTATTAAGCTTTTCAATGTGGATTATAAAAATATCTGAAAGATAATATATTTCAGGAAATTTCAATATGTTACAAGGATTGAACTAAAATGTGATATTCTAATGATAAACAATTGACAGAATGCAAATTTGTCAAAGTTAATATTTATACGGCCTTGAGAGGAATGATAACAATACAAATGTATATAAAAAATAGCATTCTTCTTAAATAAACCAGACCAATGAAAAATATTATTTTAAAATGTTCACACACTCCAGACAGACAGTCAATAAATCAAGGGACATTTTAGCACTACTGCCGATATAAATCACATTTGGATTATGTCACATGACAGTGTAAACAATGTAATGTTTGCTCATTACAAGTACTTGACCTCAGGTTTATTTTCTGAATCACTCTTTTGCTATCTGCATTTTGAAAGTTTCTCAATATCATGATTTCTGCATTTTCCGAAAGATAAACTATAAGTTTTTAATTAGAATCACTTATTTTTACAATTTTCTGAATTATAAAGTGGACTTAGGAATCAAAGGATACATTGTGTAGTAGGCAAACGCTGCTCCATCGAAACCAAACACTCCAGTTATTCCACCCATCAGCATCACTGTGAAATAAAACATGAGAAACATTCATGGATAATAATCAAATATAGGGACGATATAATAAATTACTATAATAATGCATGTTGCATTGTGCTTTTGCCATTTTGTTTTTGTTGCTGTTTTAGTTTTACTGTAAATAAACCAATCGAAAGGTTATTTATAGGGCTCCTTTTTGATACACTATTGGACATGTCTAAGCTAACAAGCTTTTTTGTCCTGTACTATTTTACCAACAACATCTCATGTTGAAGCATCTGATCATATTAATTTATTAACTTAATACCCCTACAACAGCTTTTATCAGATGAATGGAGGGGTCTGATGAAGTGAAATGATAGGGCAATGAAACATGTCATGTCATCTGATGTTCAGAACTCCCTCCTACTTGGTAATGCATAGGATGCCAAATGACCAAAAACCTTTGGACTAGTACTAGCCCTATTATGAACCCATGTTTTCTACCCTTCTATTGAATCTTAGTTCATTCATATTAAGCTATGGAGTACATGTATGATGGCGGGTTGGGTGTCCAGACGCTTGACAAACATAAAGACTTCTCTTTTGCCTTTGGATTTAACGGAAAGTATTCAACAAATAGCAATAACCATCATGAATATTTGTCCTCTTTAATATTGTCCAACATAACTTTCCATGGTACTAAGATTTCAATCAAACCCATTTGCAGCATGCAAACTACAACATAATACAAGCTAGACAAACTATTTTTTAAAATAAATAATAAAGAAAGTACATTTCTCCTGAAATGTGGTGTTCAAGTCCAAATGAGAACTAGCAGTGTAATGTATTAAAGTGATGATATATATAGTACCACTACTTGTCAAATGTCCACTAGTATTTCCCCTTCATGCAATTTTTCATAAAATTGTCAGAAGCAGTCGAGAGAGAAACAAAAAGTTAAATCTATTTCCTTTAATCTTTATCATGTTTACGCTAGACTTGTTCTAAAAAATAGTAAAAGTTAGTTTCTGCTCTGAGCTCTGCATCTCCTTTGGGTTTGGCTTTCAAAAGCAATATCCAGTCTGACAAAATGATAATGCTATACATACTGACAGTGCCGATAATCAATATAATTCTCTACATGTTATGTGGACTTTTGTTTTGTCTGGCCACCGACTCTTCGTATCTAGTTACTTTAAGTCTTACTTTTACTTCTTAGACTTTAAACAGTTAAAATCAGTTACTCGTGATTCTTGAACTAGTCTAATTGAAGTTTAACTTAATTTGATGAGTGACAGCAGGTGATGGTACCGACAACACTTCAATTAATTCATAATTGTTATAGACAGTCAGATATAGTTTGTATCTAGTCTAATTGTAGAAACTTTAATAACTTACCAATTGCACTGACAAAAGCATGCTCATTTGCCCACATCGCCCATTCATTTGTCAATATCTCCTCCGGCATGATGATGAATTCCGAGTTTGGACTCCAAAGAAATGAAAGATGGTAGGAACACAGTCACTGCACTGCAACTGGCAACCTGGGTGGATTACACGTTAGATACCTTAATAGTTAGAATACAGTGAATAGCCTGACTGCCTGACTTAATCTTGCTTCATTTCGGTCAGGCGTTCGCTCGATTGTTCTTTAGAATAGAAATTGTGCATATCTTTAGAAACGCTCAGGTTCTAGCTCTTCAATGCACAATGCAGAATGTTATTTCCGCATACCATCAATAGACGACTATAGATGGCGCACTTGAAGTTAGAGGGGATTTCCCTAATTTACGTCGCTGGCGATTTTACATAAAACATGAAGCGTAGGTGATCGCTAGCCTAAGGCAAGTTTGACTGTAGTGCTACCGGAGTGCTACCAGGGACGTGTTACCCTGGTGTTACTGGTATCTAGTAAAAAAAAATATTTATGATGATGATGATGATGAAAACGAAATTTTCGACGATAATAATGATGATAATAATAGTAATACAATATAATTGTCGATGCTTGGCCGTCTGTGCGAGGTATCATGCTTGTCGATTGGATAAGGGAGTTTACAGACCTAAGTACAAAAAGGTAAAACCCACAGAGATGAATACTGGATATGCGCTCATGAAAGTTATGTAACATTATTCATTTATGCACCAACGGTACATTCTATGGTACGCAGGTGGAAGTATTCTTTTCAAGAGGGCAAACAAAAGCCGAAAGCCGAAAGGGTGTGTTAAACAAAAATGGAGAAGCAGAACTAATGCACCCGCACATAAGCCCATGTATACAGGTGTCGGGTAAAAATGCCAGAGGAAAAAAATTCCAGTGGAAAAATGCCAGCGGTTAATGCAACGGCGAAAAAGGGCCAGAGGAAAAATACCAGCGGTAAAAATGCCAGAGGAAAAAATGCCATAGGAAAATATTACAGTGTAAAAGACTGCAAAACTATTTTTTCTCATTATGGTACACGCCCCCCCCCCAAAAAAAAGCCTTCCTTTGCCCACTGGATTAAACTTTTTTTGTAGACAGACTTTGTAATGGGGGGTAATGGTTGCAGGTGGCAGCAGAAAATATTTTTTCAATCAACACCCCATGTATACGAGCTTTAAATGTCATGCACTTCAAATGATATTTGAGATGGGGTAATTAATTGCAAGATTATGGTTGCATGGTGGCCAAATGACAATATTGTATGAATTACCAGTTGATTACTGGTCTCTACTGGATATTCATCTGGTATTCAACTGGTTTTCAAATGGTAAATCAACCGGAAATATATTGGTCTCAGATGTCAAATGGTTTTTCAACTGGTTTTCCAACTGGGCCCCACTTATAGAGGTGTTTCCAATATGAATTGTGTTTACTGGATCCATCTGGTGCAGTTCACCACTGGTCGCATCTAGTTTACAAAAATTAAAGTAAAATCACAAAAAAACAAAATGTCTAAAAGTCGATACATATATATATTATGGTCATACAATAATATGAAGGATCGAGAGAAACAGCGCTAGAGAGAGAAAGAAGAGAGAGAGAGAGAGAGGGAGAGAGGGAGAGAGGGGAGAGAGAGAAATAAAGGGAGAGAGAAAGGAGAGAAAGAGAAACGATATTGAGCCGCAGATCGATCGAGGTGTATGTGTGGTGATGTTATATGTCACTATTTACATTTGGGATTAGCCGAGTCAATTTTTTTTATTTTAGTAGTATTATTGGTTTTTATTGCTGTTGATTGTTTGTTTTGTTGGTTGCTTTTGTTAATGATAAGCTAAATTGTTAGTTTTTGTTCATTAATTGTTCTGTTTTGATGATTGTTGTTTTTTCCCCTCTTTTTGTGTTTGGGTTAATTTCTTCTTTACTTTTTTGTTTACGTTGTTTTGTTTTATTTTGTTTAGTTTAGTTTGTGTTGTTTTGTTTTAGTTTGCTTTGTTTTGTATTGTTTGTTTGTTTAATTTCTTCTTTTCTGTTTTTTTTACGTCACTTTGTTTTGTTTAGTTTAGTTTTGTTTTGTTTTGTTTTAGTTTGCTTAGTATAGTTTTAGTTTGCTTTGTTTTGTCTTGTTTGTTTGTTTAATTTCTTCTTTTCTATTTTTGTTTACGTCACCGTTATTCCATTAGTTCTACTCTTTTTTCTTCTTTAAAAAAAAAAGTTGTTTTGATTTATTTTAAACTGATTAGGCCTAACTATATTATAGGCTTGTAGCTATACTGCCGCTATAGGCCTAAATATTATAAAAATGAAATATCCTTGTTATATATTTACACGTGTCATTACAATTTACACAGTTTTATTTTGCAGACTTGAAGAAAGAAAATTTTCGCTGCTTCATAAGTTGAGTGTATCGGCACTGTAGCGTACATGGCTTAGCTGCCACGTACGCATACTATCTGTGTGCCAATAGTGCGATAAAACTTACGTGTTAATCGAATGGAAAATTAGTCGAAGTAGCAGCGAAACATGTGTATGGTTGCCTTTTGAAACTGTAACGCCAGGAAATCTTGGCGAAGGCGAAGTCTATCTCTCCAAATCTCTCTTCATCCTCCTTATATCGGGATCAAGCTCAAAAATACATCATCATGAGGATGCTTTCAAGATTCATCCTTCTGCTTTTGCTGGTTTTGCCGTCTACACTGCTTTTGACAAGCAATGGTAAGGAGATGAATAAGTGAAACATCGGATTCACGAATGTGGAAAACATATTGCAGTGTAGTTTTGATTTGTAAGATTACCATTAATAAGTCTGTAGCCTTTATTTAGGCCTAACTAATACTAATCTGTATGATTACTATTACTATTGTCATCATGGTTTTGTCTGGGCAGAGTTGGAAGAAAATCTATGCATCTATACTAACAATAAATAAGTCTTTGAGTCTGATCATTGCAGTGATCTGGTGATGCCTAAAAAACAACTGAACAAAAATCAAGATTCCTGACCTGCTGAGTGCTATGAGCTGTCCATGATAAAGGGGCATTGCTGTCTGATGTTTCTATTTGCATGATAAGTGCGCTACAATGCTATTTTTGTCCAGGCTGAGGCAAAGAGATAAGCAGCGCTGGTAGACCTCTGTCTCTGAGAATAAGGATTGTCTGCGTAAATGCGGACAATGGACGCTTCCTCAAAAATAAGGATTGTCCACATTTGTGGACAATTAGAGTAAAGGAGCCGGTAATCGGACAGCTCCAGTTTTCGGCCGATCCATTGGATGCATTAGCCTTAAGGGCTCCCTTGAAATGTTTTTTTATGATATTATTCAAGGGAGCCTTAACTGGCTCCCATACCCCTGCACGGAGAGGCATGTAAACAAAACCCAAAAGTGGTCCAAAATCACACTTTCGCGCACTCGACCAATATTGGACAGTGGCTTTGATAAATTTTGTCGTAATTTTGGTCTTAATTACCGCCTTAATTTCAAAATCGGATCTAAAAATAACAAAATAAGAGCAATTTTCTTACCAGACCGATACAGCTCAGCTCCCTTTTCACGTGTACCGTGTGAATTCACGATGTCTACACAATGGTGATGACCTCTGACTGGCACTTCATAAATGTGCTGCTTCCGTATAATGCGCTGAATTACACTCATACAGCGCATTATACGGAAGCAGCACAATTTACCCACAATTACGGAAGTGCCAGTCAGAGGTCATCACCATTGTGTAGACATCGTGAATTCACACGGTACACGTGAAAAGGGAGCTGAGCTGTATCGGTCTGGTAAGAAAATTGCTCTTATTTTGTTTTTTTTAGATCCGATTTTGAAATTAAGGCGGTAATTAAGACCAAAATTACGACAAAATTTATCAAAGCCACTGTCCAATATTGGTCGAGTGCGCGAAAGTGTGATTTTGGACCACTTTTGGGTTTTGTTTACATGCCTCTCCGTGCAGGGGTATGGGAGCCAGTTAAGGCTCCCTTGAATAATATCATAAAAAAACATTTCAAGGGAGCCCTTAAGGCTAGGATGCATGGTAAAATCCCTTTAAAATACATCTCATAATAGCATATCACATATCCCACACATACCATACCATGCCAGAGTCACTGAAGAACCACATTTGCAATGGAAAATATATCCTAAAATATCACATTTTAGCGATGTAATCGGCGGTCCCGCTGCCCAAATCTGAAAAATCGAGTTTCTTACGCGTGTATGTAAGAAATATGGGTACCATAAAATGAGCTTTATTTCAAGTATTTTTCAGATTTAGAGCCCGATTTTGTGTTGGTCGCAAGCTCAAAAGTATCTCATCGCATGTATTAAATCAATGCAGCCAGACCCCGCCACGCACACACGATATGTCCGTCTAATTCAGATTCCAACTTCCGATCACCGCTGTGCCTGTCTTCGGCCAGGCGAGCACCCGGGAGCTCCGGCGTGGGATACCTGCTCCGCCCGCTTGTGCTATACATCAGCGCGGAAACGCACGGCGCGCACGAGCGCTTCCTATTGACTTTGTACATGCGTCCGAAAACTGGTTCGCTATGCCGATAACCGGCTCCAAAACAGTGAAAATTGAAATGAATATTGTCATGGCAATTCGTGATTTTTTTCTGGGATTCTTTTTTTGTTTAAATAATAATAATATTTACTTCATGATTTGAACAAGAAATGATAATAAATAGGAAGTAAAGAGTCCAAAAAATAGGATTTTGTGTTAAGTGGCCGAAAACCGGGTCCTTTACTCTATATCTTATTTCGGACCTGAGCGTTGCATTGACATTGACTTTGTACAGAGACTTTCACGTTATGAGCGATAAATCTTTAGGAAGACGGACAACCCATTGAAATGTAGACGGTGAACTGGTGGTATTTTATTACGCTGAATCAGTCGTTCGCATTGCCCGCGTGCGGATCGTCTTGCCAATAATTATTGTTTTCTGATCTCGGTATCGGCAATGAAGTCCCGCCAATAATTTTTAATTTAGGAGTCCCGTATCGGCAATGAAGTCTCGCCAATAACTATTTATTTAGGAGTTCCGTATTGGCAATGAAGTCTCTCAAATAATTGTTTTTTCGCTCTCCGTATCGGCAATAAAGTCTTGCCAGTAATTATTGTTTTTTGATCTCCGTATCGGCACTGAAGTCCCATCAATAATGATTAATTTAGGAGTTCCGTATCGGCAATGAAGTTTTGCCAATATTTACTGTTTTCTGATCTCCATATCGTCAATGAAGTCCCGCCAATAATTATTAATTTAGGACTTCCGTATCGGCATTGCAAGTATTGCCAATAATTACTATTTTTAGATCTCCGTATCGGCAACAAAGTCTTGCCAATAATTATTGTTTTCTGATCTCCGTATCGGCAATGAAGTCCCGCCAATAATTGTTTTCTGATCTCCGCATCGGCAATGAAGTCCCGCCAACAATTGATGTTTTCAGATCTCCGCATCGGCAATGAAGTCCCGCCAACAATTATTCATTTGGGAGTTCCGTATCGGCAATGAAGATTAAAAAAAAAACTGCTCAAAAATAATGATTAAACGGAGCGAGAAATGGTAAACGGTTTTGATGAATGCGGTCATAAAACGTTTTAACTCAGGCTTAACAATAGCAGTAAGTGGAGAAAGGCAAGCGTAGGGAGTTTTCTAAATTTGTTGCCTTGCTGAAGTAAACGGAAGTAGATATTCTGGATGGTGAAAGGGAGGAATTTTTTTGGGGGAAATCTCGCATTCAAATTGAGCCAAGGTTATCTTTGCAGCAAAGCTAAACACAGAAAATGGGTTATATGATGGACTGTCTTCCAAAGTGGCTACCCAAAATTTACTAACAATGAGATTCTATAAAAGGCAAAATAATGGCATAAGCTGAAAGGCAAAATATTGTAAAATGTGATAATCCCAGTTCCTAATTGGTTTTCAGCTGGAAAACTGATGACTCAGGCCTAAGTAAAATGCATTTGCCAGTAAAGCCTTAAAACTGGGTTTACATAGGAACAGCCACATCGAAAGCAGCTGCTAATCTCTGCAACACAAGCAGGAACATCCAGGGTTTATTTCTTTTGTTTTCTTTTGGGCAAAGCTTCCATGACTATAAAGTATTGTATGTTTTCTAAAATGACACATGTTAAGTGCTGCCTCTTAATTTTCTTGTGAATGGCCATGTTGAAGAACAGCAGGGATAATTGTGTAACCTTTTCTTTTATAATAAGGTGCTCTGGCTGCCAAAGACCAGCAGGAGGCTCGTGACAACCTTGAAGACATCTTGGATGGGGAGGAGATAGACGAGGAGGAGGAGGAGGAAGAAGAAGATGGACAGGTATGATTAAGTTTGATATCTGTCACCAATTTTTTTATTTTTTTATTGGGGTATTTCTTTTTCTTTAGGTTTATTAATCAGAAAAACAAGAAGTTCAACTTTCCAAAATGCAGCATTCTGAAACGATCTAATGCCTGCAATAAATTGATCTGTATTTTTTTCCTATTTATTTGTCAAACTTTATTCAACACAGTGAATGTCCAGATTGAATTTAATGTAATCATTTGGAATAGCTCCACCCTTTTCAGAATGTAATATCAGGGCTTGACACTAACAGGTGCCCCAAATCTAAGTCTGGAACTCTCAAATTTTTGAAATTTTTACATAGAGCTTGTGCATACAGGTTTTAAATCCATTAATCTGGACCCCTCTCTGAAAACGTTAGTTCAGAGCCCTGGTTGTATGTAAAGATAAGGTGGTTAAAATAATTTTGCTTGTTTGTTCGATGATGTGAAGCTGGAAGGCATTTGGTCTGATCTACCTCTGTTCTTCTGCATGGATGGAGTGGACGTCTCTCTCCTTGTACTGATGGTGTCGACAAGCATTGAGTTTTTCATGCTCTCTTCACTGTTATACTAGGTTTAGAGTTCATCCCTGTGCTTTAGTCACAAGGCACCAATGGGCGTGATGGCTCTGCATGCTCTTACTGGTGAATATAGAGTAATTCTGTTGAAGCCAGCTATTGCATGCATCCATGTGTGTCCAGTCTTGTGACTGGCCCCTTCCATGTGGTTGGATAGAGAAAGTGTGATCACAAATAACCAGAGGCTGAGGACACATGCCTGTATTTTATTGATAAATGTACAGATGCCCTTGTAAAAATAAAATGCAGTACTCACTATGAACATCACGGACAAAGAAAGCGGACAAAATATACAGTTCCTCAGGTAGACAAAGGAACATCCCTTCACTGCTATTATGTAAAAATGTGTAGAACAGGTGTCACATGCATATTCACTTGTTCTACACATTTTTACATAATAGCAGTGAAGGGATGTTCCTTTGTCTACCTGATGAACTGTATATTTTGTCCGTGATGTTCATAGTGACTTCTTCTTGCAGTAAATTGTGCTCAGGCTAAAATATAAAGTTATTTTGAATCATATTTGTTATAGCCATAGTACTTAGTAGGTTGTGTGTCAATAATTTAATGATTTACAGCTAAAAATCAACCAGTATTTAATTTATTTATTGGTTGTTTCAGCTTAAATAATGAATAGATGTAATTTGTCGATGGTCGAACAAGATGGATGGAGTTCAAATAACCATGGGGCTTCTGCAGTTACATTGCCTGCTGTCGTATGCAATAAATAAAGTGTAATCTCTTTGTCACATTCAGGTCGAGACAGAGGAAGAAGAAGAAGAGGGGACAGCTGTAGAAGCGGGAGAGGAGGAAGAGGAAGAAGAAGAGGAACCCCCACTGAAGGCATCTCCAGATGCTGACACTACCTTCCTCTTCACCACAAATGGAGAGAAAGGTAAAGTTTAGAGCTCTGTCTCTTTCTGTAGAAGTCGGACACAAAGAAAATTCTTTCACATGTATAGTGAAGTTACGTGAGACAATATGGATATGAAAGTAGTATTTATCTACAGGAAGATGTCTCGAGTTTGCCGTTTCCATAAAATAATGACAATGCAAGACTCTAATTTCAAAAGGAAGGAAGTTTGAGAGGAAATAACCAACTTTTTGACCTTTAATTAATATGAATAAATTTTCATGTCTTAAAAAAGGCTCTGCCTTAATAGTATTAATAATAATGATCATTATGAATTTTGAAAACCATTCATTGGGAGAAAAAAGGGCTTGAGGCCTGGATAAGATCTTCCATTATTTTTAGATTTGCATATGGTTTATACTCTGTAATGTCCATTTCTATACTTAATGCATTATTTTGCTATATTCAAGAAATTATGTGCGTTTGTATGTGTTTAAAAGATGAACTCCGAACCTACTGCCATACACATGGTTCGTATAGTGCGTAAATACTTATGCAGTTTCTTTCTCATGAATGACGAGTGTTTTCTTCATTTGTGCAGAAATCCCAGTAACGCTCCCATTGCAAGTCTTGGTTGGATTCACAAACAACGGCCAACAAGATTTCACAATTGAAAGTCTGCATGCAACTCTACGATACCCACAGGACTTCTCATTTTACATCTACAATGTAAGTTTCACTCAAATTTACTACTCGATGAACTAGTACCATTGCAAAATTGTACTTCATAAATGCAAACGTGCAATTAATACAGTAAATACAAATCTTCCTTCCCTGTCTACGTCGTCAGTGTAGTAAGGATTGTAAACTTGATTATATGAAAAATGTCTTTATCTTGTTTTGAATAAAGTCACGCCACGCAGAGTTTCTAAAACTTCTGTCACCTTCACAATACCCTCATTTTCTCAGTAATTTAAAGCTTTTTAATTCAATTAATATTTCCCAATATTTAGGTATTGTGAACACTTTCTTCATTGTTTTTGCTCCTATTCTAATTAATCTTTCTGTGAACCTGGTTATTCAATTTAAGATCTTTGATACACATTACATAGAAGAGAAGTTGAACTAAGGTTAGTGTCTTTTGGAAAAATATTCAAATGATAATTTTCCCATTAGAATAAAAATGTAATGTAGAACAAAAATCAAAAAATTCTATTTAATTTGCAGAAGATGTTTCTCTAAGTATATCATTAACTATTGTCTTGTTATTTTGCTCATCAGTTCACAGAGAAAGAATACAACACAGTAGTAGAACCCAACAAGGAGGCCACGTTTGAATATTCATTCCAAGCTGGAGAAGTCTTTGCTGCCCGTCAGTTTGGATTCGTCTTTGAGCTTGCATACAAAGATTCGGTAAGTTTCACTTAGGGTTAATATTTTGGCATTGTAAATGTTTGTTTAATGATTGTTTTACCTGACTGCTAAGAAAGCATGAGTATGCTAGTAAGTAAGCAACCAGCGGACCGTAGGCTATAAGTTCTCTCTCTTGGGCTAGGTAATGTAACATTTCCATTTAGAGCTTGTGCATACAGACTCTAAATAGGTCAATTGGACCCCCCTCCCCCTCTGAAAAGGTTAGTTCAGAGTCCTTGGCCCTGTTGCATAAAACTTGACATTGATCATATAACCTTGCCATTAATGGTAACTTCCATGGAAACCTTGATATGAGTGGTTGTTGATTGATTTTGCCATGATAATTAATATGGATGCAAAGTTGTCATTAATATTAAGTTTTATGCTAAGGGTCCTGGTTGTTTGTAAAAACAAGGTGGTTAAAATAATTTTGAGTTTTTGTTCGATGATGTGAAGCTGGAAGGCATTTGGTCTGAACTATCTCTGTTCTTCTGCATGGATGGAGTGGACGTCTCTCTCCTTGTACTGATGGTGTCGACAAGCATTGAGTTTTTCATGCTCTCGTCACTATTGTACTAGGTTTAGAGTTCATCCCTGTGCTTTAGTCACAAGGCACCAATGGGCATGATGGCTCTGCATGCTCTTACTGGTGAATATAGAGTACTTCTGTTGAAGCCAGTTATTGCAGGCAGCCATCAGTGTCTAGTCTTGTGACTGGCCCCTTCCATGTAGTTGGATAGAGAAAGTGTGATCACAAATAACCAGAGGCTGAGAACACCCGCCTGTACTAGCGCATTGACTTGGGTTTCAAACCCGGGACCTCCTGGTTATGAGACCACTGGGCCATCACACCTCCTCGTTGTGCCAAATGATTTATTTGCTGTCAAAAGAACCTAGCCATCTGAAATTGTATTACCCCTAAGTAGTTGTGAATTATTGCACCAGCACAGTCATTTGAATGCAGAAAACAGAAAACAAAATTGTGCTAAATGTAGTTACAAAAGACAGTTTGACATGGTATTGGAAGACCTATAAGCTTTATGTATGTGACTGAAAATTTATTTGAATTAGTTTCGGTTCAAAGCCAAAAAGGCATTAACTTCGGCTCCAAACGGAAGATGTACCCCATGAAAATATGTATAATTAGATTTTAATAAACAATGTGGTTATGTGAAATTTTGCTGCACAATCTACATATAATTCCAATGGGGTTGGGTTGGGGGGGGGGGGGGGGTAGAAATATTGAGTATTCTTGCTATGAATCAATTGATAAAAAGGGTTATTGATGTGGACTACCTCATTGACATTTTCTTCTTTCTTCTCTCATTGCAGGAAGGAAACCTTTATTCAGATGCCGTTTTTAATGACACAGTAACTCTTGTTGAATTGGATGAAGGTCTAGACACAGAAACGTGAGTATGATTAGGTCACCAAAACTTTTAAAGATAAAAGTTGAGTACTGGTCATGCGATTGCATTGTGAAAGGAATGTTGTGGAATGGATTAGAAAAGGTTGATCATCTAGCATATAAGTATTGGTATGTACGGCAAGGTTCTGGAATTATCAAAATGATAAGAAATTTGGCCCAGTCATGGTAAAGTTACAGCACTGTACACAGAAAGATGTATATGTATTTTGTTATGGTAAATATCTTTATTTCTGGACACGACAATTCTGTTAACTTTGGAACTTTTAAGTCTTGTTTTCCACATTTAAATGACACATTTCTGACTAAAAGTTGTCAGAAGTAAACTCACAGGTACCTCATGTGATTTCTCTTATTCCTTCATATCTAGCTCTGATTAATAATAACTAGGCCAATCTTGTCAAAACAAACTCAAGATATTTATTCACAATCACATTTCCAAATTATTTCTACCATATTTATCCCTCATCTATTGAAGCTATACATTTGATGCAATAGTCATGTAACTTTGGTAATTGTAAAAAAAAAAGAATTTGGATAACTTTGCATTTAAACCTGTTATATATTCTTCATTGCAGATTTTTCCTGTATGTGTTCCTAGCAGCGTTAGTTGTGCTTGCTTTCGTTGTTGTACAACAAGTCATGGCATCCTTTGGAGTCAGCGTAAGTACAAGCAAACTTTTTTCATTGAAAAAGGATTATTACTTACATTATGTTATTTCTTGGATATTTTATACATTTTGCCACTTTCATTGATAAAAGTGAAGACACATCCCTGATGTGAATGAATGCAAATCGAGTCAAATTTATCTATTACATGTATGATCATTCGCTCTTATCCTAATAATTCTGTCGGAATCTTCTTATGAAACACCAGGAATTGAAGTTGGAGAGAAACAAAATATTTCTCTTTAAATAAATTGCATTTCATTTATTTCTATTTCTGAATGATGAAGAAAATGTTTTGTTGTACTTTCTTTAGGAGAATTGATTGAATTCCTGTTGGGATATAACATTAGAGATCTGGTACCATTCATTATGGAAAAATATATAGATATCTTGGCTCTTTATTTGAAGCAAATTTAAGATTGTGACTGTAACCTTGATTTTCACATTTTGTATTTGCAGAAAAAGAAGAAGACTTCAAAACAAGTTGTTGAGACTGGTACATCAAACCACACAGATGTAGACTATGATTGGATTCCCAAGGAGAATATAGCAAGTAAGTATTCTTTATGTGGTTAGATTACATGGTTGAATAATAATGATATAATATTTAGCTTTTATATAGCGCTTTACAAATAAACTTGAAAAGTAAATGGTTGTCTATGCCAAACCCCTGTATTTTAATTTAGAAAATCATAAATATTTTAGAAAGTAGTGATTTTGGTTCTCTTGGGAAAAATATTCCAGGTTGATTTCTTTGCTTTCTTAAATTTTGCTATGTCTCTGGGAAAAAAGGAGAGCTGTATTCCTTATTGATTTATGGATCAAAAAGTTGTCCATCAATCAAAGAAGGGTAAATTTGATTTCAAAAGATTACAATGTGTAGTGCCTGAAATTCATGACTTGTGTATTGGTGATATTGGGTGATCTGTTGCAAGTGTGGATCAGATGGATCACATATGTTGTAAATTGTAAAAACAAAATATTTAAAGAAAGTTTTCATTTGTGAAGTTTCAGGTCTTAAAGTTGATAACATTTTTGCAGCTAACTTTTGGGCTGTGTGAATTATTTCATGCACTGGACTGGATTATAGTACAGTTAAACCTGTCTACAGTAACCGCCTAAGGGAAACACAAAAAGTGGTCTTTGTAGACACAGGTTCCTTTAGTACATGTTTTCAATGAGAAACCATTTTCAAGGGGGGGGATGTGGTCCTTGTAAACAGGTGGTCACTAAAGCAGGATTGACTGTAATTCATTATATTTTTTTTCCTCTCTTTTGTTTTCACAGAAAAAACGCCTTCACCTCGCAGATCCCCAAGGAGACGCACAAAGAGATCCGGAGGATCTGGAGACGAGTAAACAATAATCTAGATTCCAAAGTAGACAAAATTAGATAAAATAATAAGGATAACAAGTAGAAGACACCCTGACATAAGCCAATCAAGGTCTAGTAGCATTCCACCCATATTTGACTCCCAACAAGATTTCTCAAACTGAATAATCAAAAGTAATAATAGCATTTGAAAGTTTGAACATTTCTTGCAAAATAAATAAAAGGATTTTTTTGTGTGTACAAAATTGGAATACAAAACTATGGTATGTGATGTGTGTTTACTGTGTCATGTTGTAAGCAATTGTGTGTGGAATCTGATGTGCGTATGATTAGCCTTTCACACTTCCTTGCTTTCAGAGAACCAGTAATTAAACCTTGATGGTATAGTGTATGTGGTAGTTTTTACCAGTGATGTAGACAAGAAAGCTCTTGGAATTTTCCTCATCTCCAAATTGAGACTACATGCCTTCACAACATCACTGGTTGTATATACAAAGAGTTATACAAATTGAAGAACCCCTCTAAATAGGAAACATACACTCTCCACTTTCTAGTTAACACTACTTGTGGTCTGCACGACCCAAATATCTGATTACAAATTTTCCTAAGATTTAGTATTTTAGTTCTCTTATGCCAAAGAGAATGAGTATACAAGTAGTCTGTAAATGAAAGTTTATTTTACCAACTTGTAGTTCTGTCTTCTTGAATGATAGAAAATCCCAGATAACTATTTTGGAGGTGACGGGTAGAGAGGATCAAGCAACTTCAAATATATACTCTAAAAATTGCAATATGCATTTGAAATATGCAATGCTGTTCATTTCTTCTCTCGGGGGCTAACAAGTAAAGAATTATTAGATAAAGATGAATAATGATAATTAATGCGCAAGTATGCATGTATTTCATTATTGTGAGTGTGGATAGTCGTGACGCTATTCTCGATATCGTAATTATGTAAATTCCATTACTTGTATTGTGGTCTTATTCTTGGTGTTGTTGGTTATTTTTTCTTTTCAAGTATTTAAATTCTAAATTCCTTCTGTTTTCTTTTTGTCTAGCATACAATGCAGTTAGAACATGTGATTTGTCCAACTAAATGTATTTCTGATTTCCTTAATAATTCTATTGTGTAATGCTATGAAATATACCATTTCATTACAAACTAATCTTCTTCTTTACTTTTTTTGTCATGTAAATACATGTGTACATCTCTATGTCTTGTTAATTAAATTCATTCCTTTTTAGTTTATTTCTTGTAGATATAGTTATTGGAAGAAAAAAAAATCTATCTTGCCTAAGAGCAAATTTTCAAACTTATATTTTTGTGTGAAAAATTCAATACTTTAACAAATAGTTTGTGAAAAATTGATATATCTATTTGAAAACATAGAGAACACATGAAGAATTAAAGCAAGGAGAACTAGTATGGGAATTTTTATTAAATTATTGACAATGCAGATATTTAGCAGTATTACTAGCATAATTCTAATTGTAGGAGATTAGGGGGTCTTTCTCTTTGATGTAGAACATTTTGGAAGTAGATAAGTTCGTAGAGTAAAAAATGAGCACTAGTTGAAACAAATGAATTTTGTGGATTGTTCGAATCATGTGAAGCATATGTCAAAGTCTTTGCCTTTTTTTTTGTTAAAGCTCCACGTTTGTTTCTCAACTCTGCCTTATTTAGATTTAATCGAACAGGGAAGAGTGCAAATGTAAAACTTGGAATTCTTTTCTTCTACTTTTTCTTCATCTTTTTGCATCATCTAGCCCAAACTGGAAAGATTTCAGGGCAAATGTTCATGAAACAGGGAGTGTTTTTGAATTTCAAACTTCTAGACTAAACTGCCATTTGAATTGTAAATTACTTGATTATAGTGGACATATTTAATCAAGTACCTGAGATACAATATAGCTGATTGAAGTGGCTTGAAAGAGAATTTACATTTAAAAGACTAAATATATATATATATTTTCTGTAAAAAAATATCTGGCAGAACCAAATTAAACTCAAATTATCTTCTTGGTGAACAGGAATGCAAGGACTGGTATTTTAAGGGTATGACATGGGCATGTTTTGTTGAATTGCCGAATACATTAGTCAATTTTCATTTGAATAAACAATACTTGCTGGTGTGTTTGATATATCAATCAAATTTCTAAAGATATTAAAGAAAAAAAGAAAACAACCAATCACAGCTTATCCTGTTTCTCAGTTTATTGTGTGGAGTTGGGTTAGGGGGAGGGCTAGTAAATCATACTGGAGAAATATTGAAGTTAGTTGTATCATGGACCTATTACGGATGGACATTCGTCGTTTCGTTAACGAAGTCAATGTCGCCTTGATAACATTCCGTACAATTTTCTTCTCTTTGATCTCATGAGGGTCACCGCCAATTAGCCGGGACAGAATCAAGATAGTGATTTTACACATGTTAATTCTACATGCGCAGAAGATAATAAATCGCTTAAATCATGAGAAATCGATGTGCAGTTCTGGTTTATAATCAGAAATTGTTGTTCGGTGTACTGTATTTTATTTTGAAAAACATGTTGATACTACCAGATGGAGGTTATATTCGGATTGGTTGTGATTTAAAATCCAGTTTTCCCCAATTTCCTCATAATATTCCAAAGTTAAAACGCACAGGGCTTGTAAAGATCATGGCCTTCTAATTGTCTTATAAGGTCAAGGGTGTGTGCGAATCAGTAATAATACATATCATATCGCCAAAATCGTCTGCTTTTCAACTTTGCTGCTCCCCATTGGGGATGTTTTTATTTAAGACACTCTTACAGAGCACACCATCCAAACAAAACCCAAGAGAGGGAAACTGCTCCTTTGTCAATGACCGAAAAGGCTTAGCAGTCGTTATTGTTAAAACAGGATCAAAGAAAGAATCGCGTCGAATGGCCATCCGTAATAGGTCCATGGTTGTATGCATAGTTCTAGACCAGTGTTCATACTATCAAGTTGGTGAACAAACTACATTTGTCATTTACGATTTTGTTGACTAAAAAGAGATACAGAGAGAGGTGTATCCATGCTGATAATGTAGAGGAGAATGAACTACCAAGATATAGGAACTGACCTACATTGATAACCTTTGCTTTGTCTCACAACAATAGATTGGGATGTTAGCGGAATATGAGGCCTTGAAAAAATCATTTCAACTTCAAAAGAGTTAACAGATTCCAAACACCGTATATTGATTCCATATGGCCTAGTCAATTTACAAACGTAGTACATTGTATCTTCCTGTGGTTCATATCAATGCTATACCATGGTCATTGTTTACCCTACACTAATATTGAAATGAGCAACAACAAAAATCAGTTTCCAAATATGGCAATACTACTGTTGGCATAGGGCCAAGTGTATCACGGGTGTACAAGTGTCCTTACAGGTCGATCCCTGGACTGGGTGTAGTGAAAACTGGTGTCCTTTAGAACTGAGAATTGCATTCAAGACATTTGTTCATTGTTGCCCGATACAATAACGAGATTAGCTGTATAATATAGCACAAAATAATCACTCTTAATGTTGATTAAATCCCCCTAGAAGTAGGAAGCAGGCGGTAGGGGTGCAACACCCCTCCCCTAGAATTTGGCAAATCTACCCCTGGAGATTTGGACAGAGGGTGAGGTACGTCTTCTCTGTAAGATGACGAAATTACATTCAATTGCACAAAATAGATACATAATGCACCAGAAATGGATGTCGCTGGAATAAAGTGATAATATTTTGATTTGTTCTCAAAATGTCAAAAAAACTAACTTGGGAAAACGGAAAAGTTGATGATAAGAAAGGATACATCATGTAGTCACCCCCCCCCCCCATCCCAATCTCTCTCTTCTTGATGCCCCTTACACCCCCCCCCCCCCCCCCCTCTGCCCATATCTGTGTCCTTACACCTCTATTAAATTGGTTTTCACAATCTGCATATTGTGTATTTATTGTACACACATTAATAGCATTAATCTCCCCAGAACCAGTGTTCAGACCCATATAACTTTACTGATCAGTGAGAATCAATATTTACCATCTTCATTGTTCTTCTAAACCCGGTCCTTTCCTTACTAACCCCCCTTATCAACGATATCCCAGATCCATCGTAATTCAATCTATCCCTTTTATCTTATTGCAGGTCACTGGTCGATATACTGATTTACATTTTTTTTTTACATGTACTTAAAACCAATGTAGATTCAAAAAAGATTATCCATGTACCAAATACTATTCTGTAGCAATCAGTAAAATAATCTTTTTATAGGCCTACCACGGAGTTGTGAATTAAACAACTCCTGTGTATATCCCTCCCAGTGTTTTCTAAACCACCCCTCGTACTTTATAGATCGGTCCATACGGCGTGGTTAGTGAGACGAATAAGAGATTTGATTGGATAATATCACGTTGACAACATAACAGGACGAAAGCCCATTGGCTGTTGATGACCTAGCTCTACTGGATTATTCCATTATGCTCGTCATTGGACTGCACGGAGGGAATGTTTTTATTTACTGATTTTTCAGAATGGGTTCAGTGTGAATTACGAAGTGCGAACGAAAGGTCGTACCACAAACAACAATGGCTGAAGTATTATTAGTACCAGAGCAAATTCCTCATGAACCAAGTTCGTCTGCAATCGGAGAAAGTTCCGAATGTGACGAACCTATGAAGAAAAAACCAAGGCTGGAAAAACCACCAGAACAAGATGATGAAAACCTAGAAGATAGGCTGAACGAAATTCTGTGTTGCACCGTCTGTTTGGACCTGCCAACATTCACGATATATCAGGTGAGTTCAATCATACAAATGGAAGCAAAACAATCGAAACTCGTGACACAATTTTCATGATATTGACGATTTACTGCTCTAAATTTGCTACATTTCAGAAGCATATCGTGTATTAGATCTTTTTCAATAAAAAACGGTCAGTTATTACAATTTTATAGTATTTAACTTCGTGATTTTTAACATATTGCAAAGGGTTAAATCCTAGGGTCATGTCGAGTTCAGTCGTGTTCTGTGGCTATACAAGGGAACACGTTCTGTGACGCAACCGTTTGTTTACATCCATTGCTCACGTTCTTGTGTCCACTAGCGCTGGCTACGTGGCCGTAGTACTATTGAGGCTCCGGTGAAGTGGGCGTGCCTCGGCCGTGCAATTCGTATTGCACTAGAGTTTCTAGAGCTATGTAGACTATAGTAAACATGTTTATCTACCTTCTAGATCTTAATATATTGTATCATGTTAATTGTTATGTTTAATAGCATCGCTTTATGAATTAGATTCTAGATTATTTCTAGTTTTATTTATATAGATCTAGACCTCTAGACCTCTTGGGGTAGTGGGTAGTGAACTTTGTTCACTACTTCAGGGCGTGACGACCCTGCCTGACACGAGTCCCGGGCTCAGCTGGCTCCGGCTGACAGTACCCGGTATGGGCCCCTGTCCAGGGTAACGGACATCCAGCTATGGAGAAATAGCTAGGGAGTAAACCTGACTGAAAACCGGAGTGGAGCCCCGCAGGCGGTCTGGTGTTCAACTCGACACACTCTTCCGGCAACTCCTGCAGCCAAATTGGTGCCAAATGTATTGCTCAGCTCTCCTTTGGACCACATCAGTAAGGCCGAGAGGGGGATTCTGACGATTGGGCTACCCAGGATCTCCATATAACCAGCCCAGGCTTGCGCTCTGGAGAGGACACTTCAGTGCTACTGTCAAAAGTGGCAGAAACAACACGGGAGGCAGCAGTTACGAGTTATAAGCCCTTTTCGATTGGCGTAGGATATGGGCGCTACGGGTTGCCTTCGACGGTGGGAGGGATCTTCGCGTTCCACTGGTCAGCTACCGCCCACCTCAAGCTGGGCAGCCCCCAGTTAATTAGGTGCTGACCCGCCACAGGCCGCCTGCTTCATCGGGTGCTTGGAGCTTAGAGGATTGTCTCGACAAGCGGACTGAAACTACTGCACCAAGCAATAAACGAAATACAAAGAAAACACCAGTCTTGCGTTTGGCAAGCTGGAACGTTAGGACCATGTGTCCTGGCATCACAGACAATCTACTTGAGGTTGATGACACCCGCAAAACAGCGATCATCGACCGTGAGCTAAAGAGGCTCAACATTGACATTGCTGCTTTGCAAGAGACAAGACTCTCTTCAGATGGCAGTATTAGAGAGGAAGACTACACTATATTTTGGCAGGGCAGAGAACCGCAGGAAAGGCGACAGCATGGTGTTGGATTTGCAGTAAGGAACTCCTTACTCTCCTCAATTGAACCACCAAGCAGAGGCACAGAACGCATCCTCTCACTTCGACTGCAAACCGCCTCAGGTCCAGTGAACATCCTGAGCTGTTACGCACCAACCCTCTGCAGCTCTGTGGAGACTAAGGATCAATTCTATGAGCACCTGGACTCTGTCATTGCGAACATTCCTGCCAACGATAACCTATTCCTACTAGGAGATTTCAATGCACGGGTGGGCACGGATCATGACTCCTGGCCCAAATGCATCGGACACTTCGGCATTGGAAAACTGAACGAGAATGGTCAAAGATTGCTGGAAGTCTGCTCCTATCACGACCTATGCATTACGAACACGTTCTTCTCCACAAAACCATGCCACAAGGTATCCTGGAGACATCCCAGGTCTCATCACTGGCACCAGCTTGACCTTGTTATTACACGAACTTCATCCTTAAACAGCGTCCAAGTCACCCGTAGTTATCACAGCGCTGATTGTGACACAGATCATTCACTGATTGCCAGCAGGGTGCGCCTTCAGCCCAGGCAAATACATCGCTCAAAGCAGAAAGGTCGCCCCCGCATAAACACAGCCAAGATATCGAATCCTGACTTGCATGATCTCTTCGCCGATTCCATCGAACAGGCCCTCCAGGACTGTCCTTCTACTAGTGCTGAAGAGAGATGGAATCACATTCGCGATGCTATCCATCACTCAGCCATGGAAATATATGGTAAAAGAGAAAAGCAAAACCCAGACTGGTTTGTAGCTGGAATCGCAGAATTGGAGCCTGTCATCGAAGCAAAGCGAGCAGCACTCGCTTACTACAAGAGTGATCCATCTGTGAAGACACTCACAGCTCTACGAACAGCAAGGATGGATGCCAAACGGGTTGCTAGACGCTGTGCCAACGATTACTGGTTGAGCCTTTGCCAGAGCATCCAACTGGCTGCAGATAACGGCAACACCCGGGGTATGTACGCAGGCATAAAAAAGGTCTTTGGACCAACCATCAAGAAGACATTACAACTCAAAGCATCCACAGGGGAGGTTATCACAGACAAAAAGCTTCAAATGGAAAGATGGATTGAGCACTATCAAGAGCTGTACTCACGGGAGATTGAGGTCAATGAAGCTACCATTGAGAGTATTGAAAGCTTACCTGTCATGGAAGATCTTGATAGTGAACCCTCCTTAGAAGAGCTGAAAAAGGCTGTGAACTTCCTTTCCTCGGGTAAAGCCCCAGGAAAAGATGGCATACCCTCAGACATAATCAAAGTCGGAAAGGACACAGATCTTCTACGCCATCTCTATGAGCTTCTCTGCCAATGCTGGAAAGAGGGAACGATTCCACATGATATGCGTGATGCTAACATCATTACCTTGTACAAGAACAAAGGGGATCGCAGTGAGTGCAATAACTATCGTGGAATATCCCTCCTAAGCACTGTCGGGAAGACATTTGCCCGTGTGATCCTGAGCAGACTGCAAACGCTTGCAGCCCGTGTATACCCAGAATCGCAGTGTGGTTTTCAGGCTGGAAGATCAACAATCGATATGATATTCTCCATTCGACAACTGCAGGAGAAAAGCCGGGAGCAGAGACAGCCACTGTTCATTGCCTTCATCGATCTTACAAAGGCCTTTGACCTAGTCAGCAGAAAGATCCTCTTCAATCTGCTACAGAAGATAGGATGTCCACCTACACTGCTAAGGTTGATTGTATCCTTCCATGACGATATGCAGGGCACCATCCAGTATGACGGCTCTACATCGACCCCCTTCCCAATCAAGAACGGAGTGAAACAGGGATGTGTGCTTGCTCCCACGCTCTTTGGGATCTTCTTCTCTGTGCTGCTATCACACGCTTTCAGGTCATCTCAAGATGGCGTGTACATACACACACGAAGTGATGGAAAACTGTTTAATCTTGCACGACTTCGGGCGAAGACGAAAGTGAGGAGCATCCTGATTAGAGAGATGCTATTTGCAGATGATGCGGCTTTGGCATCCCAGTCTGAGGAAGCTCTACAGAGGCTGATTAACTGTTTTTCAGAAGCATGTGAAGACTTTGGCCTGACCATCAGCCTAAAGAAAACAAACATCATGGGCCAGGATGTACGCAACGTTCCCGACATCTCCATTGGAAACTACACCCTCCAAGTGGTTGAAAACTTCACCTACCTCGGCTCCGTGATATCCAGCAGCCTCTCCCTCGATCCCGAGCTCAACGTACGTATTGGCAAGGCAGCAACCATGATGGCTAGACTTTCAAAGCGTGCCTGGAAGAACACTTTACTAACTACCAACACAAAAATGAAGATCTACCAGGCCTGTGTGCTCAGCACTCTCCTGTATGGCAGTGAGTCGTGGACCCTGTATGCACGTCAGGAGCGCCGTTTGAACGTTTTCCATCTCCGCTGCTTGAGGCGAATTCTAGGCATCAAATGGCAGGACCACATTCCAAACAAGGATGTCCTCAAGAAAGGAGGCATGATGACCATCTATGCTCTTCTATCACAACGACGACTGAGATGGCTTGGTCATGTCAGTCGAATGGAAGACGGCCGCATTCCAAAAGATATAATGTATGGAAAGTTAGCGACCGGGACCAGGGCTGTTGGAAGACCTGTCCTCCGCTTCAAGGATGTGTGCAAGAGGGATATGAAGGCCAGTGAAATCAACCCTACAAACTGGGAAGCATATGCTTCAGACCGTCCTGAATGGAGACGCGTTGTAAAGACGGGTATACAGAGGAGTGACCAGAGGAGAGTAGAACAGTGGGAGGAGAAAAGACAACAACAACAACAAAGACAGCAGCTAGCTACGGCTTCAACAGCACAGCCACAAATGACTTTTATCTGCAGCAACTGCAACAGGACCTGCCTCTCTAGGATTGGACTGTTCAGTCACAGCAGGAGCTGCACACCAAGAAACTAGTACAATTATATAGCGCAATATTCTATTGTCTTTCGAGACAGACAGATGCCGAGAGAGAGAGAGACCTCTAGACCTATTTCTCAGGAATTTTCTGAGTCCTTGTTTTTTTTCACAGCCCTGGTTATTGATGTTGGTATGGTTGGTTTCGTGGTAATTTCCATTGACGATGTAATGATTTTCGCCATGCAAAACGAGAAGGCGTCGTTTCGAGAAGGCGTTGTTTCGTGAAGGCAATATGTTAAAATATGTTGATGTCTTATGTGACTAACTATTGATGGCATGACGACTAGATTACCTCTCCCAGTTTTTTTTATGCCAGTCGTATAATCCGATGTCTGATGTAAAGCAGGAATGCTCGATTGTGAGGCATTATGAGAGAAATCTGAAGTCAAACATTTCTTTAAAAAGGAGTAATTTCTTCGTATACAGAATAAACAAAGAATGCTCCACCCCCTCCCCTCCAGAATTTTTTTAAAACACATTTTGATCTCATTATTCAACTTCTTCAAGAAGGTCAAACTCTTGCCATTATTCTTCTTTGGAAATTACCCTTGCCCTTCCCTCAAAAAATAAAAGAGAAAGAAATTTGATAGACTATCAGAATAAGAGCATGTGTGGACAAAAAATATACCACTTCTTTCAGACTTAATTTTAAAAAGGAATATGGTAATACTAGAATGATGCAATCCATGCTATTAAATCTCATTTTTTGTATCTTATTTCATATTATGTAGGGCTAATGGCCCGAATTCACAAAGGAGGTATAATTGTCGACAAACCTAGGTTTATTTGCGTCATATGACGCGTTTCGGTGCGTTTCATACCAAGGTGTAGACAAACCTTGATCTAAAATGCGTCAAAACGTGTCATATGACGCACATAAACCTAGGTTTGTCGACAAACCTCCCTTGTGAATTCGGGCCACTATGTCTGTAGACAGTGTAATGGATGATGTAACCTGGACAAAGGTTTACGACAATGCAGTAAGGTCATGACAATTTGTAATATTGAATGGCAGTTTCTAAATTATGGGAGTTGTACAAATAAAAGGCAGTGATTTAAAATTGAAGTCTGTGAAGGACTGACTGTACATGTACAGACAGGGCTCCTTTTGAAATGTCTTGAATATCAAACTTGACTTGAGCTAGAGGCTATGGAATATGCCTCCTTCAAAATTTTAGTGGTACCATTTTAGAAGATTATTACCAGTACTATCCCTGAGAATGACGTACGTGAAACATTTTTTTATTTCAAATCATGTTTTCCTGTCATTTTGCTTCATGTACTGACATGCTTTTGAAATATCAGCTCTGCATAAAGTAGAAAAAGCAGCGAAAAAATACAAAGAAAGAGAATCAGCTATGGAAAGTTGTAAAATAGTAAGCGTTGTTTTTTAACCAAATTATAAAAGAAAGCAAGGAAATTCTGGTGGGTGGGAACTCTTACAATACTTTATAGAGCTGCAAATAATAGAATAAGTTTCACCCTGCCAAACAGGCATTACTTTGTTTTGCTGCAATTATACATTCCGAAAGGAATCTGGAAGCATTGTTAAGCATGTATCAGACGACAGGGCAAACTCTCTTATTGTAAAGGCATTCTTAGCATTCCATGGAATCTACATTATATTCACACACAGGGTTTTAGGTACATGTACATGTACATGTACATACATGTACACGTACACGTACATGTACATGTACATGTACATACATGTACATGTACATGTACATAGCTGCAGTGTACATGTACATGTACCTGCAGAAACTTGTTTGGGTTATTTTGCATATTTATTGAACCTGAATTTTCACATTGATGTTTAAATGGAATTTGTGTGAAATTTATTTGTTGCATATATGTAAAGATTTGTGGATAGAAGTTAACCATGTTCCATTCCTCCATGGATCTCAGTGTTATTTTTTTACCTTTAAAATTGAAGGTACATGTACTTCTCCTTCTCCCAGGTATAATGACGTAACCTTCTGTTAAATTGCAAATCATAGAATATCTTGCTGAATCATAAAAGCATACATTTACAAATGTACTTTAAAAAATATTGTCCAGTATGATTCATGAAAATTAGTTTTTTGGTTTTGATTTTAATGTGGTATTTGGACCCCCCCCCCAATTAAAATACAACAGTATTCACTGGAATATTTATTGTTGTTTGGAACCAAATTAGCAAATCAGTGAAGATGAGACCAACAATGCCACATTTACCGGTAATTACTACTTGTGGCAGTAAATCCCAATAACAACTCCTTGGGAGATACCAAGATGCCAATGGAGGCCGGTGCCATGGTTTACAGTTTGTATAGTCTCACATACAATAATCACCAACAAATCCAAATACCATTGTGTGGCACTTGCGGGCCTGTTGAAAACTTTTCAGAAGGGTCACTATAGATGGACATTGTCAGTTTCATGGGCTGTTGGTCTTTTGCAATGTCCAGTGCTGCACCATTTTCTTGAGAATTAGAGACAGAAAACTTGTTAAAGCGGAAATATTGAATCGTCAGTGAAGATGGCAAAAACTATGATCATTTTGTTTTTTTGTTCAACAGATTTTTAGATAGACTTTTCTTTGATCAGACTATTCAACAACGATTCAGATGGCTGTTACAATTTGCTATCTCTTAAGAAGCGATAGATGTTATGAGATTTTACATTGACTTAACCCGAATGCATTTCTTTTTTGTTTTCCCTATGCAGTGTAACAATGGTCATTTGATGTGTGCTGGTTGCTTCACCCATCTCCTAGCAGACTCCAGACTCAAAGACGAGCAGCCGACGTGTCCTAACTGCCGCTGCGAGATCAGCAAGAACCTCTGCAGCCGTAACCTGGCTGTGGAGAAGGCAGTGAGTGAGCTTCCGGCAGGGTGCCGGTACTGCAACTGTAAGCTTCCACGTTACTTGCTGGACCAGCACGAAAGACAAGGCTGCAAAGAAAGGTAACCTGCTCCCTCTGTGGGGCATAGATGTAGGGAGTAAGTATTAACCCCCAGTAGGGACGTAGGTCGCGGTAGTCGGGGGTTTAAGTTAGGACGTACAGTAAGGACATTTGCTAGGTGATAGGCTAGGGCATGATGTAACAAGAATGTCCTCAAGTTTTATTCAATGTGGTGTTGTTTCAATTGCTCACGCAGCTCTTTCTTCTTCGGGATCCCCAACCATAGCTCCGACCAAGTGGTGGCAGTACATGTCAGCTACATGTTTTTCGTGCCCCTGATGTGCAAACGTTTGCAAGGTTTGGTAACGGGTAAGTATGGTGTACTCCTCGTACACTACTCATGCTGGAAACGTGGCTTCCACAGAACCTTGCCTTTGAATGCTGCTTATCGTAACTCTGTCCAGATTTTTAGACTCGCTGCAGAAACCTTAAAAAGAATTGGTATTTTATGAGCAAGTTATCCGAGCCGTTCAAATTATGTGGTATTACAAAGTGGTAGGGCCCTAACTGGAAAATGAAAATAAAACAATATTTTAGGGAAATGATATTTCAATCTGAATCAGTTTTAAAAAATTGGAAAGGAAAACAGTTCATTGACCCCATGATCTTTTTTTAAAAATTGTAATATGTTGATCAAAACATAATGGTCATTACAACTAGTCTCATTGATAATGGTGCAAATTGCCACAAAAATCCAACTTTTATCTAAATTATCATTTTATAAATTATACCTAAACTCTCATGCTCCACCTCGTGTAACTATGTTTTACAGAATATGATGCAATACTCATGTTGTATCCATCAGGATGTCATTGATATTCTATCATATTCACTGAAGCACAGTTTTTAAGAAGCTTGAGAGATTTGAAGCAATTCATCAAGTTGAAATTGGCCTGACTGACATCATTTGTTTTGTTGGCTTGCAAAGGAAAAGGTTACATTGAATTTGTGATCAGATATATTTTATGCAAAGAGGATTCAGTCCAAAAAAAATATGATTACAAAAAACACCTTCCAACAGAATCTAACACTTCAATTTCCTTAGGAATTTTAAATTCCTATTGTATATTCCCTAGCCAATTAAAAAAAATGCAAACCACAATTTTTTTAACTTGACATGATCTTTCTGTAAAATTAAAACATGAAATTGGGTAAACAAATTATATTTTCTGAGAGAAAAAAAATATTCAAGGACTTTATATGGTATTTGTTTCTGTTTTCAAAATATATTATATTGGCTGTCATGTATGGCAATCTATTATAATAGGACATTATTTGTTATTTTATTTTGAAAATACTGATTTCATGGATAACTTGCTCAGATACCGCATAAAAACAAATGTTCGGTGAAAATTCTTGTCCAGCAATCGATACAAAGACATTCAACTACCAGCTGAAAGCATTATGTGCGTTTGACTATGACAAGTTCTATTTGGAGACAACTTCCACGATAATATTGGAAACGCATAGTGTGGATGAAACCGTATCAGGCAGATGGCCTCCCTTGTAGCAAATTAATTGGATTGACATAACCTTGGGGACAACATGTACAGTGTACCTTGCAGTGTACATAATAAAAATAGAATAAAAACATTGCTTTATTGGTACAGTATCCATACCAAAAGATATGGCTTAGTAGCTTAGTCAGTGGACTTTGATACAAAAAGAGCTGCTCTTGATTTGACCATTTTATAAAAAATCCTGCCGATTGGTGCAATTTATTAACCTGCTTAAAAAATGTTGGTGCTACACTGTATACATAGAAGTGTGCATTTATTTGGCTGAAGGCAAAATTCAACTCATATGTCAACAGATTCACAGCAGTGATAGATGTGAAGATGTACATGTATATACAAAAGCATTAAATTTGTCTCCTCAATTGGGAAGCTTCTGTTTGGCTAATTTTGATGGGAGGAAAATGAGAAAAAAATTTGTGGTAAAATACTTGTCTCTGATTGTTCACTTTGAAGGTTTTGAGATTAATAGTTAAGGTGTGGGTTTATGCTCCACACCATCTCTTGAATGGCAATTAAGAATTAAGTTCTTGTTTTACAATGTGCATCAGCATTTTGACTGAAATTTGCAACATGATATATGGTGCAAACACAAAGTGCACTGTAAAAGGTTCGCAATACAGATGCAGTAGGTGTGCACTTGACATACAGTATTGTCAAAATTGAAAGGGTTCACTAATACAAGACTATCCATTCAGTATAGAGACAATATGATGCGTCAAGTGTATACTTTGTGCATCCAGCATAGCCAGTCCTTTACAGTGCTCTTTATGCTCGTACCACACTTTCATGGCAGTTCTTTAAAGTGCTAATGCCCATTTTAATAGACATAACTTGAATTCATTCATTCTTGAAATTTTGTAAAGCAAATTGTGATTTTTTTTCAATGTTTTAAATCATTTGCAATACTAAATAGCAGAACTAAATCAATAAACAAATGGCAATGAAAATTATCTTGATAGCTAATAGATGTGGAACCCATCAGCCATCGGTAAGTAGATTAAGCTAAAAGATAATCCTTCATTGGCACTTGTAAAAAGGATGCATCTCTTTCATAAAATTTGCAATATTGATATGTTTGGGCATATTTTGAAATTATCAATGAACAAAAAGTGGATTAACAAAAAATTGTGTATCTTTCTATTTGAAAAGCTTGATCTTTTTTATTAAATCGAATGTTCAAACTCATGCAAAAGGACAATCGACAAGTATTCTACACAAAATATGAAATTTCTGTGGTGAAAAAGGGATCTCAAAAGTCTAGTCACATAAAACACATACAGCTTTCAACACACACACAATTAAACTGGTAGCAAGTGAACTTCAATGGAATTTCCTTCCTTATTCTCATATCTAATTATAAATAAAATCAAGCATTGTGTGTGGAAATAAAGTGGTTCAAATGGTAGCCAAACTTTCCGGAAATCCTAAGGCAGTAAAAAATGTTACGAAGGCTTGCAGCAAACAAAGTTCACCATCGTCTGTGGGAGCCATGTTTTTAAGGAGGATAAGAAGTCTCTCTTCCTTTGTTGCAGACTAAAATTAAAGTGAGCGTCATCGCATGCTTCCTGTCTCAAGTTTTTTATTTTTTATGCGCTAGCCGGATTTGGACCTTCCAAGCATCAAATGGAGCGCTGCGGCTCAGCATTTCTTTTTCTGTTTTTATTCTTATTATTGATTTTTGTTGTACCTTTTTATTCTGTTGAAAGAATTATTGGGATGCAGAAAAGCAAAGGAGCTATCAGGAGTCTTGGCGGAAAATATGTACCCATTTGCAGTGGATGTGAAATCTATTTTAAGGCAGCCGTGATCTTATCAGATTAGGTATCCGTGCAGACAAAATAGCCCGCAGACATTTAATAGTTGATATCATGTGCTCATCATTTATTCCTTCTCCTTCTTGTACATGATGTACTATGAATTTAGGCCTTACAGTGTATGTGTGTCATGTACGTGTAGGCCTACAGTGTATATACAGGTTCATACTCGTACATGCTGTATTGCTACAGCTTTCTTCTAAATTGGCAACTGTTTATGAATCTTTTGAATAAAATGTTACAATGCATTGTTGAAATTACCAATAATTTCAGCCACAAAAAAGAAAAGAAAACAAAAAAACAGTAAGGCTTGCATGTGATTCCCTTTAAAAAGATAGTAGTGGTCCTGATGACCTAACCTATTTATGCACGACTGGAATACTAATTATGTACACGAACACAAGTCACAAATATGGGCAGAGGAAATAAATGGATGGCTGCATATCATGTGACTTTTTGTTGACCTCGATCATGTGAGCAGTTTTTTGTGGTTATATGTCACTGCCTTTGGCATGGAAAATTAAGGCTATCTGAAATTCTGCAGTATTCATTGAACTTTAAAATGGGTAGGGTTTGATGGTATACTAGCTTTTAACTAAAAAGACTTGATATATTGAAGGTCCGATAAAAAGGGTGGAAATTATTCATAAACCCGATCCTCGCCTTATATGTATACACCAGCAGGTGTTTAAAATTATGCTTCCACTCCCCCTTTGTATTCACAAATGATTTTTTTTTTTTTTTAAATCAATAAATACCATAGCTGGAATGCCTTCAATATGAAAGTGCGCTTTTTCTGCACCTATTTGGATTACTCAACGTTAATTTGCCGGAGAACCCAATTGACATTCCGTCCTGCCCAATAAATTACCTCCAAATTATTAAGTGAGACCGGCTAGCATGGTAGCTCAGCCATAACATAAGAAAGGTCACATTCATTACAGTAAGTGCTGCAGATATAGCTTCTAGTGCAGATGGGTACATATTGAGTTGAACAGCTAGGGCAAAGAAGTGTATGCATCGACACACTGGATGCAGGCAGAGGGGAAAAAAAGAATTGTTGCAGGCTGGCGCACGCTTGTCTTCCCATGGCCTTCAGCATCTCATTTCACAAGGAGATCGAGAAAGGATCTAGTGTGCAGCTGAAGCAGCGCATACCTGCCGTCGTCGGCTCTATGAAATTGATACTTTCTTTTCACACATGTCATATTTGAAATGCCTCTCCTGGCAAGTAGCAGCAGCAGCAGCAGCGTCTATAAGCAGCGACATGCTTGGTGACCAGTGGAAGCTGATCTAGCAGTGCTAACATTTATTGCAGATATGCCCCCCTCCCTTTTAAAGTTTGATCAAAAGGACTGGAACAGATGTCCACAAGAACATGCAGATATTTATCCTGATTAATTGGAACTGTCTGGAGATGACAGAAGGATATATATTGCTGTCCTTCATTTTTATCCTTTTTATCTGATTATTTCTCTTTATTAGCTTATTATTATAAATACAATGGGCGGGATACCGGTTATTCTATTGTGCTATCGAAAATACATTTAGCAAGCTTCCATTGAGACATTAAAGTTATTCTTTTTGTTTATTTTTAAATATTATTTTAGATTCTTGCAGAGAAATTGCTGGTAATCCTCTTTGAACAAAGGAGTATATTCATGTGAAGATTGTTTTATATGATTGAGTAAATTAGATGCAAAGGGAATTTATTTTTCAGCACACTTCTCTTTTTTCACAATGCCTAAAAATACTTATGTCCAAAAGGATACAATTTCAAAGTTTTTTGTTAAAGGGATTATGAAAATCAAGTTGAAATACATTTTGTTATACTTTTAAGTCATTTCATGATATATGGCAAATATGCTTTAATCCATGCAATCAAATATTGATTTGGGCACTTTGTTTATTTTTCTAAAATGGCCATTCTTTGAAGTCAAAAAACTACATGTATATATCAATATCCATCCCTACATGTACTTCTTCAAATCTTTTAAAAGGTACCTATTCAATTTCTCTTGTTTTAGTTTCTTCTTTTTTAACCCAGAAAAAGCTTCATATTCATGAAATTTACTGAATGTGAAGGAGAGGGGGTGTTGTTTTTTCCTTATGCGTTTGATTTCTCAGTCATAACTAATGTCTCAATAAGTTGATTGTCCTTATTTTATTAGATGAATACCAGCATTTTTCTGTGAAATTACTAAATAGCTAAGAATGACTTCTTTATTATCATCATAAAGCTTTTTTTTTTTTTTTTTTGCTCTGTGTGTTTTTATATGTGAAGCATTTATTGTAGAAATAACATTTGTAATGATATAATCACATTTTCACACAAAGATACACAGTATTACCCACAGTGATTGTGTAACCTGCTTTGTTTTTAAAAGCTATGATATTTTTTTGTTGCAATACAGGTGCATAAAAAGAACACATGAATACTCTTCAACTTAAAAAATGATTGGTAGCCAAGTGTTGTTTTACAATCATAATGAAGAACCCAAAAAGAAGAGATGATGAAATAAAAACAAAACATGACAAAAAGGAAAAGAAAGAGCTGTTATTGTACAAGATTTGTGGGTAATGAGTTATTGATTTGTGAGGAAACGTGATTATTTCATTTCCTGATCCTAGCACACAGTGTTGACATGTTTCCATGCCAATGCACAAAGTGCTATTATTCATTTATGCCAGCTAGTTTTAGTGTTCCAGACTTCATTTCCATAGTAAAAACATCTTTGACTTTGCTGTGGTCACTCATTTCTTTGACCAAATGAAGACAACACATTTAGGACTCATTGCTGAATTGTGTAGAAGTGATAAACTGAAATAACAATTTATGCTAAAACTTATAAATGAAAATATTAATTTTCACCATATTAAATTAAACATTGACACCGTTCAAACGGAATGAGGTGAGACATACAAAGACAAAATGAATAAATGAATAAATAAGACATTAGTAGATTTTAAACAGAAATATAAAACAACTGATTGCAGAGAATCCAAGCATTCAATGAAATAGAATAGATACAGATTACACATTATTTCTGCTCATTTGATATTTAGAAATGAAAAAAAAGGAAAAGGATTATTCACTTTATATAAAAGCTTTGGAAAAAAAAATATATAGACTAAAAAAATGTAATCCTGATTTCCTCCATGAGCCAAAATGTTGACAAGTAATGTCATCACACATCTAAAATAACACTTAATCCAGGCAGCGGGACAGGAATACATTTTCATCAATATTTTCATTAGTAATTTAGTCTGCAAGTACATGTACATGCAGTATAATATGTCATCCCTATATCATTTTGCACATCATCAAGCACTGCATGGGTTTGGGGGAAGTCCTGGAAATTAAACTGTACCCATAGAGTTCCTATGGAGCTGTACGCTAGTAATAAACATCAGTGAGTAATGAGAGCCAGACGGGAAATATGAGCACTCTCACACGATTAAAGGGGGAGATTAAATCTAGCCCTAGCATCTTAAAATAGTGCTCAATTCAATTCAGACTTATTTTATGAGTGAAATTTTCTAACATTTTTTCTACTACCCAAAATTTGATTATGTGCTTGGATTCCTGGCTGTTATATTTGCCAAATTATCAAAAATGAAATTAGACACATTTAAAGGGAGATATTAGCCCTGTATAGTGTGCCAGACCAAAGTTCAAGGTGGAAAACAAATTCATATTTTATTCTGTTCATACTCCACGCATATGGCTAAAAATTCCAACATATTTTAATTTCTGATATTATCCACAATCTGGATATTAATTGCATAGTAGATCTCCATGGGAGTTAGTTGCAAATTATCATATTAAAACAAAAATTGTCCTTGTATAGCTCAACCATAATTGGCCAAATACACTAGACTACAACAATAGAACTTTGAAATAGTGTTTATCAATGTAAGTACACAACAGTACAACAGCAAATTAAAAAACAATGATTAGATAATTTTATTGTCATTCATGACACAGCTTATCTTTCTTTTGGTATAAAAATGAAATTTTATCTTTCTGTCAGCAATGCTAGTAAAACAAAATCTCTCTCTCTTTCAAAATTCTACAAATTTAGTGCCAAAAAATGAAGTCTATAAAGTACACACACTTGAAAGTGCATATACATGTACTAGTACACAGTACACACATACACACAAAATAAGTTATGTACAATACATTACAACTCATTATAATTTCCATTTCCATTGCACCATTTCTGGTTGAATAAAAAAAATGTGTGATGACTGATCATACCAAATATAAATATTCAGAAACAGAAAATACAGAAAACTGTGTATGCTCTATCATGGGAATAATTCATGCGCTATCATTGAAAACAATTTCTGGGACCAATTTCAAAAACTATGCATATGCACATTGACTTACTTCATATCTTGGATTATGCATATGGATTGATGAATTGGCTTATACTGAGATTTCATATCTGGGGGCATCTGCTATTACCCTTTTAAGGATGGTCGGAGAGTTGGTTCTCGAAAAGGAATCCTATCTTAACCCCTCCCTCTATTTCCCAAAACAATTTCTCAGGGTATTCAATTGCTTATTAGGGTCAATATAAATAACCTTCTAATTCAAATTAATTTGCAAACTGGTTCATGGAGTAGGGGTAGCAAATGTAAAATGCAAAATATACCTCCCTGTCTTATAGAAATGGATTCCAAAATAATTGATTGAAGTGTATGTACATGTACATGAAAATTCAGTTAGGAATTACATCCAGAAGGCTATATGGATTAATAATATCCTAATTTGGAAACACCAATGACTTGTCATTCATCTTTTCCTTTTTTCTCTCATTCAGTGACTATACCATAGACCTTTCTTTTCTCATTGGAAAGAGTAGAGAAAAGAAAGATCTTAATTCATCATATTGAGCCTTCACACAGGTTTACAGACCTACCAAAAAAAATTAAGAAATTATGTCAATGTAATGATGTAGGGGGCTTTAGAGTAACAGCGCAATTCCATATATCTGATATATATATTTCCTTTTTATTTTTTTCTTCTTAATTATAGTATCAGTTGTAGACACTCGCATCTCAATTCCTAAAGAAAACAAAATAAATATACATGGTAAATAAAAACATTGGACTGTGTGCAACGAATTTTACAAACAAAAATGTAATCCAAAACTTCCAAAACTACTCTCCAGTATCAGTGAGTATATGATTGATATTGATTACTGGAATTTGCATCTTTGGTTGACCTGTTGTCTATCTAAGATGTATGGAATTGTCTTGTTTCTACATTCTCTCACCCCACCCCCCCCCCCCCCCCCCCATGCACATGAACAAAAGAAGAAGAAAAAAGTAGCAAAAGGAAGATTTATAAATATATAAAAAGGAATAATACTTTAACAGTGATATTTAAAGACCATAGCAACAATAATAACAATGATAATAATGATAATAAATAGCCTATTAATGAAACATTATTCAATAAATAAGATTTTGACAACATAAATAAATATTTAAACATATAACACATATATTTTAGACCAAATGAATTTCATAGTGTTCCTGCAGAAAAGGTAGGTGATGTGGATCGTATTTTTACTTGTATCATAAAAAGAAAAGAAAAGAAAAGTCAGTAATATATCATAAATCTTGTGTCAAAAGGCAAAATCACTAAAAGACAACCCATCTAATTTCAGTTCTCTCCCTTTTTCTCCTCCACTTTCCTCCATTCTTTCCATCCCTCTTACTTGTTTTCCTTCGTCATCTCAAAATGAATTGTTGACTATAATTGCATAAGAGCAGGTTAACCAGGTGTAAGTACTATCAGATTGGTTGTTCCTGGCAAGGACCCCATCATGGGTTGGAGGAACACGAGGAGGGGTGTGGCTACCCCAAGAAGACCGGTAGTGAGGTCCTGGAGGCTATCCAACAGAAGGAGGCTGGCAGGGACGAGGACACCAAGGTCCTTAGGAACGTCGTCAAGCTCTTGTCTTACGAGAAGATCAATTTCAACGGTTAGAATCATATCCTTTTCTTTGATTTTCCTAAAAACACTCAAGAGGCTCGTACACGTGTGCTGCGGTAAACCAGGGTAGTTTTTAAAGCATACTTTTGCATAATGTGTGTCACACTTTTCATCTTGTTATACACACAGATAAATAAGTATGCATTTAAATTTTATTTCTGGGAGGCTACTTTTTTCCTTTTCCTTTTTTCCTGGCGGTTTACCATGACATACGTGAACGAGCAATTAAATTTGTTACTTTAACGCTTGATTCAACACTATAGCTATCCCTTACGTACACCCCACTTGCAACCAACATCCTAGCTCTATTCTCTTCAATAACTTAAAGCCCAGAGTACATGTGCAAGAGAAAAATGACACATTACCATTCTTAAATGGTTCCTTTGTTTGTTAATGGAGATATTGTCTTTTTTTTTTTTTTGTTGCCTTCCTTCTCCTATCCCAGATTCTTAATCTTTCGATTTCCCCTTCTATCCTCATTTGTAAGCAGAGCCTCTGAAATAGAAAGCGGCCTAAGTATTACGATATCGCTGAGGAAGCACTATACAAATTATAATTGCTGATATAAAAAATATACATCAAAATACCCATGTGACCTTTATTGCCTGATATTGACTGAATATCAGAGGATTAATATATCAAAGAAAAGAGACTTTCAAATCAAGTGACCCATTTTGGACAAATCCATGTTTTGCTTTTTGTTATATTTTCAAATTGTATGTATTGTTTGTCGTTGATATGGATAGATTTGCAGTTGAGGCCATACCGCACCGATGACTTCATCACCAAACTGTACTACGAGACGAGTCGTTTCTCGGCCCTCAACCAGCAGTGGGTAGTCAAAGCTAGGGTGAATGATGATGAGAGGAATCCTTCTCATACTCTGGAGCGTCGCATCGCCTTCCAGCTCTCACTCAAGAGCCGCATCACCAGCAACCTCGTCATGCAGTTCATGATTCTCAACGGCCCTTTCAGTGATGCCAAGGTGAGAATTACAACAGCAGTTGAAGCGTTGTACCTGTAAGGCAATGTTTCTGACGGTTTTACCTATTCCTCCTACAGGCTACGGAACTGTGAAAGTGCCATAACTAAATATTTCACTCGTCGATCTAAACTATAACATGTTACATCACCATGCAAACACTTGACAAAGACATATTCAGTTTCCCTTGCGGGCCAGCCTCTCTCGTAATCCCAAAGGAAAATTGTTGGTTAGAAATTAAGACAAATCTGTAACTGTATCATTGATCAACACACAAAGTAGGATCATATTAATGAACATGAATTTATATAAAAAATAAATGTATAATCCTTTCTATCGGTCACCCATATTCATGAATACTTTGGAATCTTTGGAATCATCACTCATACTTTGACAGCCAAATCCACTAGATAATTCAGATATTACCTGAATGTCCTAGTATTGGAAAAATTAGGGTTTGCCAACTTACCTATTTAAAGGGATCCGGTAACTTTGTCTCAGATTATGAAACAGAATTCTGGATTTAGCTCATGATACAATGATAATTATAAACCTTTGGGTCAGTCAGGAACCCCATGACTTTTACAAGCCGATCGCCTGTCTGATTATCAAGATATTTATGATTGGAATTACAAATTTTGAAAAAACGTTCGCCTGACGGTTTTCATAACACTACAGTCTATTGGGGAAAACGAGTGTGGTAAAACCTGTCACTCAAAGATTTTTACTTTTTGAGGCACTTCTTGATCATTTTGAAGCGCAATTTTTTTAGGGCTTCAATATTACACCATATCACAGACACTGATAACACGTAGGGCCGTGTATCTCAGATTTAACTTTAATGTATAGTATACAAAAGTATTTTGGCATTCATGCAGTTGATTTTAAAGATATTATGTTTGTTGTTATTTCTTCACAGGTCGAGCCACACGTGTACCGTTTTGAATTCACCCCTGAGAAGACGGAGACTCCGTACAACAACATCCCTCTCATTGACTCTGCAGAATGCAACAAAATCCTGGCATCCAAGACTATCAACTTCAGAGTCATCATGTTCCAAATACCAAAATAAGGAGAGAGGAATACCCACCGGGACCAACACCTAAAATGACGATATATCTCACTTTTGATCAATGCTAGCAACCAAGTATTAAGTCGCACAAGCTTGCATTAAAAAAATAGAAAGAAAAAAAAAGAAGCGCAAATATCTTCCTATCTTGAAGAAAAGAAATTGCTATTATTTTCCACTCCAAACCTTCTTCTGTGCTTTTCACCATAAGCATGTCTGCAAGAGCAAGCCGCTAGCAAAAGTAAAAAATATACTCCTGCCATAATTATGATTTTTGTGCCATAGATTTGCCAATTGACCGGTCATTTAATCACGGCAGCATTGCTTTTCCTCCATTCATAACGGGTTGGTGATGGTTTGGGTCAGTTCCAAAAGACGAATGGACTTTGTACATACACCATGTATTATACTGCACTATACTGGCATGATGTATATACCTTATATAAATTGTATCTAGGAGATGAGGTGTAATTTTGTAAGAAAACAACAAAGTGTATTTTTTATGAGGAGATATATCGATGCACTTTTATGTAAACTCAGGCCTAAACTTTTGTAGCAAGTATAACAAGTGTTGTCCTTTTGATGGTTAACAGAAATATACAAAACAGAATATTAATCCTTTGCTAACTCCCTTTGGGGGATCGGAATATAGACGGTATAAAGATCTAAATATTATAATTTACATGAGAGACATTTTACTCTTATTAAACTATTAGTCATATAATGATAATAATAATACACAACATTTATTAGGCGCTTAATACGGTTGTTCCTAAGCGCACCATTGTCTGACTACAAATTACCAACCAAAACTTATAATAAACACACATATTATAAATTATAATGATCAGAATTCCTTATTGAATCAATGGGGTATATGCACAATAGAAAGAGCTGTATGTTTGTATTAGAATATAGTGTATATATGTAAATACAGACATATCCTTCCCATTTATTGTACATTGTATTGTTAATAATGCTAAACTGAGTATTTATTGCATTATAAATGATTTAAAGATACATGTCTACACTGTATGTGTACGTAGCAAATTAGAAATATTCAGCAATACAGATCAATTTGTGTTGTGTTCAGAGTACCAGTATTTGTTATTTGTGTAATCGGTGAAGGTTATTAATATATGAGAGAGGCAAACTATGATATTATGTTAAGGCGCTACTAAATTTGAAATATCCATACCATGCAAAAGATATTCAAAATAAGGATATAAATTTTGGACAATTACTGTTTTAAAATGTATCAGGTAATATTGATACAGTTCTTCCATTTCAAGTCTATGTAAACTCATATATTTTTTCATGTTTGTTTGAAAAGGTTGCAGACTTTTGTGAGCTTAGATTTCATATTTTGAAATTAAAGATATTCATTGATGAAAAGACCTAAGACAGTAAATGCAAGTGTATCGTAGATGATTGACATTAACACGACACAGCAGAGGGTGGAAGCATTTTTAATATATTCAGTGAGAGTTTATCTCTCCTGCCGCCCCTTCCTGTCCTATCGGTATATTGCATAACCGCATGTATTTTAATCTCATTAAGCAAGTTAAGGGAAATAGAAGTAGGATTGTGTCATTACAGTCATTACAATCTGATTATTCGATATACTTCACATACTGATTTAACCCATTTACATAGGCTTAACACAGGGGCCATCTGGTTCAAGTAGGCATTGGGTTTAGGAATATAACACATGTTAATGGGCCTTTTTGTGTTGTTAATAACTCATGTTTATTTATGCACTAAAGATCATTACTACGTATAGTGTTACGTTATTTACTCTTTGATAGAGCAACTTTTTATAATACTAGAGGGAAATATATATATATTATTTAATTATATATTCTTTTATGCCAAATGAAACTTAATGTCACAAGATGTGACTATACATGTTTAATTTGGTAATTATTCAGCTTTGAAATTATATGAGATTTTGGTCAACTTGTTAACAAGGATGAAATAATGCATATGTTTTATACGATGGGGCGAAAGGAAATGTAGGACTTGTAAAACAAACATTTGGCAAGTAAAACAAAAATGTTTGGCATCATTTAATTTAAAATTCCATGAATCAGATTGAATGTCATGGATGTTATTAAACCAGGAAGTTTGACTCACTATCCAACCCAAAGACTTTTGGCAAAGGATTACCCCAAAAACAACATTTTCCCTCAAATATAGGAGGTAGTAGGAACAGGATTTAAAGCTATGTGCATTTGTACCCTTCCAGAATGTGTTCCCCGTTAATGGATTATCTGTTACGCAATGAAAGTGGAGTTTGGTTTAGTGTGTATGAATGATGTGATAACTATATGGTTTACCATATGATTGTGCTGTTTTTAGTCATCAGACACAAAAAATACTTCTTGCCATTTGTGATGTTCCAGAGTAGAATATTTTGTGTGGTAGACATTTTAAACTTCTTCTGTATCCTCTTTGCACCCTGTAGCTTTAAAACAAGTTTTCATAGGACATGCCATCCTTTTTAACAAATCAAGTCTCATGAGCATTCAGAGAAAATCTAATATATTTCAAAAGCGTAGGCATTTTAAACATAGTATTTATCATAACTCTATTAATTAAAAATACAAGCAAGAAATATATATCTATTGCATTTTTATGACAAGTGTCACATACAGATTATTTTTTAATGGATGTGAGATGTAGGTAGATAAGAAGAAAATCCCACATTGTTAAGAATAGACAAATATTAAATGTTGTATGACAGATGGTACAAACTTGATTGTTCTTTGGTGTGATGTGGATCTAGTTTTTGTACCCAGAGCACTCTTCAGCTTGACTAAATGTTTCATTGCTTTATTGTGATTTCTCTTATCAACCATTTATACAAGCTCTAATATTTTATAGGCGCAAAAAATGCTTGTTTAACATCAGTAAGTCCAGAATCAGAATGTCAACAACAACAATTTCAGTTACTTTATAATCGACTAGAAAGATGCTTTGTGTTGCATTATTTGCACTGCATAGCTGACTTCACAAACATCCCAAGGTTGATTTTACGATTATTGTCCATTTTAACCTGTATTTCACCCTCTTTCAGCTACTTCTGGGGGAGAAGTGATGCTTTAAAAAAAATTCAAGCCTGGTATGCATATCTATGTGCTCATAGTTTGACTTGTTAAGTTTCCCAACTTGCTTTACAGTGCACCCAAAAGAACTGACACTTCAAAGTGTTGTGCTTTTACACATGGGAAACCAAGTTAGAACATAATCTGTATCCAATGTTCGATGCTTGTCAATAAAGTATAATACATTTATTTCATATGACTGATCTCATGTACCGTGTCTTAATTATTTATTTATTTTCTTCTGTATGTTGTGCTATTTGATCTTCTTAAAATGCAAGAGATAGAGAGAGAGAGAAAAGGGAGTAGAGACAGAATAGAGAGATGGTGAGAGAGAGAGAGAGAGAGAGAGAGAGAGAGATGGAGAGAGAGAGAGAAGGAGAGATGGAATTAAGGGGACTAAAAGGTTTATATCAATGGCAGATTAGTTTCCTCAAATGATATAGGATAAAACAATCTTGAAATGACAAAAGGGGGATACAAAATTTGAAAAAACCAAGATGAAAGTGTTACTAGATGTCTATAGACCTCAACTTACATTGTCATTTGACGATTATATCACACTATTTTCAAGGTATTTTGGTGACTGATAACGCTGTTTATTATGTGACTAATGTCTGGTACAACCAAGGTCAACAAGGTTGCAAGTATGCTAACTGATTGGCTGGTGCCATGGCAACCACATCACAGAGTCTGGATATGACAATGACAATTTATTTTAGTCTCGTATCGAAAAGTGTGGTTACTTCTTAAAGAACACCTGATTTGTAGGTCATTGGGTGGAAGAAACAAAGTTTCCAATGCAAACTATCTTTGCAAAAAAATGATTTTCTTTTCCCTATTGGGGTGCAGGCGCGTACGCAGGGGGGGGTTGGGGGGTTAACCCCCCCCCCCCCCCTTTGGTATTTTTATGTGTATAAACCCCCCCCAAAAAAAACCTAAAACCCCCCCCCCCCTTTGGAAAAAAAAAAAAAAAAAAAAAATTATCCCCATGAATGACCCTAAAACAGGTGACCTTACCCCCCCCCAACGGAGCAAAATGTCAAATTTTCAAATTTCGAGGTCAAAAAAAAAAAAAAAAAAGTGTCCTCTTACCCCCCCCCCCCCCCCCCCCCCCCCCCCCCCCCCCCCCCGCTTATTCAGCGGTCGGGTGAGTCGTTGCGATTTTTTGGGGACCAAAAAAAAAAAAAAAAAATGTCCTCTTACCCCCCCCCCCCCCCCCCCGCTTATTCAGCGGTCGGCTGAGTCGTTGCGAAATTTTCGGCCCGATTTATGAATGTTAAAAACCCCCCCTTGAAAAAATCCTGCGTACGCGCCTGTTGGGGTGTATCCTACTTTCCATGCCCACCCACTCTTTCTTATTCTTTCCCAATCTTAATTAAATCTTGAACAACCTCCCCATTCACCCTTCCACGTATCTACGGAGGAAGGGGGGGGCACATTCTTCTGCTGTCCTCTTACCCCCCCCCCCCCGCTTATTCAGCGGTCGGCTGAGTCGTTGCGAAATTTTCGGCCCGATTTATGAATGTTAAAACCCCCCTTGAAAAAATCCTGCGTACGCGCCTGTTGGGGTGTATCCTACTTTCCATGCCCACCCACTCTTTCTTATTCTTTCCCAATCTTAATTAAATCTTGAACAACCTCCCCATTCACCCTTCCACGTATCTACGGAGGAAGGGGGGGGGGGGCACATTCTTCTGCCCCTTCAAATTAAATGAATGGCGAAATGGATGGGCGCATAGTACTCCTCTGCCCTCGCCCTGCCCCTTCACTTGACCGATTCTATCTTATTATGTCTCAACAAAATTAACAAGTTTATCGACTGTCCTTTTTCTTATTTTGTTCGTTTGTTTACAGTCAAATCACACAATCCTTCACCTAAATTTCTGAAACAGAAAAAAATACATTCCAGAATTTGAATGAACATTCCTGCGGTGAACATTTCCTCTTTAGTTCCTATACCCTCAATCAATAAAAAATAATTTCACTTGCATGAAGAAAAAAGAATCAGAACCGACTTTGAGCGGCTTACACAGCCTGCCTAAATCCGTACC
>JAVYIG010003445.1:0-196253 GCA_035222895.1 Strongylocentrotus droebachiensis | reverse complement strand
CCGTAGGGGCAACAAAATCTTGTCGATTATTAATGTTTTTAGATCTCTGTACCTGCACAAAGTCTTGTCGATAATTATTGTTTTTAGATCTCAGTAGGGGCAACAAAGTCTTTTTGAACAATACAAGTCGGGGTTGACTTATAATGACTATAATGTCAGCAAAACGTTTGTGGATTAAAATATTGTGGCCGTAAACGGTTTGATTTTGAAAAGGGCATTCCGGCCAGTGAGAGGGGCATGGCGGCAAATTGCTGATTGCCGGTGGGTAATTCGAGCCCTGATGATGATCATCATCATCATAATGTGAATTACTTACTTAGACTACATGAGTTTATTGCGGATCTTAAATTACAGTCGCTACACACGCTTTTTCTATGCTTTTTATTTTTATTATTAATATTATTATTTAAGTTTAACCGCACATCACTAAACAATGTCATTGAATGTGCATATCTGCGTACTATTGACTGTGCGCATCAACCCACAGTGCGTTAATCTTCATTTCATGAAGCCTGCACTTTTCAGGAAGAAGAAGAAGAGTGATAGAAATCATGAAGGTCATACTAGGCCTAGAACTAGGTCTACTACATATGCCCTACAGAAATTCAGACGTATGGGACTAGAATATAAAGCTTGAACAAAAGCTAACACGTGAAATTCCAAGTAGACTCTAGACCCTAGATCTACAACAAGAAATGAAATCGCCCTGAGAATGTTACACTATATATAGAAAAATTTCATGAATTTACCGTAAGGGAGTCTCGTGATATAACGCATCAGTTGTATTACACAGTAGAGCTGCTATCGGGATACCTCAAAATCCGTACGTTTACACTTGATGAAATTTAGCGCCATGGCTCAATTTGACCTTTCTTTGCAAATCTTCAGTGCGCATGCGCGAATCCAAGCTACACAATATTCAATTTTAATTCCAACAACAAAGTTAGCGATGAGTCAATCTCGAAAAGAAAATAATAATAGTGAGAGGGCATCCCTACAGATCTGTAATACCTTGTTAAAATGACCTTCCTGCTCGCAACACCCTTATTACTTGGCTGATCTCAATTACAAACTAACCGACAATTGTTTCTAAAAAAAACATATTTTGTTATATACAGGGGCGTGTCTGCATATCTATTTTTTTCTCTAGCTATAGACTTTTCATACAAACTCAAATAATAATATTCAAATATACCAAGCTGTGAGTAAGAATAGTGGAAATTATTTATCTGAGGAGGGACTGGCATATTTTTCCGAGGTGTGAAGCCCCGAGGAAAAAATAGTTCCTATTGCCAGTTCCTATTCGATGCATCGTTGGGTAGTTGTTCTCTGAGAGTATTTTGTAAATAGTTTTATATATTCCATATTTGTTGTTGTATTCATGAACAAGTTATCTTTGTCAAATCATATGAGGGGGCCTTAACTTAACAAGCTGTGCTTCAACCAAGGTCTCCTTGTCTTCCTTTATTCTACATTGTACTGTTATGATGATACTCTATTATAATTTGTCACATCATGTTTTCTGGAAGACAAATAAACTTGATACTTGATACTTGATACTATTGCCAGCTCTTTCTCTGCACAGACGCGCGTCAATGAATATCTCTTTCCTTCCTTCAATATCTTTTTCAGATATCTCTTTCTCTCCACTGATCAACATCTCTTTCTCTGCACAGATCGACGGTTCTATGACACCTATACCCGGCCCCTGGACATCCAACCGGGCCCGGATAACCACCCCCAGTCAACCACCCTCTATAGGACAACTACCCCGCCCGGGACAACTACCCCCGGACAGCTACCCCCAGACAGCTACCCCCAGACAACTACCCCCGGACAACTATCCTCAGGTGGTAGTTGTCCGAGGGTAGTTGTCCGGGGGTATTGTCCTAGGGGTAGTTGTCCTGGGGGGGGGGGGGGATAGTTGACTGGCCTGCTTATCCGTGGGGGGGGGGGGGTGGGTGATTGATGTCCAGGGGGTAGGTGTCCGGATACGCAGATCGACATCTCTTTCTCTGCAAAGACATCGCCTTTTCCGCTCTGTTTCACACTCTATTTCCGACTAACGTGACTCTTCCGCTCTTTTCTTTTTTTATTCTAGGGATTTTTTCTTTCATTTTTCCTTTTTTCGACAGTCCGCGAAAAGAAAGTTAGTTCAACTTATTTGTGGTGCAGATATTTAATCACAACAGTCAGATCAGGTGAGGTGTATGTACTAAGCATAAACGTACCCTAAGTATGCTCTAATGAGAAACAAGCGCTAACTCAAGGGTCAGGAAAGGTGATTGTTGAGGATCTCACCAAGCACAACATGGACCTATTGTCAGCAACTGTCAAGATGAGAGACAAGCTGCTGCTTCATAGTCAATTGACGGACGTATTATAGCACTTTTGAAATCTACAGGTATAGAAAGAGAGTAATCACATCACTGTCAGACTTGAACACTTAATTTTCTGAGGCATGTATTATTAATGTATATTATTGTGTATTGATTACTGATATAAGTAATTACATGCACATATGCATGAGAGACTTGACAGTCAGACATGCCCATGCATTAGATAATTACTGTTTTTTTTTTTTGGATTTGGCCTCCAGTAAACATTCCTTTTTACAATTTTTTTGCAGACTGTTATCTTTTAAGTACAACCTTTTTTCTTCATTTCATATTTTTGTTTTATATGGTTTGTGAACATTTATCCTTGTGTATTTATCTTACTTACTTATGTGTATACGTGTGAATGATGACCCTTCGGGCATCATAATATGAACATGCAATCAGTAATGTTGATTTGAGTACAGTTTCTAATATTTTGTCACCTATGATTGGAGATAATGATACTTTTGGAATAGATCAATCTTTTTATTTGCCTGATGACCATAATTCTACCCTTTTGAAATATTCTTTGAACTCGATAAATTTTTCCATAATAAAATTGTCATAGTATTCTAAGTAACTTTGATGGTATTTCTGCTTTGTTAAATAGTCTGAATTTTCAGTTTTCTGTTATAGGAGTAACTGAAAGTTGGCTGAAAGACAACTCATTATTGTGCAATATTCAAGGTTTTAGCTTTTTACATAATAGTAGAGCTGAGAGGAGAAGAGGGGATGTTGGTGTGTTCATTCGGGAAAATCTGATTCATAAACATAGAGGTAATTTAAATATTAACAATGGAGTAATAGAAAGTATATTTATTGAAATAGAGAATGTATGTAATAAGAACATAATTATAGGAGTAATTTATAGGCCACCTGATCAGTCTGTGCAAGATTTTTTTTAGATATAACTGGTTCAGCTCTTCATAAAATAAACACAGGGAATAAAATTGTATATCTGATGGGAGATTTATTAAATACCTCATCTTGTCATAAAGCTAATGATTTTTTAATATGCTGGTAACTTTTCTATGTATCCACTCATTCATCACCCTACTCGGGTGACCGATCATTGTGTTTCTTTATTAGATAATATTATTCCTAATGATGTTGCTAATAAATTGAATGGTGCTATTTTAGTTGATATCTCAGATCATTTTCCTGTATTTAGTGTTTGTCATCATAAGATCAAGGAAAAGAAATATGTAATTAACAAAAGACAGTTTAATGATAGTAATATTTTTTAATTCAGTAAATGATCGTAAAATGTCAGAGGGAATTTGAAATCAAGTGATTGTAATGTGAGCTATAGTTGATTTTTGTCTAAATTTATTAGCATTTATGAAGAATGCTTTCCTTTGCAAGAAATATAAATGTTAATATACGTAAGCATAAACCATGGATAAATAAAGTATTGATGAAAACAATTTAAAAGAAATGGAAATTGTATGAAAAGTCTTTGAAAAATTCAACTGAGTATAGGAAAAGAGTTTATAAACAATACAGAAATAAAGTTACAAATGAAATTAAGAAAGCTAAATATCAATATTTTAAGGATAAATTTAATCATGATAAGGGTGATATTAGACTAATTTGGAAGACTATTAATGGAGAACTTGGTACGAAATCTGTCAAACAATGTGTTGACAAAAATTGATGTAAATGGTTTCACAATTACAAACAAAGAAGATATCTCTGAAAGTTTTAATGAATATTTTGTTAATATTGGTTTCAATCTGACAAACAATGTGCAATATTCCAACAGTTTCTACAATGATAATTTATTTGTTAATGAAAAATCAGCATATTTTACTCCTATATCATGTAAATCTGTCAAACAATGTGTTGACAAAAATTGATGTAAATGGTTCCACAATTACAAACAAAGAAGATATCTCTGAAAGTTTTAATGAATATTTTGTTAATGTTGGTTTCAATCTGACAAACAATGTGCAATATTCCAACAGTTTCTACAATGATAATTTATTTGTTAATGAAAAATCAGCATATTTTACTCCTATATCATGTAAAGAAATTATCGATATCGTTCACTGTTTGAAGAATGGTACCAGGGCTGGTTATGATGATACTAATATTACTGTTGTCAAGAAAATTATACATTCGATTTGTGTACCTCTTTGTTCTATTTTCAATTCATGTTTGTCAACTGGTATTTTCATAATCAAATGAAAATAGCCAAAGTTATTCCAGTTTTAAAAGTGGTGATCGCAATAATGTACAGAATTACCGCCCTATTTCTGTCCTCCCTATTTTCTCTAAATTTTTTGAAAAGTGTTTACATAAGCGTTTAAATACTCAACATCGTGCAATATTTTGTCTGAAAATCAATACGGTTTCCGAATGGGACACTCCACAACGACTACTCTTCTTAATTTCATTGATAAAGTTTCTTATGCGATTGATTCTAGACAGTTCACAATTGGTTTATTTCTTGATTTAAGTAAAGCCTTTGATACTTTAGATCATGCAATTTTGTTACGTAAATTAGAGGCTTATGGTTTCGTGGAATTCTTTTGCAATTATTTAAAGATTATTTATCAAATCTTGAACAATATGTTTCTATTCAAAATCAACAATCTTCATATTTACCCATTCGTTGTGGAGTTCCCCAGGGTTCAATACTTGGTCCTTTACCTTTTAAATTTATATTAATGATATTGTGAGTTCATCTGATTTGTTACGTTTTATATCATTTGCAGACGAAACCAGCGTGTTCATGTTTCATAATAATCTCCGTACGCTAGTTGATTCATTCAATTCTGAAATGAATAAATAAAGTGAATGGTTGATCATCAATAAACTAGTTTTGAATGTTGCTAAAACCCAATACATTGTATTCACTAAACGATAATTTTGCAATCACTTTTTATTGTCATCAAATTAGTCGTACTTCAGGTGTTCATATCAATGAATCTTTAACATGGCATGAACACGTTGGTGTCGTATACAATCGTGTTGCCAAAGCTTTTGGTATTATTTATCGTTTGAGACATTTTCCAAGACATATTTTAGTTATGTTATATTTTGCATTGATTTTCTCCCATGTCAATTATTGTAATATTGCTTGGTCAAACAGTTATGATTACTTTATTACTAAACTATTGGTTTTGCAGAAAAAAGCCATAAGAATAATTTTTAATTCACCATATCATGCTCATACCTTGCCAACCTTTTCCCAGTTAAATCTCCTAAATTTTTATGACATTAATAGATTGAATATTGCAATATTTATGTTTATGTGTTTATCTCCAATTACATCAAAATTTGTTTTAAATAGTATAATACACGTAATGCTGTTGAATACCATCTGCCAAAAGTTAGAACTAATATTTCAAAGAATACTAATTTGTATAAAGGTCCTCATCTATGGAGCACGATTCCAAACCATCTAAAGAATCAACCTTCCGTAAATAGTTGTAAACGTTCCTTTCGATTGTTTTTTATTAAATTTGTATTCAACAACTTTAATATCATACTTTGTATATATATATTTGTTGTATTATGTTGTCCTTTTCCCTTTTACTATTTCCACCTGCTTTCTTTTTCTTCTTAATGTGATGTTAATTACGTACTTGTTTAGGGGTCAACGTTCAACAAGGCTAAATGCTCTTTTTTGTTGACCGCTCATTCGACATGAATTTGCTTTCTTAACTAATTTTCTTGTTAATTTTATTGTATTCATATTATCTGTAAAGTTACCCTTCTACATGTATTTATGTAATTCACATTTTTTAACAAATACTCTGTATTTAAACATATTTGTGGCTTACACCCAGTAAATAAGATCGATTGATCGATCTGTATTGAAAAACAAATCAGAAAAAATCTTGGAACCAGCTGGGTGTAAGCCACAAATATGTTTAAATAATTGAAATTTCTCCCAGGAAGCGCATTACATTTATAAAATACTCTGTATGTATTGTATATGTTTTTTTTATGAAGAATGAACTAAATACCATACCATGCCATACCATACCATACTATTCCTCTTTGCTAACCTTTTTCAAAACATAATGCGAAATCATTACAATGGATTGTCTCTTTTTAGGGGTAACATATAGAGTTTAATTTAATTTCACAGCAACCAACAGCAAAGTAGGAATGAATGCTATAGTTTGCAACAAAATGCAAATTTCTAAATGTAATGGAGTCTGACCAATGCTGAGCAAACAAAGGTCTACAATATCACCACGATAACACTACAACTTAACCGATTAGGAATCCATCTCTGTTCATTATGATTAAATAAATATTTCATATACAGATACATATTTTGCACTCTGCATGATTATTTTACCCTACATGGTACATTAAGTGGACATCATAAAAATCCTAACCCTAACCCTAACCCTAATGTCTACTTAATGACTATTTTTTTTCACTTCAAATGTCCCTTCAATGACGTCTTAGTGAAATTACATACATAGAGAGAGATATATAAACAAATTGGGCCTTCTATGAGAAATAAAACGTAAAAAACGTTAAGAGGGCACCCAATTGTCCTCCTAATGACAATGTCTATTTAATGACTCATTTTTTTCACTCCAAATGTCCCTCTAATGACGCCTTTAGTAAAATATATGTACATATAATATATATAAAAACTTTCTAAAAAAAGAAGTATAACATAATCCCACTCTAAAAATTAAATGCATGGCTGAAGGCGTATTTATGTTCACATAGTAAACTATGTAAGAAGAATAGATCTTCGTCATCGTAAATAATATTCACTACAAATTTGCAGGAAATACAATACAATAAACTGAAATATTATGTACATGTATTATATGTGATTAACAAACAATTGATAGCGATTTGTATACAAGTGTCTCTAATCGGTTTTCCTAAATAAATAATTCAAGCTACACTTCTGCATTCTCAAAAAAATTTACAAGACTGTATTCAGATTCTGTACATTATGACATTGGACTATAATAATGTTTCATGCTTTTTTTGGCCAAGATACAAAAGTCTTGAGTATGGAAAGATTGACAGCAAATTAGGTTATTATCATGCTTGCTCGAATACTAGCTATCAAGCTCTATCATTTCAAGGAGTTTATACAATGCATACAGACTTGTTACTAACAATGTCCGAAAATTACGGTACGTATCTCGAGGTTTACATGGTTTCATTAATTTCATATTGACAAGCAAAATATAATAAAAAATGAGCATTTCATTTAAAAGCGAAATCTCAACAAGACATAAGATTTTAAAAAAGAACGTATCATTTCAATCAAACAACCTAGCTAACTTCAGCAGTATCCTACATTCTAGGCTGCAATAAGTAACAGAAGAAACTGTGACTTTCAAGCATTTCTCCTTTTAAGCCCCACTGCACTACTTATAGCTACTTGCGCCCTATACAGCCAACAATGCCTAAGCGGTACCCGTTGATCTCCATGATGCCCTTTTTCTTATTTTAATTGAGAGCTGATTTGATGACCTTGCAGTGAGGTTTAATCCCTCAATGCCAAACTAGTGCAGAGGTGCTTTAAGATGAGTACCCATTGACATGTATGTAGCTACATCAGGGCAGGGCGGCTAAAGTGGTGGAGAAAAAACTCTGCGTACGCCACTGATTTACATTAATATGTTTTTAATTTGTAGGCACACTCTGTTTACTTGACCCGACCCCACCCCTCTTGTCTGTTAAAGCCTCGTTAAGATATGACGTGGTAAAACCGCTGCGTTTTTTTGTTTTTTGGTTATGAAGACGTAATGATGAAGTATGTAATACGCTTAATATTTCTCTATCTGACATCTGTGAGCTGTGTGAATACGTGCATGACCTTTGTTGCCATTCATTTACAATAAAGGAACCCCAGAAGAAGAAGAAGAAAAAAAATACACCAAAACACCCCCAACACGCGGCTGTTTTTTTGGCGGTGGTTTACCAGTTATACCTGATATAACAATGTTTATAACGTTGAATCAAATAAACAATGGACAACCGGGCTCTTTTCTGTCAAATATTGATCATGGATCTACATTAATGATTAGCAATTGAAAGGGTTTGCCAATCACACTGGTTTCTTTGATGTCGAATGATGGGCTGCTTTGATCGTAATCAGTCATTACAGCGATGCCTTTATGACTGCCTTCCTTTGTCCAGTAGAGGGTGCCGTTGAAGTAGCTTATATCTCGCAGTTTTTCTCGTTCTTCAGAGCCACTGATGTCAGGGTCAACCATGTCGCCTGTGAGCTCGTGAGCCGTTGTGGGAGGTTGGTTTACGTCCATGTAGAAAGATCGTTCCTCACCAAAGTCACAGAAAAATATGCGTCGTGGATCTCCTGCCAAAACAAGGAAAATATGCAAATATGGAAAGTAGTTAATTTTATGAATTTAGTCTTTGATTAAATGAAATTTCATGTCTAAACCCTCACAACAACCAAGATGGATTTACAATCTAAGTCTGAGAAGACAAAACAAGATTATGTACAACTTAAAGATAGTGCATGTGTGTGATATACGTGGTGTATTATACAATGGTCATTTCAATTAATTTTGAACTCATTTTTCATATAATTTATCGTTTTCTCCTTGTTTATAGTCCATGATATACAACTATACTGTTAATTCAACATTAAGAAGGACATGGAAACATGTATATTTCTTAATATTTAAATTGTTTAATCTGCCACTGCCAACACTGTCTCTCCGCGACTAATCAAAACGTTGATTTAGCGCTTTTTTATGAAGGTAATATGAGGGATCATTAGAATGTCTGTTATCTGATCATATCATATCATCACCACAATCATGTTTCCATTATAGAAAGGAGGGAATAATAATAACAATAAAAATACACAATTATTTTCTTTTCTTAATAAATCCATGACTTTGCATTCCAAAGGCCATGAAGAATCTTTCCACGTACACGGCTGATGTCAATGACCCTTCTAAATAATAAATACGTACATGGATGATGTCAATGCCAGGGTAATATCAGTGGAGCACCAGGGTCGTTAAGTGTGACATACATGATCGCCGTACAAGAACCCACAACAACTATTATCACTTTCATGCTTGGCGCTCACATAATTATTGTATTGTATTATACAAAATTATTAAAATTAGTCGCCGACATGCTAATCCAACCACAATGACGTTTGCATCATACCAGGTACCCATTAACACATGAGTGGAGAGGAGCCATAGTTGAACTGTCTTGTTAAATTTCCATTCATTTATCTGAAATGACATGTCATTTTACTAAACCCTTCTACATATGAAATACGTACGGCTGACATCAATGCTCAATCCAGTGATTTCGGATAGATCGCTGTTATGGTAAATAGTCTGCGTGCCTCCAGATCCATTGAGAGGTTTGCGCTCTATAGAGTATTTCAGTGACCAATACAAGAATCTGAAAAATCAAGCGTGCCGTGATAATCAATATCAACACTAGAAGAAAAAAAAACGCAAAGTAATCAGCTATATGAAACGTTATATTAGATATCTCTTTTTTTAAATAATTTGGCGTGAACCAAATGTTTTATCACTACTTCGTCAGCTAGGCCTATCTAAAAAATTATATTCAATATATCTACTTAAACATTAATTTGGTATGAACCTAATGTTTTGTTACTACTTGGTTATACGTATATTTCTTCGGCATTGTGGACATCACGAACAGCAGAACATCTTTTCAAAGTGGGGGAGGGGTCGCCCAAAAGGGCACACCTTCGGAAAAGGGGCTCCTACGAAAACCTGTCGAAAAGGATTGAGTTTTATACCCCCCCCCCCTTATGAATGCATTATTATTTGTTATGCTGTTTTATATCATAGAACAGAGATGTATATAAATTATATTGTTTTCTTTCTGGACACAATTGCTGGTAATACGCTAGGTAAAAACATGTATGTACGAGCGAGCCAAAATAGAGAGACGTTAATAGCTGACAGCTCTGATGCCTTCTGGAATAGTTGCCTGTATATACAAGTATACCACCTTCTAATTTATTGATGTTCCTGTTGTAATTATTCATTAACGTTGGGTTTTAGGCGAGGTTGTTTTGCGAACGAACGGAAATTATTCAGGGAAAATGAAACGATATTTACCCCGTTTTAAATCTGAGATGCATGGCCCTACGTGTTATCAGTATCTGATATATGGTGTAATATTGAAGCCCTAAAAAATTTGCGCTTCAAAAATTAATGATCAAGAATGGCCTCAAAAAAGTAAAAATCTTTGAGTGACCGGTTTTTACCATACTCGTTTCCCCCAATAGACTGTTGTGTTAAAAAAAAACGTTAGGAAAACGCAAAATTTTATTTCGATTTCCAATCATAAATATGTTGATAATCAGACAGGCGATCGGCTTGTAAAAGCCATGGGGTTCCCGACTGACCTAAAGGTTTATAATTATCATTGTAGCATGAGCTAAATCCAGGGTTTTGTTTCAGAATCTGAGACTAAGTTACCCAATCCCTTTAAAGCAAGACCTGCATACTAATTCTGTCCCCCCAAGCAATGGTAAGAACCCCCTCTATTTTCCCCTCATGCCCTTGTGATATTACATTTCGACCCTCAAAAATTAACTACGGGCTTGGAAACAGCTTTACATCTGCCCTCCTTTCAAACGATACATAATTTATGCATTCCATTTGAATGATAGACTACACATTATAAGGTACATTATTATGTAGACAAAAAGTTCACCTGTTTGTCACATGAGGGGTAAGCAACCAAGATCGCCCACAGATATCAACATTCCGCGTGGTAAAATTAGAGGAAAACTGCTAATTAAGTATAAAAAAGGCTTAAAACATATTTAGGAAATTCTACCTACCTATCAAGAAAACTTTAAAAAACAAAACAAATGGTTATTGTCTTCTGGCAGATCAAACTTTGGGGGATTATCGTGTACAGTGATATCTTACACAAAAAGTTCTCGTGCAGGGATTGGCCAGGGACGGCTTAAGTGACATGATATACCTCTATTATTAAACAAAATGGATATCATTGTATATATCCTGGTCATGGGTGTCGATCCCGGGGGGGATGGGGGGGATATCTCCCCCCCAATATTTCAGGTGGGGGGGATGGCCTGTACAATCATCCCCCCCAATAATTCACCATCAAAAAAAAAAAAAAAATGAATGATGAGAGCCCGATGAGAGTAGTTAATGGTTATTACTCGCAAGATGACCATCAATATACACATTTTGCTATCTCATTTTCATAATACATACATATATAAATAGAAAACGAAGTAAATGAGACGACCGTATATGAGACAAGAATAAATTGAATTCTCGCTCATACGGCTTCATCAGGAATTGATGAATTTATTCAATTTATTCAACCAACAGCATCATAGAAATGCAGTGCGCCAAATGTAAAGCCGCAGCGTTAAAAAGCAACGAGCTTAGTAAATGTTAAGCGCGAAGCGCAAAAGTGCAAAAAAGAAGAAGAGAGTGGGAGAGAGAGATAATGAGAGACAGAGACGATAGAGGCTATAGCCAGGGGGTGGTGGGGGGGGGGGGCGGTCGCGCGGAAGGGGGGGGGGGGGACTGAATTCAGACAAGGATTTCTCTAGTCTCCCACTTTGTACATGTATCTTCATCCTTGTATATTCTCTTTTATACATGTACGAAACCTGTCTCTCCCTTTCTTTATTTTTCTTAATTCTATATTTCTCTTCCCCATCTCCCTCTTGCTCTTTCTCTTTCACTTTTTGTCTAGAATGGTACAACGAATCGTCTTCTTTCTCTAATAATTTAATGAAACGTCAAAGCTTCCGCGTTTCGCGAGGGAAGGGGGGGGGAACTGAATTCAGACAAGGATTAAGAGTCGAGAATGGTACAACAAATCGTCTTCTTTCTCTAATAATTTAATGAAACGTCAAAGCTTCCGCGCTTCGCGCGGGAAGGGGGGGGGGGGGGACTGAATTCAGACAAGGATTAAGAGTCGAGAATGGTACAACGAATCGTCTTCTTTCTCTAATAATTTAATGAAACGTCAGAGCTTCCGCGCTTCGCGCGGGAAGGGGGGGGGGGAACTGAATTCAGACAAGGATTAAGAGTCGAGAATGGTACAACGAATCGTCTTCTTTCTCTAATAATTTAATGAAACGTCAAAGCTTCCGCGCTTCGCGCGGGAAGGGGGGGGGGGGGGGAAACTGAATTCAGACAAGGATTAAGAGTCGAGAATGGTACAACGAATCGTCTTCTTTCTCTAATAATTTAATGAAACGTCAAAGCTTCCGCGCTTCGCGCGGGAAGGGGGGGGGGGAACTGAATTCAGACAAGGATTAAGAGTCGAGAATGGTACAACGAATCGTCTTCTTTCTTTGATAATTTAATGAAACGTCAGAGCTTCCGCGCTTCGCGCGGGAAGGGGGGAAACTCCCCTGCACCCACCCCCTAGGAGGTGCTCTTTTCCGCCCCCCCTAAATTAAAATCCTGCCTATATGCTTGAGAGGATAATAACCCAGGTAGCAAGCCCATGTGGGACCCACATGGGTCCCATATTCTCTTAAATGTTATCTCTATTGAGGGTGACTTGAAAAAGTTAATAACTTGGAAGGGAAGGGGGGGGGGTGCAACCTGCCACACGCCTCTACCTCTTGGTTGCTTTGATCCATTGCCGAAAATATTTTGGCACCTATCATCCCCCCCAACCGAGGATACAAATCGACACCCTTGATCCTGGTTAAACCATGCCAGACTCACCCTCTCTCTTCATCCACTTCTAAGGAATATAGCTCTTCAGATAACCCGGATGCAAAGTCCGTCTCAGGAAACAGGCTTCCTTGTGCAATCGATACCGATGTTATTTTAAACGGACTCTTATGCGCGATGTAGAGAGTGCCAGATGTCTCTGCAATAGCAATTCCTCGTGGTTCTGTAATTTAATTTTAAAAAATGCAAACTTTCTCGGAACGAGGGGTTTGGGACATCTTAAGAAACGAAATAAGCTAGGAGTTCATATATATTTACCCCATGATTGGTAAGGAGGTCTTTCAACAACATTATTTTCTGATTCCATTCAATGAAGATGTCAAGAACCCTCGACTTGATGTTGATGGTATACAAACATATGTATATATTTTATTTTTACATGAAATTTGCAGCCTTGCATCTCTTATATGACAAATCTGCCAGACCATTGCCTTCATTTACAACATGATTTATGTAATAAGAATAATTTAGCCAGACGAGTACAATTATGTTTGGATTGTAAATACAAACAATATCAGATTCTAATCTCAATCATTCCTCGCACAATGCATACAATCGTATCTCAAGATTCATATTTATACGACTACGTGAATACATCATACCATCGCTGCTTTCAGAAGTGACCACCTCCCTGTTTCCACCATCCACATCCGCACGATAAACTCGTTTCGTATCCTTGTCAGTCCAGTAGATCTTGTTCTGCACGGAGTCATAGGTAATATAACGTGGTCCTTTAGTGGATGGTATAGAAGTGAAGTCTAGGTCATCTTGTAGATCTGCAACAAAAATCTCGTTCTGGGTGTCTTCATCGGTCACAAAGATCTTTGCAGTCAATTCTAAAATAAATGGGATAAAATAAGGTGAGGTTTGGTAACGTTTACGAGATCTAATTTCTTGGGTGTGGAAACACAACTCAGATAGATCATCACTAGTAAAGTTATACATGTTATAATGTATAAAAACACGCGTTCCATTGCAAGGCAATTATCATTTATATATGATCATGATGATGTTAGGCTTTTTATCTATCAGAGCATATCTGGTATGTCTGTTAACTGATATCATTATTAAAGGAGTCACTCTCCGATGCTGAGCGCGTTGGCCATGTTGGTTGTGTGTTGTCTTTGGTGACTGCCCAATGCGTTTATCGTATGAAGACTTGTGAAAGTGTGATTTGTTTCCTAATCATTCGACCACTTCAGAGTTTCCGCATCCCGTCTGTCAAACTTTTCACAATTTTGGACGCCCATGACACTTTGGACTATTATTTAAAATTTTAATTTAATGAAATAAGGTAGGAGTACTATTATCATTATAATCTCTCTTTGTAAGAATATAGGTTACATAACTTAAGAACGTAATTAGATCAGGGTCTACATCAATGGATAGTTCAGTTATTCGTTAGAATCATGGAAAAACAACGCCATAAAGAGGGGATAAATCTTAAAACGTGCTAAAAAGAAATCTTAAATTAAAGAAAAATGGGGCTAATGAAACAGAGGAGGCTTAGGGAAACAAAGTGATCATAATAAGACAGTTTAGGGGTTGGGAAAGAGACGTATATGAGAGAGAGAGATAGAGAGAGAGAGAGAGAGAGAGAGAGAGAGAGAGAGAGAGAGAGAGAGAGAGAGAAGCGAGAGTGTGTGAACAGGGAAGAGCAGAAAGATGGCACACGGAGAGAACACAACGGAGAAAGAGAAGATAGAGGGAGAGCGACAGAGAGAAATAAAGAGATATAGAGAGAATGGAGCAGAGAGGGAGATATAGAGGGGAGGGGGAGAGAGAGAAAGTGAGGAGAGAGGGGTGATACTGTAGTTTTATTACGAGTAGTTGTGGTAGGACGTGAGGTGGTGAATTCCGTTATTTCATTTTTTAACCCCAATTTGATCAATGTCATAGAAGAAACAAAGAATTTTAAACAACATGTAATTCACATTATAAACAAGTGATAATCGCCAGAGAGACAGAGGGGAGCAAGATAATTATATATATGATTTAAGAGAGAGAGAGAGAGAGAGAGAGAGAGAGAGAGAGAGAGGCTGGGCTGATACTGAAGTTTTCTTACGAGTAGTTGTGGTAGGATGTGAGGTGGTGGATTCCGTCATAGACACCGTTGTGGTGGCTTGTGTAGTAGTTGATTCTGAAGAATAAAGTTCGTATAAGAACAACATTGATGAAGCATTGTAGTGAAGATGCTATGATATAATGGGCTTGCTTTTAGGTCTAATTTATTTTGTATCATGCAATGTCGCATTTCTCCAATATAAGTGCACAATTCCATACCATTTTACTTTTGTGTTTTAATAGATTAGTGACACATAACGTCATCTGAGCAGCAGCGAACCAATCGACTGGCCTATTCGGGGCTCTCTTTGCAGGGACTGCTGGAGTGACCAGTTGCCAACAATAAATTGATAACTGAACTGGCTATTGTTCGCAATTCCATAATATATACCAAAAATTTGAGTATTTTTTCTGTTTAATATAGGTAGACTAAGAATAAAGGCAATAAACGGGAGGGTCTAAAACAATATTCTTCCTTCAGTGAAAAAAAGAAAAAAAAAGAAGGAAATTCAGGTTCAAGATGCGCCGATGGATTAGAGGCCAATCTCATTGAAAATATCAAAGTATTCGTAAAATATTATAAAAGTGTTTATACAACCTAATAAGAGATATCCTAGCCATGTTAATGAAGAGCGGTATGTTCACACAATTTAACTCGTCACTCCTTATACACTGTTTAGAGATCAATTAAGGAACACATAGCAAGCATTAGATCGCACCATGTCTCGTGCCCGCTATACAGACGAGACAAATTAGACAAATTAATTAGAGGCGATATTAAATACAGCTTTTGAATTTAGTAAACGAGAGAGCTTGCAAGAAAAAGAGAGAATAGTAGTACTTAAAGTAGGATGTTGATAGAGAGAGAGAGAGAGAGAGAGAAAGAATGAGATGACATTATATATTTCTTACTTTGAGTTATAGTGGGATTTGATGTGATCGGATCCGTAGTAGCTATTGAAGTTACGTCACGAGTCGTGAATGATGCTATAATGACAAAATAATGTAAACAATGATAAGTATATCATGAGCAAGTATATCATGAGCAAGAGAATTTATGATGAAAGCGGGTTAATCGGTTACGGACAATTACTGACCTAGCAAATTAGAGGCGATATTAGATACAGCCTTGGAATTTAGTAAACGAGAGAGCTTGCAAGAAAAAGAGAGAATAGCAGTACTTATAGTAGGATGTTGATAGAGAGAGAGAGAGAGAGAGAGAGAGAGAGAGAGAGAGAGAGAATGAGATGACATGATATATTTCTTACTTTGGGTTATAGTGGGATTTGATGTGGTAGAATCCGTTATATATGTTAAAGTTTCGTCCGGAGTCGTAGCGGATGCTAAACACGAAATGATACAAAACAATAAGAATTATATCTGGCCCAAGAGCATTTGCAACGAATTATCCTGAAGCAAAAATAGATTGTATTTCAACAAAATCAGGTTACAAGTTACACACATTTTCTCTCGTAAGGCTATAATTATTTAACATAGTATATTTGTAAAGTGCTTAGAGACATTTGTATTAAGCGCTATATAAAAATTAAATATTATTATTATTATTATCATTATTACACATACCTTTAAATGAAATCATTTTTCCTCCTTGATGACGTATGTGTCTAACCATAAGATTAATTGTTTGAAAATGAAATAGATTTGTTTAAAAAAAGCTTATTATGTTATTATCCATTCAACAATATTAAAGCAAGAAAAAGAGAGATTAGTAGTACTTAAAATAGGATGTTGATAGAGAGAGAGAGAGAGAGAGAGAGAGAATGAGATTACATTATAATTTCTCACTTTGAGTTGTAGTGGGATTTGATGTGATCGGATCCGTAGTAGCTATTGTGGTTACGTCACGAGTCGTGAATGATGCTATAATATCGAAATAATGTAAACAGTGACAAGTATATCATGAACAAGAGAATTTATGATGAAAGCGGGTTAATCGGTTACGGACAATTACTGACCTAGTAAATTAGAGGTGATATTAAATACAGCTTTGGAATTTAGTAAACGAGAGTAGGATGTTGATAGAGAGAGAGAGAGAGAGATAGAGAGAGAGAGAGAGAGAGAGAGAAAGAGAGAGAGAATGAGATGACATTATATATTTCTTACTTTGGGTTATAGTGGGATTTGATGTGGTAGAATCCGTTATATATGTTAAAGTTTCGTCCGGAGTCGTAACGGATGCTAAACACGAAATGATACAAAACAATAAGAATTATATCTGACCCAAGAGCATTTGCAACGAATTATCCTGAAGCAAAAGAAGATTGTATTTCAACAAAATCAGGTTACAAGTTACACAATAAATATTTTCTCTCGAAAGGCTATAATTATTTAACACTACACATACCTTTAAATGAAATCAACCTTATCATTTGTTTTTCTCCTTGATGACGTATGTGTGTAATCGTAAGATTATTATTGTTTGAAAATGAAATAGATTTGTTAAAAAAATGCTTATTATGTTATTATCATTCAATAATATTATACAAAACATGTGCTCTTACAGCAGAATGCATAATTGACCTTGAATCTAAAAGTCTGTACCTGAAAGATATGCACATTATTTATGATATTGATCATGTTTGTGTACCCATTTCATAAAGTTTGCCGGTACATATCCACTTTAGACGAGAGCCCGGAGAGCATGGATAAGAGAGAAAGGAAAAGGAAAGGGATAGACGGATGGGCATTAATAGAATTGATATCAAATTAGAGAAAGAGAGAGAGAGAGTTTGTGTGTGTGCGCGTGTGTGGGTGTGTGTGCGTGTGTGTGTGTGTGTTTTGGAGAGAGATAGATAGAGAGAAAAGGGAGAAGGGGAGATAGGAGAGAGAGAGAGAGAGAGAGAGGGCAAGAGCAGGAGAAAGAGAGGAGGAGACAGGGAGCGGGAGTTGAGAGAGAAGAGAGAGAGAGAGAGAGAGAGAGAGAGAGAGAGAGAGAGAGAGAGAGATGAACATGGAATTATTATGACATTAGATAATTTCTCACTTTGAGTTGTAGTGGGATTTGATGTGATCGGATCCGTAGTAGCTATTGTAGTTACGTCACGAGTCGTGAAGGATTCTATAATCGAAATAATAAAAACAATGACGAGTATATTATGAACAAGAGAATTTAGGATGAAAGCGGGTTAATCGGTTACGGACAATTATTACTGACCTAGCAAATTAGAGGCGATATTAAATACAGCCTTGGAATTTAGTAAACGAGAGAGCTTGCAAGAAAAAGAGAGAATAGTAGTACTTAAAGTAGGATGTTGATAGAGAGAGAGAGAGAGAGAGAGAGAACAATGAGATGACATTATATATTTCTTACTTTGAGTAGTAGTGGGATTTGATGTGGTAAAATCCGTTATATATGAGAGAGAGAGAGAAATGAACATGGAATAGAAAATGCGCGCGTGTGTGTAAGTGAGTGTGTGTGTATGAGTTTGAAAGAGAGAGCGAGAGAGTGAGTGAGAGAGAGATAGAGAGAGAGAAGGGAGAAGGGGAGAGAGAAGAGAGGGAGACAGAGAGAGAGAGAGAGAGAGAGAGAGCAAGAGCAGGTGAAAGAGAGAGAGAGAGACGGGGAGCGGGAGTGGAAAGAGAGAGAGAGAGAGAGAGAGATGAACAAGGAATATGACATTAGATAATTTCTCACTTTGAGTTGTAGTGGGATTTGATGTGATCGGATCCGTAGTAGCTATTGTAGTTACGTCACGAGTCGTGAAGAATTCTATAATCGAAATAATGTAAACAATGACAAGTATAATATGAACAAGAGAATATATGATGAAAGCGGGTTAATTGGTTACGGACAATTACTGACTTGGCAAATTAGAGGCGATATTAGATACAGCCTTGGAATTTAGTAAACGAGAGAGCTTGCAAGAAAAAGAGAGAATAGTAGTACTTAAAGTAGGATGTTGATAGAGAGAGAGAGAGAGAGAGAGAGAGAGAGAGAGAGAGAGAGAGAGAGAGAGAGAGAGAATGAGATGACATTATATATCTCTTACTTTGAGTTGTAGTGGGATTTGATGTGGTAGAATCCGTTATATATGTTAAAGTTTCGTCCGGAGTCGTAGCGGATGCTAAACACAAAATGATACAAAACAATGAGAATTATATCTGGCCCAAGAGCATTTGCAACGAATAATCCTGAAGCAAAAATAGATTGTAGTTCAACAAAATCAGGTTACAAGTTACACAATAAATATTTGTCGGAAAAATTTCTCTCGTAAGGCTATAATTATTTAACACTACACATACCTTTAAATGAAATCAACCTTATCATTTTTTTTTCTCCTTGATAAAGTATGTGTCTCATCATAAGATTAATTGTTTGAAAATGAAATAGATTTGTTTAAAAAATGCTTATTATGTTATTATCATTCAACAACATTAAACAAAACATGTGCTCTTACAGCAGAATGTATAATTGACCTTGAACCTAAAGTCTGTACCTGAAAGATATGCACATTATTTCTGATATTGATCATGTTTGTGTACCCATTTTATAAAGTTTGCCGGTACATGTCCACTTTAGACGAGAGCCCGGAGAACATGGATAAGAGAGAAAGAAAGAGGGAGGGATAGACGGATGGGCATTGATAGAATTGATATAAAATTAGAGAAAGAGAAAGAGAGAGTTTGTGTGTGTGTGTGTGTGTGTGTGTGTGTTTTGGAGAGAGATAGATAGAGAGAAAAGGGAGAAGGGGAGATAGGAGAGAGAGAGAGAGAGGGCAAGAGCAGTAGAAAGAGAGGAGGAGACAGGGAGCGGGAGTTGAGAGAAAGAGAGAGAGAGAGAGAGCGAGAGAGAGAGAGAGAGAGAGAGATGAACATGGAATATGACATTAGATAATTTCTCACTTTGAGTTGTAGTGGGATTTGATGTGATCGGATCCGTAGTAGCTATTGTAGTTACGTCACGAGTCGTGAAGGATTCTATAATCGAAATAATGTAAACAATGACAAGTATATCAAGAGCAAGAGAATTTATGATGAAAACGGGTTAATCGGTTACGGACAATTACTGACCAAGCAAAATTAGAGGCGATATTAAATACAGCCTTGGTATTTAGTAAACGAGAGAGCTTGCAAAAAAAAGAAAGAGATTAGTAGTACTTATAGTAGGATGTTGATAGAGAGAGAGAGAGAGATGAACATGGAATATGACATTTTATATTTCTTACTTTGAGTTGTAGTGGGATTTGATGTGGTAGAATCCGTTATATATGTTAAAGTTTCGTCCGGAGTCGTAGCGGATGCTAAACACGAAATGATACAAAACAATGAGAATTATATGTGGCCCAAGTGCATTTGCATCGAATTATCCTGAAGCAAAAATAGATTGTGGTTCAACAAAATCAGGTTACAAGTTACACAATAAATATTTGTCGGAAAATTTACTCTCGTACGGCTATAATTATTTAACACTACACATACCTTTAAATGAAATCAACCTTAACATTTTTTTTCTCCTTGATGACGTATGTGTCTATAATCGTAAGATTAATTGTTTGAAAATGAAGTAGATTCGTTTTAAAAATGCTTATTATGTTATTATCATTCAACAATATTAAACGAAAACATGTGCTCTTACAGCAGAATGCATAATTGACCCTGAACCTAAAAGTCTGTACCTGAAAGATATGCACATTATTTCTGATATTGATCATGTTTGTGTACCCATTTCATAAAGTTTGCCGGTACATGTCCACTTTAGACGAGAGCCCGGAGAACATGGATAAGAGAGAAAGGAAAAGGAAAGGGATAGACGGATGGGCATTAATAGAATTGATATAAAATTAGAGAAAGAGAAAGAGAGAGTTTGTGAGTGTGTGTTTGTGTGTGTGTGTGCGTGTGTTTGTTTTGGAATGAGAGAAAGAGAGAGAGAGAGAGAGAGATGAACATGGAATAGAAAATGCGCGCGTGTGTGTATGTGAGTTTGTGTGTATTTGTCTTTCCTCTTTGCCATCCAGTATGATGTACTTTTAGTTTATGTCTGCTACCCAAAATAAACAGTTTTTATCTGGAATTTTTAACAATTGATGAATAATTGATTTTAGATCTTTGCTGTGACTTGTTCTATTTATATGTTATATGACATTGATTGTTGTCATGTACATTTTCTGCTATTTATTTAAGTTAGTATTGTCTGTTGGGAGCCAGGGGAGTACAAATAATCAAATAATTCCCCTGGCTCTCAACAGAGAGGTTAAATTATATTACATTGTTATGTTATTTATGTTATTTGTAGTTACTGTCTATGATATGTTAATGTATTGTTATATTTATACAAATGTGAGCTGTAAAACGATTTTTATGCCTTCTTTTATGTTGTGCATGACAATAAAGAAATTCAATTCAATTCAGAGGAGAGAAGGAGAGAGAGAGAGAGAGAGGGGGGGGGGGGGTGGGGAGCAAGAGCAGGTGAAAGAGAGAGAGAGACAGGGAGCGGGAGTTGAAAGAGAGAGAGAGAGAGAGAGAGAGAGATGAACATGGAATTGAAAATGCGCGCGTGTGTGTATGTGAGTTTTTGTGTACGAGTTTGAAAGAGAGAGAGAGAGAGAGAGAGAGAGAAGGGAGAAGGGGAGAGAGGAGAGAGAGATAGAGAGATGAACATGGAATTGAAAATGCGCGCGTGTGTGTATGTGAGTTTATGTGTATGAGTTTAAAAGAGAGAGAGAGAGTGAGAGAGAGAGAGACGGGAGAAGGGGAGAGAGGAGAGAGAGAGAGAGAGAGAGAGGGGGGGGGGGCAAGAGCAGGTGAAAGAGAAAAAGAGACGGGGAGCGGGAGTCGAAAGAGAGAGCGAGAGAGAGAGAGAGATGAACATGGAATATGACATTAGATAATTTCTCACTTTGAGTTGTAGTGGGATTTGATGTGATCGGATCCGTAGTAGCTATTGTAGTTACGTCACGAGTCGTGAAGGGTTCTATAATCGAAATAATGTAAACAATGAAAAGTATATCATGAACAAGATAATTTATGATGAAATATCTCAAAATAAGAATAGGTTTTTGTTCAACAAAATTAAGTTGCTGTGACATAAACTGTCGTAAAATGCTTTTCTATACATATCCTTTTAAGTGAAATTAACCTTACCATTTCTTTCGTCTCGATGACATTATGTGTCTCACTTTATTGTAAATTAGAATTGAAATTAAATAGATTTTTTGAATTGAATGTCTTATTATCTTACTCAATAAAATGTGAAAATACAGGCACATCAACAGCAATGTGTTTGTTTTACCTTTAACCTACGACTTTTGACATATTAATCAGTTTTGTAATGTTTCTGCATGTATACCATATTCATAATCTGATTAAGAAAGAAAGAGACGAAATGGGGATACATGGATTTATTCATATAGACAGAGATAATGTGTGGGAAAGTGAGGAGTGAAATTTGTTCTTGTTATCATATTTCATTAAAATTTTCACCAGGATTGGCCTCTAATTTTTCAGATTTTCTATAAAGCAAATCCTCGTAAATATTTCCCATGAAGTTCCCTTACGGTTATTTGTAACATGCGTTGATGTGGTTGATTCCGTCACAAGCATCGTTGTTGATTCTGGTGTAGTGGTTTGTACTGACAAATATGAAAACATAACATATTACGGGTTGTTAGAAAATAAAATAATATACAATTTGAAGAAAAAAATCTTAACTCTCATGCATCTAATGCTGTGAGCAATCAAGTTTTGAATTAACAGGAATGGTGTGGGAAATAGACAGAAAGGCAAAGGAAGTGCATTTCTATAATTTTATCAAACGAATTCGTTTTCACTGGCTACCTTCCGTAGCAACAAACAGAATTAACAAAAGACTTAACTCCGTTTCGTTGACAATCCGTCGTAGACGAAAGACTTCATGCCAGTGAAAACGAATTCGTTTAATAAAATTATAGAAATGCAAGCACTACTTTAAACAAACAGAACTTTGTCATTCCTTGCTCATTTTTCATGATTGAGGTGTCATAATTATGAAAGGGCAGGAACTCAACTTTCTAGAAATGTAATTTTCTCTTTGAAATTCAGATACCGCCCGCCAAATGACTTTTTGGTTTCCTCTCTTCAAATTCATTTTAATCACTCATGCATGAAATATGCATCATATGAGTTGCATCAAATAAAAGAGGAGGATCTACGCTTTCCAAATATGTGTCATTTATTAATTATAAATGTGACTAAGTTATGATAAAACATCGATAATTCTCGGTCCGTTTTTTTCTGGGACGCACTGTATAGACGCGCACTGTCATAAATCTACATCGTTTCTGAATAGGCATGGAGTGATCGACCCAGATGCACTGGATTATCAAAATATAAGTTGCGTTCATGAACTTCTTACTCCACAATTCACATGACCAATTACTCATACTGACTATGATACTGTATAATACCAACATGTAAGATATTAATACGTTTAGCTTTAATAGTTGGGTGATTTTACACTATAATTATTTGCATAAAATAATTTGAGTAGTTAATTAATTGTTGTAAATTGTTGTTGAGGTATTTATATCATGTAACTAAATTGTAAGTTTCACTGTAATTCAGCCATAGGTAAGCGAAAGTGTTCTAGTGCAATCAATACATTTTTCAACTCCAATTTGTTTCAATGGTCATCTTTAAATCTCACATGTATTGCAATATCTTCCTCGATATCCGACAAGACAGTGGCATCTGAAGCTTTTCATAGTCTCCTCACACCAGCCGTTTACACAGAGATTACTGTCACAATCTACGATACAACGAAGGAAATGCCATAGCGAGAAAAAAAAGCTCAATCGTAGAATTAGATGATTTAGGTTAAACCTATCATGCCTATCCTATCAACATTCTTACCATCTTCCGGTGTGTACAAAAATTGACCACCTTGTATTAAAGGGACTTTGTGACATTGTTCAGTTGACAGGGGAAAATGGTGCTAAGGTACAGTGACTTCAATGCTAGATGTACAATTAAAGATAATCTGAAAGTTTGAGTGAAAACGGACCATTATTAATGATAAAAACTGGGGAAACTGATCTGATCGATTCCTTAATTCTCCCAACTATATTATTACAATTTAATTACATCTTAGCTGAATGTAAATAGTCACAAAGCAATGAATTAGCTCTACATACCATTCCAGACATTTAAGTGTTGAAAGATTTTTAAATGCCTGTCTTATGTCATATTTTCATGGAAAAACGGTTGGGAAAATGTAAAACTGGTTGGGAGAATCTACTGTTAATCACTGCTAGAGGATGTTGCACAGAGACACTTTCAAAGAAATATCTTTGTGGTTTGAGAATTTTCTCAGAATGTTTTGCCTGTTAGAGGGTAGGTACAGTAGAAGGAATATCAAACACAAATTACACATTTTTTTCATCAACCTTCAACAATGTTAGCGAGTCACTTTAACGGAAAATGTTACGTTTTATTTGTGAAAGGAATGATTATGGATAATTTTAGGAAAACGAAAAAACGTGACTTCGACAGTGGTGTTCGATAACTATGGATCATGAAATCATGCATAGAGCATACTTTAAAGCCACTTGCCCGTTCATATTTTGTGGCTCTATGAATATTCTAACTTGATAAGGCATTCAAACTTTTCGAACGTATATGCCTTCTCTTAAATAGTCATTCATTCTTGTTTGCTCATCACTAATCAATTAAAAAAAACGGTTACAATTTCAATTATCACAAAAAACTACTTTTGTGGAGCCAGTCCTGTATCAGCTTTAAATTCGGATAATTTCGTTTCTCGCTGTATAACCCATGCACTCAATATAACCCCCCCCCCCCCAACAAAAAAGAAGCTCTAAGCGGCAGTGTCGAGGCCATGTGCAATTTGTGTGTATTTAAATTGTTGATCATCTATTCGAGGGAGAGGGGGGGGGGGGGGGGGGGGTGGGTGCACCTTGTAGCTACACGACTGTGTGGCACTAGTTTTGTTGATGAGATCCTAATGTGGATACATGGTATAATTTATATTCCATTAGATTGAAGGTATACATGGTATGGTAGATCGGTGAGACGGACATGCAATAATAGAAATTGATATGTGTCAATGTGAGAGAGCCTTACGCATATCATGGAGACAACCCACTCCCACACCCTACCCCCACACCCCACCCCGACACCCCACCCCATCACACAACTATTTCGTTCAATATCCGAAACACTTTAAAACGCAGACAATGTAACTCACCTATTGCCAAGTAACGAAAACTGCCTAAAAATATAACCGACTTTAAATTATCATGGGTTTTTTCTCTTGTTATTTTTCAAAGTAGAAACAAATTGAAATGAAAGAGGGTAGGCTCAATGCACTTTGGATTTAGAATCATACTACTCGACCTTTTACTTTGACAAAATGCGTTTCTATAGAATTAATACAGTGTGTGCTTTCTTTTCTCAGTGCATCGCTCAAATATTTGACACGATTCCATGCATAATACATTGATTCTGGATGGCAGGGATATTACTGAAAGCTTTTCTATTCTTCTACCCTGCCTGGTTGCTTATAATTTATGTAATACATTATATTATAGGCTGAAGGTCACTCTCTTTAATAATTTAATATAATGGAGGTAATCACCGTCCATTATTTCGGCTGATATTGCCAGTGATTCAATACCCTGCCTCATTTCAAAGGGATCATAGGAAGCTAATTTATGAGTGGGGGGGGGGGGGGGGGGCGGGGGGATGGCAACACATTTTTAGCAGAACGAAAGTGATATAAATTGTTTGGTACAGTTTTTTTCACTAGCCGAGTTATTCTAAATACGTATGAGGGCAATGACATGAGAAAGGAAATGAGTTGAACAGCCATAGCAGCGATAATAATATTAACATTGCTAATACTACATGTACTGATAATGAAAAAATAACAATAAGATGATGATGAGGATAATGATAAGAATAGTGATGAAAAAACAATAATAATTACAGTAAATGATGATGCAGATACCCATATGTAACGACTTACCTGGAAATCTGCACATTCTGTGTCCGGGTGGAATCCCCAGTTTACTCTTCCTTCTTGGACAAGCAGCTTCCGCAGATGAGTATGGGATGAGCTTTGGAATGGTTTGTACCATGCTGCCATTAGAATGCAGTTTCATCTTACATTCGTTGAACATTGGTAAGGTGTAATTCAGCCCTAATCCGTCTGAACAACAAGTACCCGTCATTTTGGTCGAAGAAACGAATGGACCTTGGAACGATGTACAGACACGGAAAATGAGCGTAGTTACCAGTGGTATAAATAATGTACGAATTCTGCTAAACAGGGCCATGCAATCATGAACTGGATATTTGTGAACTACATTGACTTAGTGTCATTTTCTCTTCTAATTTAGTAGTAATAGTAGCAGTCGCTCTGTGCAGAGCGTATTTTTTTAAATTGTCCACATAATATAAACAATGACAATATAATCACAAAAATAAACGTAATGATAAAACAGAAAATTATAATTGTAATGTTTTTGACATTTTTTTTTTTAGTCTTGTAATGCAAAATTATTCAGTTACACGGAATGAAAAATGAACCTACTTGGAAGCAATGCTTGTTAGGTGTAGGTTTGAACAAGAATAGTTTAAACCATCGAGGATGATTTTTTTTTAAAAACAACTCTCCATTATTTTGATCAAGTTCCCCCAGCAATAGCAAATCTTGCATACCTCAAGTACACATAAAGTAAACGACGACAACAACAACAACAACAAGAATAAAATGTGCAATGACATTTTCTTGTGAGCTCCGGAAAAAGTAATTGGACTGAAAAACATGATTATCATATAAACATAGAAACACATTCAGAAAATGAATACTAATTTGCTGTCATAGAATTTATAATATTCTATAAGTGTATTTCTTTAACTCATAGACTGCTTTATATATTTGTTCTCTTTGATTGGCATAACGCAGCTAAACTGCATCCAGGGATGCTACCCCATGGGTATAAAGAGATTTTGGTGGCAAGTCAATGGCTAAATATGTGAAAAAGCAACCTTTTTATATTCAGTTGCAATGACCAAATGTCACACATTCATTAGTTGGAATTTAATTTGCCTATCACAAGGAAAACTACTCCTGACAATTAACAGAAACATTACCAAAAAAAGTACATACATACCGAAAGATAGGCATGTCAACAAGACAGGTATTGCACTCCATAGTCTCCCTTTGTCCTTTACATAGTGTTAAAACAGAAACAAAAATATGACTAAAATATTGGAACTCTCTATGAATAAACTGATTTGTTTAATTGATTTCGAAGTTGTATTGGGCCTAATACATGAAATTTAATGCAGATATGTTTTTTCTTCATCCTAACATTGTTCAATTCGATTCAATTGCAAGTAATCTTCGTCCCTTATTTTAATCTTTTTATTGGGACTGTAGTAGAATCCTAGAGGCTGTTCACACCGCAATGAGATAGCGCGGTCTATCGTAGCACCCCTTTTTTTCTAGCGAGTGCTAGACCGCGCTATCTCTCGTGGACCACCCCCAAGAGGTGCTCCAGTGGCACACCGTTTTGGCTCGCCGTGGCTCGCTGTTGGGCGGACCGAAACGACGTTGTACCTCCCACACCGCAGAGATAGCGCGGTCTAGCGCGCGCTATCTCTGCCGGTGTGAACAGCCTCCTATATGCAGATACACCCTGGCACCAACATATTAATATGAGATTTTTTCCAGGTAATAATTTTACAATTAAACGAATTTATTAATTGATTTGTTTAATTGATATAAACATGCCCGTTGATGTATTTTGATTCAATAAATGACATTTGTGAGACAACAAAACTAATATTGAATAACTAAATGATAAACAGATCATATGACGTGAATTCACTCAAGACAAGAAAGTAAGATTATCGAGAGTTCTTTTCAGGACTTCCCAATCCTCCCCCTCTCTCACATGGTGCATCCGCAAGCCTATTGTATATCTACATCACCATGCAAGCCGATACTTATAAGCAGCATCTAATATATGTTCTTCTGTTGAAATTCATAAACGCATACACTGTTGGATTTTAAAAAAAAATCGAACCCCGTACATTCTTCAATGTTTACGCTTCTGTAATCGTTATATGCCAATTATTTTAATTGTACAATGTGTCTCCACTATCAAATAGTTGCATATGCCTTGTGAGCCTATAAGAGGCATCGTGCTTCGATCTTTTGTCCTCTGATAGGCTATGAATATTACATGTATTTGCAACAAGTTCACTTTTTTCAGAGTTGGCTGTATCATTTTAAACCAAATTTGGTACAGAGGTTCTCCAAGCTATGCTTCGTCCAACGCCAAGGAGTGCTTACGCTCTAACAGGAATGGCACAAACAAGTCGATATCGCTGGTTTCCTTGGGATATCGCTTATTAGCATGGTCTCTAAAATCCTCAAACTTCATCGGGAGGAGGGTAATTTGAGCTCCAGGACAACCAGGATTGGCCAGAGCACGAGACGAGCGTCGGTTGCTTAATCTGTGCCGTCAGAACAAGTCGTCCTCGTCGTCTCTGGAGAAGACACCATGGAATCCGCGTCTCCCACCCAACTGTTAATCGGAGACTGCTTCAACATGGTTATCGGGCAAGACGAATGACCAAGTATCCACGCCTGGCCGTTAGACACACAGTGGGCTCAGTGGGCTAGGGAGCACAAGAGACTTCAGCTAGGACACTGGCGATATGTCATCTTCATGGATGAGAGCCGCTACGTCCTTGAGCGTACAGATGGAAGACATCGGGTGCCTCGACTACCTTAGAAAACCTCAGAGATGGCTGCGTTCAGGAAACGACTCGAGGTGATGGTGGGTTCGTGATGGTATGGGCCGGAATCCACTAACATGGCGGGAAAACGCCACCGGTGTATCGGGACATCCTGGAGAAACACTGCCTTCCACACGCCAGAAGGGTCTATGGAAATATTTTCCGGCTGCAGGATGACAACCTTAGGCCACACAGAGCAGCTACAGTGAGATAATTCTTTGAAGCAGAAGGAGTGCAGCAGTTGACACGGCCTGCCTACTCCCCTGATATGAACCCTATTGAACATGCCTGGGACGTCCTAGGCCGCGAGCCATCAACGACAGGGAAAATATTCCTCAATCTCTACAGGAGTTAGCTTAGGCTCTGACCGATGAGTGGGACGCTTTGGCCCTTGACAGCATCAACAATCTCGTTGACAGCATGCTGTGACGTCTCAACTCACTGATCCGACTTTGAATATTGTAACATAATCCTTAGTTTTGCTGTTTCCATACCCCTTTTTTGTTTTTGCCTTGATACACCCTTTGCAAAGGCGCAAAGGGTGATTGTTGTTTAATTTCACTGAAATATGACCTGAAGGAATCGACCAAGGACACATAATGGTTGTATTCACCATAGATATGATAAAAACGTGTAATGTCTTTAATGTTCATTGTACGTTAAGTTGTAAAAAAAAGATATTCAATTTTATGAGCAACAGTAAATGAATGATGATAGAAAAAAATTAGGCACAGCTGCTACCTAGAGGGCATGTAAACGATCGAGTAGAGCTAAGGCAAGTGAGTAGCATGATAGACATGTTTAAACTTATTATCTATTACAACTTAATGAAGGCGGGACCGGAGGAGGGAGGGAGGGGGGGGGGGGGCGTCGCTGAAATTATTTCGAACGAAAAGAGCTGAATTGATGCCGTGTGCATCTTGCCTGGAAAGTTTCCAACAAACGAAGTGGGCATGAGGTGGAGTTCTTTAAATACTCTAAGCAGATCTTGACGCTGAAAGGAAATAACCGTGTTTTGACGTACAGAGTATAATAATTTTGCCCTAATATTGACATTTTATGCTGTTCTTTTCTCTGAAGAGAAAAATCCCTGCCATGTTAAAAAATAAATGTATAACAAGTCATGTATTCTATCAGAATAGTACAACCATCAATTTTGAAATTATTTCGATATTTTATATGTATTTGTGCAGTTAAGATAATCCCACTTTCAATCAATTTTGTATTGGATAGAATAGGATTGAATTGTATAGATCAACCCAAACTTTAGAAACGAGCTACCATAAATGTGCTTTGTGGCATCCATGCTAGATAACGCCATCAGGTCAGCAACACGATGAATTATGTTTTGCTAGCATAATTAATATGCAATGTCCAAATCATGCTTCATTTATGAAGACCGATAGTTTTCAAAACAAAACAAAACCACAGAAACCCATATAAACAAAAAAATAATACAAAAAAATAAAACAAAAATAACTAAAGCACGTAGAATGCATGTAGTACAAAACTTGAAATAGCAATACTCACCATTGATGTCAAACTCCAATGACGATGAACATGCAATTGATTGATAATGATCCAGTCACGTAATAAAGTAATATGCAGAAAAATTTTGGTTATTTTCCGCTCTGCAGTTTTGTCTTTCTATCTCAAAGAGGAGAACATGAATTCACCCACTCGCACACTTCTTGTGACGTTGTCTGAAATCATTCTGATAAAGGAAACCTTTCAATATTGTGTTTAGCAAGTGAAAGTGCAAAGGAAATATCGATTTATGTCGATATATTTTTATTGCAATATCATCCTGATATTTCAAAGAGGACTGTTGATCCACTAGCACAAAGGTTTCCAGACTTTTTGCGAGTGAATTTTAATTATATCTCAAATCAGACAAAATTAATGTTCACAAACTTATGTTGATTAGGCGAAAACGAGAAGCCAAGAACACTTCTAAAACAGTTGATATTTCTCCCCGCACAGCGGTTTAATCCGATTGGTGATCTATGGTAGTGCGTTTGGTTTAGATGATGCTATTTGTAACCACCATAATTATGTCTGAGCAGAAACAGATAGGGACCAACTCTACTTGAAGATCACCCAAACCAATCAAGAACATCCCGAACAAAATTAACGTTAGAACAGGAGCATCTATCAATAGTGGGTTCTTGTATAGCGCTCATGTCTGTCAGATTTGACATTCCTGGCGCATGCGCAATAGACAGCGGATGAATGGCTTTAGCCAATGAAAGTGACGTTATCTGATCGCAGCAAGTTTGTGTTAACATGACCCCGAAATGCTTATCATAAATACAATTATGGTTAGCTTGGTGTAACGAGCTTGGCGTGCCCCATTATTACGTTTAATCTAAACACGTGCCTGATCAGAAACTCTGTAATAATATGATAACCCTACAATCCAAGTTTTAGAAAAATGTATAGATGTGTTGCACTATTTTATACATTTCTTTATATCTGAGTGAAATAGTGAATCCTTTAATATAAACCACGCACTCTGACAGGGCACCAATAAATAAAGGAGGAATCGTATTTAAATCTAGCCTTAAAGGTATAGTTGAGTTTTGTTATATAAGGCGTTACAAAAACTAATTTTTTGTGAGATAATGAAAAAATGAGTGTCAAATTGGAAAGAGCATACAATTTAAATGACAATACCATCTTTGTTTGATCAAAATCGGTATAGAGACGGCTGAAGTTTCCATAAATATAACAACGTCTAATATTAGTGGGGATCAACGAATATTCGATATTATTGTGAAACAGCCGTTGAAAAAACGAGATAACGCTTTTTACGTTTTATTCCAGCCAATGCCGACGTTGGCATTTTCATGTTGGTTATGATTCGCAAAAACAGCCGGCCCGTGTATTGTTATTATTAGGCCTATAAATCAATTAATTAACGGTCACCGTATTTTTTTTTAATGGAGTTGAATTGGATAACTGAATTTAATCTAAATTTCACAAATTTTCGAGTATAAAATTACCTTCATAGCAATTTCAGATCCTATTAAAAGGGCACTAGAACAGTCATAAATGAGAATGCACTTTGAATGCATTTGCGGTCTTAAACAAGAACTCAACTGTCTCTTTAAACATATTAAAGCTATGATGCATATACGAATTTCCTTCACCCTAACATTGTTTGTTCACTTCCCATCAACACTGTCATTGGCAATTACCCTACATTCGTAATTAGATTGCAATTAATCTCCGTCTCCTTTATAATTTTTTGATTGGGACTAAAGTAGAATGTTGTTATGCTGCATGGACATCCCGGCATTGACAGATAAAAATTAGTCTTTTTCTAGGTGATATTTTAAAGAATAACGTTTGACATTATTAATTTTGCTCTCAATAAAAGCACGATCTCATCATCCCATATTCGTTCTTCCTTTGAATTAATCATTGTTACTATAGAGCCACTAGATGATAAGATAATAAACAATGTCATTCTCACCCCACTCTCTCTCTCTCTCTCTCTCCTTATCATCCGTCGACCTCGTTTAATTGCAGTTCACGATCATATTCTCCAATCATATTTTCCTTTCCTGGCCACAAATACTTCACAACATTATAGCTCTACCTCATATTCTGTTCACACAATATCCTCGAATGAAATTTCACTTAATTGTTTACACTTGATTGTTTTCATTGAAAACATTTTTTATCATCCGCTGCATGCGTGAATAGAAATGGAATACATCAACATGAAAGCAGAGATGTATTAATTTTGTCAGATTTCTTTGAATTTATAATAAACCTTAATCCCCCTTCCTCCTCGCCAATATATATTCTTTGGTCACATTCGGGTATATTTTGTCTTCTTCGAAACTTTTTTGCTTAGCAAATGAAAATATATATCGACTTTTTTCGTTTAATTTGTTAGAATATTTTCCAACCTGCATACCGTGCGGGTCGAAAAAGTTTTACACCTAGAAAATTGCTAATTATTTTAAAAATCATCAATGAACAGTAAATTATTATACATCTTATGAAAGAGCGTGTTATCCCAAATCATTTGGTATCATTTTTGTGTGGTATATGTTCACGATTGGATAAACAGGAGGCATTGTTTGCGAGAGTGCAAAATTCGACTTGCGCCAAAGTGATGCCTACAGTACGTATTATCCTGGGATTAGCGGAGTGAGAGAATGAATTGAATGTATCAAATGAAATGCATTGCATATGCTTTTTGCAGAAGCAAAGTCACGCACACACTCACACGCGCACAAATGTTCGTTGATATTGGATATTCGATATTTGATATGTGTGGCATGATTAATTTTGTTAGGGATGTTATTTGGCTTTGCAAAGACCGAATTAATACCCAAATCCCAATTGTTTTATTCAAACATCACATAAGCAACTTTGGCGCAAGTCGATTTTTGCACTCTCGCAAACGATGCCTCCTGATCATCCAAGCGTGAACGCATACCACACAAAATGATTCTGTATAAAACACTCTTTCATAAGATGTATAATAATATAATGTTACTGTTCATAGATATTTTTAAAAATAATAGGCAATTTTCTAGGTGTAAACTTTTTTTGGACCCACACTGTATACCGGCAACTTTAGACTAAAACATCCTAGTAAATCTTGTTGGAAATTGTGGGTTAACTTGTTTCCGACTTGTCTGCCTATTCGGGTCGATATGCGCAACTTTCCAAATAAACTGCGACAAACCGGTTTTAAAGCAATCTTGTCACCTTTTCTGTTTCTCAGCATATTTCCCGCTTTCAACCACAGCTCTCCTACTCTCTTTCTCGTCCTCCTTCTCCTCTTAAATTGTAGTGTCTTACTTTCTCTCCTTGTCTTTATCCTTTTTCTTACTTTGTCTCCACCTTTACTCCCTTTATTTTCCTTTCATTACTTTACCTGTGAATATACATTTCATGTGTTTGATTTGTACATTTATCAGTTATTATCAACTCTGCCTCTTTATAATAAAGCAAAGAGGAAGAGAAGGTAGAACTATCAATCACACCAAAAGGCAATGACATTCATATCTACTAGAGCAGGAAGAGAGAGTAGCAAATGAAAATGCAGAGATAAAGAAGAAAAAAGGTTAGAGGAGAGAGAGAAGGTGATGGGTAAGAAGAAAGGCAGAAGAGATCGAATGAGAAAAGGAACAGAAAGAAAAAGGAAAGAGGGGGAAGACAGAGAGAGAGAGAGATGGAGAGAAAGAGGGGGGGGGGGGGGGGAGGGCGTTGAGAGAGGAACTGATCTCTTATTGAGAATACAGACGTTCATGTCTAAATACAAGTAAGCAATATTGGTGTGACGTATGGACTACTTCCATTTTTGAAGTATTTCATCAATTCATATGAACGAAAAGAACAATACAAAATGAAGGGGAGGGGGACAGAATAAAGAAAGAGAAGGTAAGAGGGGAGAGACGAGCAAGAGTAATATGGTAAAGAAGCATTACAAAAGCTATGTAGAAATACTAATAATATTAGTTAACCAAACACAGAATTGAAGGAATTTTTTTGTAACAGGTTCATGTAGCCAATAGGTTTCGTATCATTTATTAAATATGCTTATATGTATAAAAATATGAAAAAGGAAAATACAATGTACAAAAACTGATTTCACATAATAGTACAAATTATAATCACCAAGTCCACTTCATTATATTTCGCACATTAACAGTACCAAAAATGCCTACAATGCATAAAAATTAAATTGGTTATCTAAAAACTACATGTACGTACTTGGAAACCAAATTGGATACTATCACATTGCTATTCAAGTCAAACTGTAGCACCAATAGCAGTCTTAATGTACAAAATAAGAAGAGTGTAATATTGAATGTAAGAAACTGATTGTTTTCTACATTCACTACTATCTGCATGTGTACTGATTAGTTTATAATTATTGCTGAATGAATAATTAAAATCAGGTCCACAATCCGAATGAATTCGAATGACAGTGTATATTGCTGGCTATCTCATATTCAAAGCCCTTCACATGATGCATATGTTAAGCATTAATCCCATTGTTCAAGAGAAATTTGTGTAGAAGATTCCATGATCCTTTTATTGTATTTTATAAAATTAGTCATCCATAACAAAATGTATACTGGCTTAATAAATGAAATGAAATACATTTATTTATCTACAAGTACTGAGTTGAATATTTACATTTTTAATTGGAAATTGAATGAAGCCAGAAATCCCCACTTTCCACCAAGAATTATTCTTCGGAAATCACCTTGCACATTCTGACATTTTTTGTATCCACCTGTACATATAAGTGAAATTTAATGATGAACAACAGAAATGCATAAAAAGACAATATTGTTTCATCCAAAGTCCTTTAAATACTGTGTTTCTGTATTAAGTCTTTACTATCTTAAAGATTATAATATGAGATAAACCAAGATAAGATACAATAAGTTATGATTTCAATATATATATATATTAAACTCATCCCTAAAATAAGAAATTAAGATGAACATCATAGCATTACCAACGCACAGTTGCATATAAAAGTATAGAGTAATGGTACAAAATAATTTGAAAATGAAAAAACTTCTAACTTAGATAAATACTTTGGAACTGAACAAATAAATGAGAACAACAAATTATGTACAATGCATTATGACAAAGTCACGTGAAAACAATATATTAAAACAACAAAAATAACAGATAAACATGAGCAAGGACAGTAAAACAGTTGAAAAACAGCTGAAATATTTGAAAAGATTTGCATTCAATAGAACTGTATAGAGATAAAACAATTAACACAAAATAACTTGCAGCTCGTCTTACAAACTTGTCTGAGTTGAATAAAAAGAATTTTGGTATTGTATAAGTATTGTTAAAAAAAGATTTGGCCTTTCAATGATGTCAAATTATATTTCTGACATCAAAATTTCCAAATAGATCATGCATATTAATTCTTCTGACTCATAACTTTTCCGTCTATAAATATAAATGCACATTTTTTTGATTTTCTTAAAGTATTGGATACTTTGATATATCATACTTTCCATCTACTGTATTGCTCTAAGTAATATCACAACGAGATTGCGATCTTTCTTTACTGAAGTCGTTCAGTGTCATCCCTTCTCATGTGTCGTATTGCATATCTCAGGTAACTGGTTCCAGTAACCTGCTGTTAAACATAAGACTTCTCGCCTGGTCTTGTGCATAGACAGCCCAAAACAACGACAAATATAACGATGAGCACAACAAGAACACAGATGACCGCTATCCACCAGGGCTCTATCAACAGCTCTGATGCTGTATCATCATTGGTCTGGGAGCCAGTATCAGGGTTGCCAGTATCTGCAAACCTAGAACTTGAAGGTGCTGCAGAGAAAAAATTGTAAAAGAAAAGTTTGCTTTATTGTATTTAGAACGCGAAGGTGCTACAGAGAAAAAAATTGTAAAAGAAAAGTTTGCTTTATTGTATTTAGAACTCGAAGGTGCTGCAGAGAAAAAAATATTGTAAAAGAAAAGTTTGCTTTATTGTATTTAGAACGCGAAGGTGCTGCAGAGAAAAAATTGTAAAAGAAAAGTTTGCTTTATTGTATTAAGAACTAGAAGGTGCTGCAGAGAATAATATTGTAAAAGAAAAGTTTGCTTTATTGTATTTAGAACTCGAAGGTGCTGCAGAGAAAAAAATTGTAAAAGAAAAGTTTGCTTTATTGTAGTTATGAATATATCCGCATTTGTAAAACGCTAATATGGGTTTCTGAAAGAAATGTAATGAGAACTGAAGGGCAACAAATAAAAAGCACTCAGCCATTCTAAATTAAATTTCATGGCAAGATGTGTAGTAGTATCCCCTAATATTCCAAGGCATTTGAAAAGGATCTAAGTGAGAACTACAAATGTATGACTACTTTTGTAATTATGCAGCAAGCTCTTATTTTTAAAGATGTATTAACTGTTTAATCAGAAGGATTTAACATTAAAAAGGTTTAAATTTGCCATGCTTTCTCTATGTCTTTAAATATTTTCAAGCAAATGTATGTTATATGCATAAACTTATATTCATATTGCTAATCAAGTAAAGAAAGGTCTAATGGACAAGCTTGCATGAAAATATTAAACATCATTTCTGTTTTTTGTATTCTAAAATTGTTGATGTATTATTTTCCCTTCATTTTCTCATCTTTTCGATTTTATAAAAACAGTTCTGCCAATCGAGGTGTTATCTGAACCAATCTTCAGGTAGAATACATGATAATTACACCATAATAAGAAGCAACAAGCGTATATATATTCCAAAAAAAGAAGAAAAGTTTTGCATGCATATATTAAAAAATAAAATAATGCTAAAGAATGGAACTAGGCTCGACCAGCACTTGTGCTAAACTTCAAGTTCCCATTAACAACTTTACCTAAATATTAGTAATACACATATTTATGTGTATAACATGTACGTTTAATAGTATGCAGATCTATGTGTAAATATAGTTTTAAAACTATAACTGTTCAATCAACATTACCCTTCTGTTATGTATTCTTGTATCATTATTCTTCGCACTGTATGATTGTTCTAATAGTGAGAATATTGAGATGCTTGTTGTTCATGAATTAAAATTTAAATTAGAAATTATTATGAAAAAAGAGCTTGGAAAGCAGCATAGCTTGAAATGCAGTTGTTTACGATGTGACCCTGCACCAGTATCAATGCAAAAACTTACTCTGATATATAGTTATGGGAGATTGAAATTAGACAAGTAGCCAGGTTCTCCCAAGAAATTACAACTTCCAAAGAATCTAAAATCAGACATGTACTTTTGAACACCTGGGCATTCATTATTAGTCTGATGGCCACCTTCCATTAAATAAAAAAAACCTCCCACCTTAGTGCCTGTAATTCCTAACCTCATTTTCATGAATCTTTATTTTGGTATAAATATCATGACCGAAAATATGCAATAGTTAATTATTTCCAGAAATAGGCTTACCTCTGTCACAATTTGTACCGGAGTATCCATTGGAACAGTAACATCTGTAGCTTCCAAGTGTATTAAAGCATGAACCATCATTCTTACATGGGCTCTCTCCACACTCATTAATGTCTATGGAATACAAAACAAACAAAGTGAAATTCTCATGAATTTGCCTTGAACTATAAATATAGCAGAATACACTCACAGATTTGTATGAAATAAAATCATGATCGCTATAGATTCTGCTTTTTCACATATTCAGTCGGGTTCAATCACTTAACATTTTACAGCACACCCTCTAAAACAAATGTAATGTAATCATATAAATCTCAAAAGTTGCGATCATTTCAACCGGTTTATATGGTATACTGTACGTAGGGAAAATGCAATCTTAGTCTTATAAATACTTTCCTTTTTTTAATTCAAATGGTTATATTCACTGGAATCAGTGATGTAATTGGGGGTATTTGACACCAACAAAAAACTTCTCCATTTTCATGTTGTCTAAAAGGCATTTTAACGTACCTAAATTGCAGTTGGTGCCAGTCCAACCGGGATTACATGCGCAACGATATTCTCCTTCTCCGATGTTCAGACATGTTCCAAACTTGCAAGGCCTGGCGTCACAAGGATCGACTTCAATTTCTATAAAAATGAAAGAATATGCAAAGAATAATTTAAAATGACTTTCTTTTTATAAATATTGATGCGGGACAGGAAAAGGGCATTACAGTGTTTCATTTAAAACAAGTATTTTCATTCAATCCTTACCCATTGTGCCCAATACATGTATGAAATTCTTTCATAGTGAATTATCATTGTGTTTGCACTTCTTTTTTTCCCTCTAAATATAAAAAAGAATGGCATTTCAGGCTTTCATCACAGCAAAATAAAATGCTACAAGAAATACGGTGTAATTATTTAAAGTACGTGTAAATACTTGCCCAGAAAATCTGAAAAATGTTTAATAAAACTGACCATACACATAAGGTCATCACTAATAGCAAAAGGAAGAGGCTCAAAGATTCAAAGTAATCGCATGCTTTACCTTGTTCACATCTTGAACCAGTGTAGCCTGGTGAACAAAAGCAGTCATATTCAAAGTTGCTCACATCGACACAGGTTGCTCCATTCAGACACGGGTCACTAGAACATGAACTCCCTGGTGCATAAAGGAACAAAACATGGGTTTATCACAAAGTGGCAGGTTACTTGTAATAATATAATAACATGTCCATTTATATAGTACAGCTACATCATACTTTACTGCGCTTAATACAGAGCATTAGTTTATCATTCCGGCTGGAGCTGAGCCGCCATATGATTTAAAGGCACTAAAGTATTCAAGGAATTTCTTCCTACCAGGTATCCATTAACTTCGCCTGGGTGTAGAGTGGCAAATGTAGATTAATGTCTTGCTAAAGGACATTAGTGCCGCCGAAGCACTTGAACCGCAAACCATGCGACCCGCAGTCTAGTGACATATCCATGAGACCACAACACCACTTTTACACTCGATGGATTTATACTATAGTGAGGCCCCCCCCCCCCCCAAAAAAAAAGGTGTTGTATTGCCCTTTGCGACCGACCCCAAAATCTCTAAATCTATGGTTGGCTTTATAAAAAAGTTTTTTTTCTTCTGCTTTTTAGAACAAAAATGTATTAAAGCATTAAAAACTGAAAAAAATATCAGCCCAAAGAGGGAGAAAAAAAGAAAGATTTCCAACCGACCAAACCATGTTTTGGCACCTAAAGGGCAATACAACATCTTTTTTAAGGGCCTGATTAGACTTTTTATTGATTTCAAAATAAAATGACTGATTCTAGGATAACTTCCCTCCAAAATTACCCATGGACATCCACCCCTTAATAAGTAGAGGAAGCAGACACTAGGATTATCGTTTGCAGAAAATTATTTCCAGTAGGGGGAGGAGAGAGGTAATCACAATATATAGGGATGGTGGTCTTTGTAGATAGTTGACCGGGGTCAAGTTATCTGAGATGTATTGTCTGGCATTAATTTACCATGGGGTTAGGTGTGAAGGGGATTGGTTTTATGGAGAGAAGGGGAGTTGATTGTCCACATAGATACTTGTCCAGGGGTGATACTAAAATTTATACAAAAGTACTCAAATGCATAGATAAATATTACTTATAATAATATATGATATGTTATAGTGCACATATCCATCATGCAAAGTGCTCATGGTGCTCCAATATTTGCCCCACTCTGCTAGGATACCGATTTTGGCGCTCGCGTCATTCACGGAATACCCTCCTACCAGTACCAATTTAACACCAGGGCAGAGAGTAGCAAATGTAGATTACTACCTTGCCAAAGGAAACTAGTGCTGCACTGGTGTTTTAACCACTCAACCACAACACATCTACGATTTACATTGAGATTCATTTTCAGCAAATCAAGGTTACTAATTCTGTGTATAATGCTTACCAAATTGGCAGAGTTCCCCAAAGAATCCCTCCATGCATATACAGTTATATGCAGTGAAGCCATCTTGTACACAGGTAGCTCCATTGAAGCAAAGATTATCTGCGCATGGATCAGGTGGTGCTGTAAAGGGGACAAAGAAAAATAAAACAAGTTTTGAAAGTAATTCATCACTGCAGAAATACTTATGGAAACAGTGTTCCGTCTTATAAAGAGTTGTGATTGATCTAAATCTATCGCAAGTTCTCTAATCAATCTCAAGTTTGTAGTCTCCTATATCTTATGTATCAATCGCAAATAAGTTGCAATTAATACCAACTCTTTATAAGACAGGCGCCACCAGGACTTTGCACTATACATGGGCGAACTGCTCTCTGATGATATTATACACCCATCTGACTGGAATAAGGGACAGGGCACTATTAAAGAAATAAATGTATCTACTAGTTTCCGAAATTGAATTCATATGTTAACTACAATTAAACTGTAAGCAATGATTATTTGTTTCTGTCCTACCATCTTTGATGACTGTTTGTAAATTAGAGTGGTCTCCAGGAGCAAACAATATTCAAATCATATGAGGTAAATGCTGTGCTGTATATTGCTGTCTTATTTCAGCAGTACATTGGAATTTGATCTTATCAAATGAATATACCTTAGAATGGTCTACAGACCAAAATCAAAAGAAAGTTGTCACTGGTAAATAATATAATACACATAATGAAATTGTGACTGCAATTCATATGAAACCAAACATATATCTGACATAAATACATGCTATATCAATACTGAGAAGTTTTCAGGAGCATTACATAATAAAGACATGCAATAACAGCAACATCTAATTATATGCAGAATCACTCATTATTGACCATAACACTTGGGAACTAAAAACAAATAAGCCGGCAGATTTTACCTATTTGACAGTGAACACCGGTAAAGCCATTAACACAGACACAGATGTATCCATTGATGTCATCAATACACTGGCCTCCATTCAAACAAGGATTGCTGTTGCACTCTTGGATATCTGACAAAGGAATATGAGCAGGGGTAATTGTAAGATAACATGTAGCATGGATTACAATTTATGCATTGACAGTCTATTATAAAGCAAAATCTTACAAATACCAATATGCAGCAACATTTAAAAACAGTTCTTGTAAATTGCTAAAGTATATTTTTTTTCTCATCAAATTGAAGTAATGAATTTATTTTAAGGAAAAAAGAATTCAGAAACATTTTTTTAATGTACACAGATGTAAATTTGAAAAAGTACTCTTCTTTGTAGTAGATAAGGGAAACTTTTTGTATGATTAAAAAGATAGAGAATCTTCATACTTGCATTAATGATGTAGATTCTACATGTATGAATTAAAAATGTATTGCATTAAAATCATATGAAATATACAAAACCGAGTTACATGTAGTTAAAGAGGGGAACTTTTGATGGAATGGAGAGAGAAAGTGAGAGAGGAAGGGGGGGGGGGGGTAGGAAACAGGGACACAAATATGGTGGAAAAGGATAAGGAGTGATATATTCCTTACTTATTTCACAGTAAGTTCCTGTATATCCTGGGTTACATTGACAGGTGTACTGGCTTCCTTGGCTGACACATAAAGCTCCATTCTGACATGGGGCGGTGGCACAAGCATCAGGCATCACTGAAATCAAACAGACAAACATGATCAGTTATTATCATTGTTTGTTTCAGGATTGAATTGGTAACACGCATACCAAGACAAAGGGGAAAGAAATACATGTACTTCACTTTTCTGTTTAAGGTGAATTCATAGAACTAGTTTTGAATGACAGTATGAAAAAGTTATGTTGCTCCCATTCTTCTTTAGATAAAAGGGAGAAACATCAAGTTAAACTGAATGGAAAAATAAAATATACATGTACATGTAATACAAATCTGTGTCATCTATACACACATGTATGTACACTCTCCAATATTGCAAACATTTTCAAATATGTGTGCACTTTTGCTTGATGATATCTATGGATTCAGACTCAAATGAAACAATCAATGTTTAAACATACTAGCTAATATAGTTTTCTGTTAATTGAATGTGGCCATGGCTCTCTTAATTTGACACACTGTCTGCAAATACATTATATTGAGATACATACGTAGTCTACATATGATTGCAGAGATACACCTTGTCTGATCAAAGGAAGTATATACAGCTTAAAACTGAATTATTTATACCCTTGTGAATTTTGTGTTTTTAGTTGGGCTGGTTGGATCAAGGGCCTTTATTGAATACTTTTAGATGTACATGTAAGCTTTAAATGTCACAATCTCAAGAAACATAAATCTGGACAACATATTTTTTTTAATACTTTACAAATTACAAAACTTGGTATTAAGGGTGTGTAGAATTGAGTTGTTAACTGTATCATAAAGTATACTTACCCTCTTCACAGTATCTGCCTTGGAAGCCTGGTGCACAGTAACATAGATAGCTGGTCCCACTTGCCTCACAGGTGGCGCCATTCTCGCACTGATCATAGTCACATGGATTCGCACCTGAATCACAATAGAAAGGTACATGTAGGTAGGTTCATAAATGACATTCAACACAAATAGCACTTCTATATCATCTGGTGGATAAAGTAATTGCCATAGCAATTTTTTTACCAAATTGATATTTTTTCCCTAAATCAAGTGTTTTCTATAAGATCCAATATGTATGTAAGGCCTTACTTCCATTTCCAATCTCAAAATGTAATCAAAATATGAAGTGCCTATATCAAGTTACACAGAAACCAAACAGAAAATACTTTTCTTCTCCTTCCCTTAAGTATAACGATCACTCAGACAATTTCATTCATGTGATGATATGATACATGTATTCCAATATTTACAGATCCAGCACTAGATATTTTGGGGTAGAAATGACAGAAAAAAGAGGTGGCAAAAATGGCACAGTAAAGAGAAAAGGTGCAATTTTTAACTTAAGAAAATTGCACTAAATTGATTACATTGTTTCCATCAACATGTATAGATTTAATATGATTAAAATAAAGAATTCATTCAATCTGACAAACAAGGGTAAATCATATCCACCAATATCTGAATGCTAGGCAAGTGGGAGGGGGAATGCAGGAGAAATGCACTTACCAACAGGGATCTTATTCTCACAAAGGGTTCCATACCACCCAGCTATGCAATAGCACATGAAATCATTGATGCCATTGCCAGTCTGGGTACAGTCTGAGCCATGGAGACAGGGGAAACCATTACAGTTGTCTATTACAGGAAGAAAACAAAACAAGTCATTAGTTACAGGTAGCTATGTTATTGTAGCAAAACAAAATGTTTATAGAATTTGCCTTTGAACATTTGCAGAAAGCAGGTACCATTTTTAATTGACGACATAAAAGCATTAGATTTTGCTCCTGCTGCAGAATTCAACTTATTCAATTTAATCTCAAAAGCAGTGCCATAGTGGTTGTCTAGACACGGCAGGGGGAGATGGAGGTCACTGATATTCTTTGATCCTTGAACATAAATCACAATGACTAAATTAGAGGTGTATTCACAGAATGTATGTATCTTCTTACAATCTTTTCTTTCTTCTCCATCTTCCTTTGTTTTACATGTCACTGAAAAAACTTGCATCATCATGGAGACCAAGCAATATACCCTATCCCGCATCTAGAGATCCTAATATTTGACCAATGAGAAAAAAGTGTGAATCCCATGACAAGTTGTACTTACATGCCAATGCCTCATCCATGATCTTGATAGAGAATCCCCTGGCTGTGAAAGAGAGGGCCCTGGCTGTGAAATCACCCGTCTCTTCTCCAGAAGTGAATACAACCCACAAACCAGTTGACATGGAGTCAAAGTTGGATGGGATGGTGCTTCCCGAGGCACGTACCACCACAGAATCTCGGTCATTGGGGTCCTGTCCGTTGCCAGCCTCAAGGAAGTCCAATCCCTCGCGGGTACTGAAGTCTGAGAAGATCAGGCGCATCCTACGTGGCTCAGGGATCCTGATCAGCCAGCGACAGAAGCGACGGCTGCTGTATCCATTGGGGTAGTTTGGAGAGAATATCTCATACTCTCCATTCACCGGAATGTCAACCGACTGGATGCAATCGTTTTCTGTATGGAAATGGCAGAAAAAGTAGGGTATTGCATGCTGGAAATTGTATATATATTGTTATGATAGGCATGTTCATTTTAATGTTTTGACAATGAAACAGTGCCTTTTTCAGAGCATTTACACAGAGAGGTGGATGTGGCTGTTAATGTTGTATATCAAATAAAAACACGTATAAATTGTGACCAATTTCCAAATAGTTCAAGTTACTCCTGATTTAACTTGTATTCTTATCCACAACTGTATTATTCATAGTTCCTAAAAACCAAGGAACACCAAGCTTACCTTCCTCACATCTCAGTCCAGTGAATCCGTTGGGACACACACAAAAGAACTGATTGATAAGGTTCTGGCACATGGCACCGTTCTCACATGGGTTCGATGCACATTCATTGATATCTGATCATCAAAAAAAAAGGAAATAAACAAAATCATTACAACATATTCTGATCAATTTGGATTAAAAAGTATACATCATTCGTCAAGAGACTAACAGTTTTACTACATCAGAGAGTGTCCTTTAGAAATAATCATTATTGCTGATATCATGCTATTTTCTACATACATGAGTTGGAAAGTGTCAGAAAGAATGTGGCAAAAAACAATAAAACATTTCCAAGCATTTGCCTGAAGCAGAATCTGTTGAAAAAAAACCCATAGACAAACAGAGTTTTTAATCAGAAAACAAAATGAATGGAAAGTCACCATGGACCGTTTTGGCATACCTGTCTCACAGAATGTACCTTCATAGCCTGGTACACACATACACATGAAGCCATTGGTCATGTCTATACACGTGGCTCCATTCAAACAAGGATTGTTTGCACACTCATCAATATCTGGAAATAACCCAAGAGAATGACATGAGAAAATGTTTAGAGTAATCCCACACTTGTATGCTCTAGAGAGGATTTATTCTGGCTTTATTTATTGCAGAAGAAGGTGTTGTACAAGATCGATTTTTTTTTACACAGTTATTCCCATTTAGGAAAGAAAATGATTAAATAATACTGAATGGCTCTCATGTGGTATGAGGCTACACTGCCTAAGTATAATCAAAATAGACAAGTTGTAACAAATATATGTTATACTTTGTCAATATTCTAACATGTACAAATATGAATGCCTTACAAAAATGTCCTATTGGTAGATGTAAAGATATGGGTTTACTATAACTCTACTTCATCTGTGTTGATAAAAGACCATATCTTACCAGTCTCACAGTTAGATCCTGTATATCCTGGTGCACAGATGCAAGTATGACCATTGACATCATCCATACACGTACCTCCATTCAGACAAGGATCGCTATCACACTCATTGAGATCTAGCAATTAAAAGTGATATATTGACACAAATGATCGCTGTAAGCTCTTACTTTCAGATTTTAGAATAAAGACATTTTATGATTTTTGTTCATGAACCGCAGTTCTCGAAACAGAAAATACAGAAGAAGGTGTTGTACAAGATAATTTTTTTTTTTTACACAGTTATTCCCATTTAGGAAAGAAAAAATGATTAAATAATACTGATTGGCTTTCAGGTGGTATGAGGCTACACTGCCTAAATATAATCAAATTAGACAAGTTGTAACCAATATATGTTATACTTTGTCAATATAATGCCTTAAAAAAATGGCCTATTGGTAGATGCAAAGAGATGGGTTTACTATAACTCTACTTCATCTGTGTTGATAAAAGACCATATCTTACCAGTCTCACAGTTAGATCCTGTATATCCTGGTGCACAGATGCAAGTATGACCATTGACATCATCCATACACGTACCTCCATTCAGACAAGGATCGCTATCACACTCATTGATATCTAGCAATTGAAAACAAAAACATTTTATGATTTTTGTTAATGAACTGCAGTTCTCAAAACAGAAAATACAGCTGTTAATTGACAACCATATTGCTAAAGAATAAAGGTCAAAATGAAAGGCATCGAAAACATTTAAGTCTTGCTTATTGTTGAATAGGTTTTCTTTTTTTTCAGACTTACTGAAATTTAAAACGCAATTTATGAAAAAACAAATTACAAAAAAAAGTTAATCAATCAGAATAGTAAGACATTTAAGACTTACTTATTTCACAGTTTAATCCAGTATCTCCAGGGGCACACTGGCAACTGTATCCATTGGCTAAATCTGTACAGGTACCACCATTCAAACATGGGTCGCTGGAGCACTCATTGACATCTGGAAGAATCATGATATTTAATAATATTGAGTATGATTTCTGACAAAAACGATTGTGTTGTTGACATGTACTGTGGGTACCTATTATATGTACTACCTATAAAGTGTTCTCTGATATTAACAATGTGAACAATAAGTTATTTAAAGATAGCATGCAAGATCATGTATCATACACCAAATCAATTTCTGTATCATGGTTAATCATTAATCAATGAATCAAACTGGTTGTATCCCCGCCAGGGATTGAAATATTCAAGATATATATTGCATTTCAGGTTTACTTTTTTTTTGTGAATGAAAATATTCAGTGATTGCAAAGAGAAATTACATCATTGTGTATATAAGAACAGGAAATATGTGTTCCAATGATATCAAAGACAAGGCATGAAATACAGCATTACTTTCATAGGAAAATAAAACATTTTATTAGATTGATTGACTGATACAGAACGAGAGAATGCGTCGATGCTACTGCGTATACATGTTCATGTAATTTAAATGTTGGTACGGTAAGTGTGTGATTTAGATCTTTACCTGTCTCACACTGAGTGCCTTCATATCCTGGCTGGCAGACACAGATGAACAATCCAACTTGATTCAAACAGAAAGCACCATTTTGACATGGATCACTTAAACAGTTGTCCGTTACTGTAGGAGGGGAGAGTAAGATAAAGACAAGGGATTGAGATAGAGAAACACATATAATACTTTTAATGTACCAGAAAAAGGTCACCATAAATAATACAGATTTGATAACTATTACAAATATAAAACTACCATTTTAATTTTGATGCATGAAGGGGTGTATATTCAATATCTTCAAAAGTACACAACTAATATTTCTATGATTACCATTTTATTTAAAAGCATGTGTAATGTACTCTAATTACATGCATCCAGGACTAAAACCAAACAAAAAGAGCAAGGTAGTAGATGTTACTGAGTACCTTATCAGAAACCACATTAAATTCATACCTGATTCGCAGTGGACTCCCTCATAACCTACAGCGCAGTCACAGATGTAGCTGGTTATCATGTTGTTACAAGTTGCACCATTCTCACATGGACTGGAGTTACAGGGGTCAATTTCTGTGAAAGAAAATTTAAATATGGTTTAATATTTTAGATCTTCTTGTAGAAATACATGAGAAGATAGGGCATCCTAATATCCAGTAAATTAAAAGATACCATCCAAAATAACATAACAGTATATAATTTTTCGGGACTTGAACGTAAGGGAAATATCTGAAATGTTTAATTGAATTGCTCCGAACACGTAATTTAATGTACATATGCCATGGAAATTGATTATACACATGCTGCAGTATTAATAGAAATAGAACCTAGGCTCAAAGGACTTTATGTTCTTAAGTGTCCTGCTTCTCCTGTCCCCTTTGAAAGAAATCTTCTTTAAACCTTGTGTAAAACAACATCAGAGATAAGTGAATGTTATCATACCTATTTCACAGTTGTTGCCTGTATACCCGAGTGGGCAAGTACACACATAGAATGAGTTGAATTCATTACAGGTAGCTCCGTTCAGACAGGGGTCCGACTCACATGCAAACAATCCTATTCCAGGAAGAAAAGAAGAAAAAATGAAATAAGCATTGACACATTACTTCCAAATATAATAACAAAAGAGCGTTTCCTTTTTGGTCCAGATCCTAGTAAACACATAATAGAGCTTTCCCATTGCTCCTAATTAATGACATTTATATGGTTGTAATATCAATATGCAAATGGGACATACTATCACACATTACCTTAACGTAATCAAAATCTGGAATCTTTCCCTCATAAACAACTCAACAAAAAGCTTAGTGTACCACATAAATTTTAGCTAAATTTACACCACTTCAAGAAACACGAAACGATGAAGAAAAAAAAAAGAGTAAGATATCGGAGGAGGGATCGTACTTGTTTCACAGTTGACTCCTGTCCATCCTGGAGCGCAGACACAGGTGTAGTTGCTGATGTTATTCACACAAGTTGCTCCGTTCATACACAAGTCAGGCTCACATGCATCCACATCTGAAACAAAATAAGCATTGACAATTTTCTAAGTTTTCTCCTCACTTGCAAGTCATGGAAAGAGAGCTCTTCTCAATGCATACTTGTTATATATACATATAAACCTCCATGTACCTACATGTTTATAATGAGACATCAATTTCATGTGTGTATACTATCAACACAGTTTACTTGTCATGTACTACTTACGTAAGATTATCATTTCTGAACTGTTCTAACAGAATAAAATTAAAAATGCACTTTTAATAACTAAAAGAGGAACATATCAAATTAATTCAACTCTGTATTAACTAAAACGCTTACCTATCTCACAGTTGATGCCATCATACCCAGGAGGGCAGGTACAGTTGTAGGAAGTAAAGAAATTGTTGCATGTTGCTCCATTCTGACATGGGTCAGGATCACAAGCATCCAGTTCTAATTAGTAAATGGAGAAAAAGGATAAATCAATCATACAGACTAGCTACAATTGTTGGACTGTATATAATATTCATTATTCTTTAGAATTCATGCAGTGTTTTTAAATACAATTAGTTTCAAAAACAGTTATTTTCTCCAATTTATTTATTAAAACAGTGAACTTTACATATTCAGTAACACCTGTTGACCGATTTTAAACCACACTGCTCTACAAACATTTCAAGAAAATAAGATGAAGTACCGACGATGGTATTTTATTATTATTATAAAGTGCCTGAATGGGGGTGTGGACGTGGATTACAACACTGGGGTTTCCCCCTACTCATACGAATAGTGTGGGGGGTTCTTTTATAATGTGCAAAGGTGGGGACTCTCTTCTACACCGGCCTCCATTTAACGTTCTATTCAAGGGACATATTTTTTTTAAATAGCCTGTGTCTATGAAACACGGGAGGGGCATGTTAACACACAAGGCAGGCTTCAGTCATCCGCCTATCTTTCATGGCCAATAAAACTTCAACATTAGATTCAGAGAAAGGGCAGGAATAGTTCAGAATAAGTTTGCAATCTTTACCTGTCTCACAGTTCTCTCCAGTATAGTCTAGTGGGCATGTGCAGGTGTAGAATGTGATGAAATCATTGCACGTGGCGCTATTAAGACATCCACTGCCATCACATGCATTTTGAACTGAAGTGAAGAGAATATATACACATAAAAATACGAGGGCATAACATTTCTCATACAGGTTCGCATTCTTTGTATAAGGTTAATATATGGATAACTATAATATAGTCTTGACGAATAAGGGCCGGTACAATCAGCTGTAAACGAACATAGTATACATTCTAGGTGAAAGCAATTGTATTTATAAAACAATGTTTTCGGAGAGCAAGGCATACAGCATGCAAAATCTTGTTCAAAATTTTCAGTTTACTGGGTGACGGCTCAGTTCATCATATTTTTCATCATCTTTAAATATAATAAATAAGTGAAAAAGCCATTAATGAAGCCAAGTTACAGGCAATAATGACATATTGGCCGATTTCAAACATCGTGCTTGTGCATTTACTAGTCGAGTGAGACATGTCAGAGGTGTATATGTATTATGTCCAGTTCATGCATTCCACACCAACGATTTCAAACTTTAAGCAAGCTACTAAGATGTATTAATGAGTGGTTAAGTGAACAAAACCAACCATTTTCACAGTCCATTCCAAAGTATCCTGGTGGACATGAGCATGTGTAGGAGTTGAGGACGTTAGTACAGTTAGCTCCATTCTGACATGGGTCACTGCCACATGCATTGAATTCTGCAAAGGAATTGACATATTAGAATTAGAAGCATCGTGAAGACAAGTTTTTGATTAGATATACCTCTAAGTGAGATGTTTCCATCAAAAAAAAGGATACACAAATTGAGACTGGAATATGTAGCTATTTTTATTCACAATTCTACATACGAGAGTCTAAAGCAAATCACTTTCCATAACATAACATCTAAATTTTATCAGCAAAATCAGTATTTTTTATGGATAATACTAATTAAATAGTTACTGCAGAATATAAATTAATCTCTATTACTATTCATACTACTACAAAGTTGGTCATACAAAGCTATGTGCCAACGGGTTCTTCTACGAATATATTTTAAAATAACGTCCCATGAAAATGGAAAATGATAGTGTCTGATATTTACCTTCAGTACAGTTGATTCCCTTCCATCCTGGTGCACAGGTACAGTTGTAGTCTCCCAGGAGGTCAGTACAGGTAGCTCCATTATTACAAGGGTTAGGATCACAACCATCAAGTTCTATGAAGAAAAAAACAGTGGGAACATTTAGGATGGGCTGGGTGAATACCTCAGTTGCATATATATATTTTCTTTTACAGCAATATCAACGATAACTATTAATGAACCTTACATATACATGTATGTCAACATATCATACTACATTCTATTCATATAAAATCAAATAGAGACATTCAGTAAGTACTATACATCAGAAAATAAACATTTACATCACCTACCAGGTAGTTGAAATGCACATAATATTGAAATATCATCCACCATCTTTTCGAAAACTAAATATAACTCCAATGAGCTTACATGTATATATTTCCAAAGTTTCAATCCCTAGTAAAAATGTATATGTCACAGCCGTATATACACACGTTTTTTAAAGGATCATAATCAAACCATTTGTGTATCAAATAAAAACTTTGACGAATACAGAAGAAAAATGTTGTCAACTCACCAGTTTCACAGAAAACTCCAACAAAACCTCGAGGGCATGTACATGTGTATGTGTTGTCTACATTCTGACCGCAAGTAGCTCCATTCTGACAGGGGTCACTTGCACATCCAGAGTAAGCTATATTGTATTAAAGTAAAGGTATATGAATTGTATATTTAACATCTTTCATTGAAACAATGACATTTGAACATTATAAGTCATGTTCTTCATAAAACCATGATACCATACATTAACCTTAGGTAAAGTTGGAATGTTGCTAAATCTATATTTGCCATTGCTTTTAATGCCACAATTCCGTTTTATCAATTAAAAAGAAATGAATATGCCCACCCCTTTAATGCTGTTGTACAGAATTTAAAATTATCTTATGTGGAAAAGGATGAATCATAATATAAATTTGTTGTAACTTGATTATAATAGAAATGGGTTTACGAAATTGAAGCACAAAATGAATTATTTATCACATCAATCACATGACTTACTTTCACAGTCCATTCCAGTGAAGCCTATGGGGCAATCACAGGTGTAATTAGTCCTGAAGTTGGAACAGTTTCCTCCATTCTGGCAGGGATCTGGGTCACATAGGTCGATTTCTGGAAAAAAGATAAGAGAAATAATGTATTAAATTACGTATAAATTATTGCACAATATCATTTGTTTTATAGCTTAAACATGCACTTTAAGCAATGTTGAGAAAACAATGTTAGGTGTGGAAGACCTGTTAATAAAATCATAAAATTTTCATTATTGATAAGGTAATATTGTACTATATAACACATGTATCAACTATTTTCCAAAGTCACATAATTTGTCTTACATTGCAATGACTATAGATGTTAGCAACTTTGAGAAGTATATTTAGGGGGGCTTGCATGATAAAGAGAAGAACAAAAAATTAGAGTTTACACAAGAATCACACTTCCACACACATATATATATATATATATATATATATATTTATTTCAGCTTGATTGTCTAGCAATAGGCTAAACTTGAAGAAGATATAAACATTGTCTCACCTGTTTCACAAATGATTCCTTGGTATCCAGGAGGACAGACACATGTGTATGTGTTGTTGGGTTGCTGTGTACATGTGGCTCCATTCATGCATGGGTTGCTGTCACACCCAACGTAGTCTGTATGAACACACATGGATTAGAGAAAAGTGTAGTCATTGAGCGGAATATAAACTTGTACAAATGGACATACATATAAATGTTGACAATCTAATCATTGTATGGCAACACATGTACTAAGTAATCAAATGATATGAAGGTAAAACATTCACAGGAGCATCATACTGTTTATAATTAAACACTCTCTTCTGTAACACTAAATTTCTTTAAATGTATATTGGACACATGCACAGGGCATGCCTCAACTAAAACCTTAAATGTCATCATATTTTTAATTCAGCAGTAACAGCTATCTTCAAATCAAAAGAGCTTCATACCTTGACACAATACTCCAGAGAATCCTTCTGGACAAACACACATGTAAGAAGAGTTGGAGTTCATACAGGTGGCTCCATTCTGACAAGGATCACTGTCGCAACCAGCGTAATCTGTAATAATATAGAACAAAGACATCATAAGGACATTAATGAGGGGGTGATGATGTGAAAGGAAAAATTGTGAATATTGCGAAGGTTTAGATTTATATTTCATTTTTGATACTTTATATCTAATGGCACATACGTATGTAAATCCACAAGCAACAAATTCAGTTGCTGCCCCTACTGGAACAAAAATGTACACAACACTAATCATGTATGTTCTACCCAGCCACTTATTTAGGGTACGCATATGCATGTTCCCTCCTTTTGAAAACACCCCCTAAGTCCGGTGTGTAAAGTCTTTGTTGTGTATGGAGCCGGACTTTGGTGCGTGAAAAGTATCCCTTTACCAGACATTTTGGTAACACGCATGGTATCCCTCCGTTCACGGAGTTGGGGGGGGGGGGGGGGGGGGGGGGGAGGGGGGCCGGGATGTTCTACCACCCAGATATCATTGACCTTCTTAGTTTTTAAACAGTGTGCCCTGATAACTACAACTACAGTGGAGTAATACCCCCTCTCCCCCTGTTCTAAAGGAGTGTATCTACTGCTCTACAGGAAGATTTAGCAGTATTTATGATGCAAAGTGCATTTTTTGAAGAAACAACTACAAGCAAAAGTATTTTTTAACCAAGCTTCTTGAATTACCTTGACAGTTTTCTCCTACAAAGCCCATCACACAGGTACAGTTATAAGATGTCCTGAAGTTGGAGCATGTGGCACCATTCACACAAGGATCAGGGTTGCAGAGATTGATTTCTAAGAAATAGTAATGAGATTAGGAAAACATTTTCAAATACAGATTCCATATGTGACGTCTTTTCCCTGAAACTATGAATCACAAAACATGAATTGTGTTTCAATCAATGTTAGTTATGGTAATATTTCTTTTTGTTTGTTCCTATTGTATTTGCATAATATGAATTGAAATGTATGCAAGTACTGTTAGAAGATCATCATACAAACCATACATACACATTGGAACAGAAGAAATGAATGTACATGACAGAACTATGGCACTTTCCAATATACGTATTGGTATTCAAGGTAAATAAAATAATGGAAGACCCAGTCTTGGCATTACATCATGCAATCCAGTAGCTTCTATGCTTGAAGGATTGCCTCTTCATTCACATACCTGCTATTCAATCTGAAATATGTTTAAAATGAAGGTCAGCTATCACTGACTAACTCACCCTCTTCACACAGTACTCCTTGGTATCCCGGTAAACAGATACAGGCATAGGATTCATTGCCTTGCTGACATGTTGCTCCATTCTGACAGGGGTCACTGTCGCATCCAGAATACACTAGAACGGAATCATCCATAAAACAAGTCATTGGTAACTAACCTTGCATAACCATGTATTGAATGCACACTAAATGGTGCACGGAGAGTTCTCAAAAATATACATGGAATAGCATCAATACATGCATAATACGGCCTCAAAAATGATATACAACAACATGCATAAGCATGATGCCAATAACTGTAGTAGAGTTTATATGCACAAGTGATTTCTAATATTCTCACTTCGAATAAAATCTTACTAAATTCATTAGATCAAACACTGTTTGGCATACTTTTGAATATGAACCACTTTCAATAACAAAGTCACTAAAAAAAAACATAATATTAACATTTTTTCTTACATGTTATGATTCTCAATCACACAATGTTATTTTCTATAAGAAAGGAATATTCATTTATAAAGTACAGTGAGCTTACCTTCACAATTCATGCCTGTGTAGCCTATTGGGCAGTCACATGTATATGATGTCTGGAAGTTTGTACATGTAGCTCCATTCTGACAGGGTTCGGGTTCACATAGATCGATTGCTGAATATGAAAATTTGTCAATACATTAAATACTAAAGTCACTGCTTGCCAATTAGTTTCGAAATTATAAAGCATATAAAGCATTATAAAGTATACAACACAGCCTAACAATGGACTACAAACATTTCCATACCTCACATTGTACAGATTTCCTTTCAATTTGGTACTGGCTTATATCTGAAAATTTGAAACCCAAAAGCTTATGTCGCAACAGTTACATTGAGACAAAGAAAGCCAAAATTATACAAAACGCTTGTACACGTAATCTATTATTCCCTATCATATTTCCTGAATAAGAAAAAGGTACCCACTCTGCCTATTCACTTCCCTTCATTAAGAAAGACCTTTCGAGTTATTTGAGAGAGGCAAGATATATGTTTTTACCTGTTTCACACATGGAGCTAGTGAAGCCAGGTACACACGCACAGGAGTAGGTATTGTTGAACACTGCACATGTTGCTCCATTCTGGCAAGGGCTGCTCACACAACCAACATAATCTATGGAGACAAAATGAAAATAAGCACATCATTCTCTTCCTAATAATGACATGTAAGTGTAATTTCATCCATCACATACTTAGATAACATCATGAATCTAAAGCAAACAGAGGTTGGATAAACAAATCTGTAAAAATTGCCTTACACTAGGCCCAGTCTATTCAAGGCTTTCATCATAATTTTCTATATCATATAAATGAATAATATGGTTAGTGGCATAATAGATCTTTTGCCATGAAAGCAAACGTTATATTTCATTTCTAAGCAAAAGCAACTACATGTATGTGATATATATATAGAAATCACATTACCACATTAGAGTAACTAATTTGGTAGGTGATGGACATTACCTTGACAGTTGACTCCTGTGAATCCCGGCAGACAGTCGCATGTATAGGAGATTCTGAAGTTAGTACACACTGCCATGTTCTCACATAGGTTCAGATCACATAAATTCACCTCTGTAGAAGGAGATGGATGAAGTAAGCAATAAATAATGTATATAAAATTAGAGGTTGAGCTTTTTCTATTTTATTATTAAAACCTCTACTAATAAGAACTTAATATATTTCCTATTATCTCCTTCACTATCACCACTTCACTATCTGTATTTAATATCTTATGACTAAACTAGGTTCATTCACAATACAGAGCGATTTCCATCCTTGTATGAATTACTGTATTAAAGTCTTGTGCATCAACATGACGACGCCCCCCCCTCTTTTCTTAGGTAAATGATCACCAAAAAGTTACAGCTGAAAATGTAAAAGCATGTAATTTTTTGCTTTCAAAAAGTGTTGTATGCATGTATGAAACCCCTTTCAAAAAACTTCCTCTAAGAAATCGAAACTTTAAGACGAGCTTTTCCATACCTTCTTCACAGTTGAATCCTCTATATCCTGGAGCACACTGGCATATATAGAAATCATTTGCCTGAAAGCATGTCCCTTCATTCTGGCAGGGGTCACTATCACATCCAGAATACACTAAAGGAACAAACAAATGAACGAGACATAACATTTTCAATTCATCATTATATTTGTATCATGTCATTTAGAAGTGTTCTCTTTCCATGATGTGTTTTTAAAGGAATAACCAATTCTCATGATAATTCAAGCAATATGAACATATGAATAGATCGACACAAATATGAGCTATATATACAAGTGGTTAGAAATGAACGGAGATGACAAATTAGAAGTACAAATTACAGGAACCTATACGTTCACTATTTCGATGTCTTTAAAGGAAACATAAAAAGCTAATTAAATTTTTTATTTCTTAACACTTCAGTGATGATATCCATTTCGGCATATTGTAATATGAAATATAAATAAATATACCACTTGTCTATGTTATCAACGGCTATTGGGATTGTAAGGGTCATCATTGCAGTTATCTAAATCAAGTTATCTCACCTTCACAGTTGACACCAGTGTAACCTTTAGTGCAGGTACAGGTGTATGATGTCATGAAGTTAGAGCAGGTGGCTCCATTCTGACAGGGATCTGGGTCACACAGGTTGATTTCTGCCAAAGACAAAAATAATGATTATAAGTAGGCACAAAAATTACAGAGGAATCTTCAATGTATCAATTCAATTTTATTTCATTCAGTTAAAAAGACAACAATTAACAACAATCAATTAACCTATGCTACAAAACTTAATCTGCGATAGAGATCTATGTGTCTGCTATCTGCAGTGAGTCTGTAATTACTCTGAAAGTACTTTTCATGCGAGTAGATCTACTCCTTGTTGTATCTTTCTGTGAAAACATACAGGTAGCATGCTACATTTTGTATGAAAATATATAAATTTAAGATTTAAACTAGATGGAACTTCGACTGCGCGCAGTCGAAAATGATGCCTCCGTCATAGAGCAAGTTTACAAACCAAAACAGAAGAAATTTTTCAAATTCAAGTTTCATTGTAATCCATTAACAGGTTCTCAGAATATCGTGATTACAAGCAATTTCTCATATACATATATGACCCTTTGATCTTTGACCTCATGACCCTAAAATCTACTCAGTTCATTGGCTCTGCAAGATGTCCTGAGTTAAATAGTAATCCATCTGTCAGTTCTAATGAGAATGCGTTCACAAGCTATTTTTGCATACATAATGAGCCCATGACATTTGACCTTTGACCTCATGACCCAAGAATCTACTCGGTTCATTGGCTCTGCAAGATACATACATGATCTAAGTTTGGCAGGAATCCATCAATCTGTTCTAATGATAATGCGATCACAAGCTATTTTTGCATACATAATGAGCCGCATGACCTGTGACCTTTGACCTCGTGACCCCAAAATCTAATCAGTTCATCGGCTTTGCAAGATACATACATGACCAAAGTTTGGCAGGAACCCATCAATCGGTTTTTGAGATGAACGCGATCACGAGCTGTTTTTGCATACATAATGAGCCCTGTGACCTTTGACCTTTGACCTCGTGACCCCAAAATCTAATCAGTTCATCGGCTCTGCCAGATACATACATGACCAAAGTTTGGCAGGAATCCATCAATCGGTTCTTCAGATAACGCGATCACGAGAACGGGACGTACGGACGGACGGACGTACGTACGGACGTACGTACGGACGGACGGACGGACGGACAACCCGAAAACATAATGCCTCCGGCTACTTCGTAACGGAGGCATAAAAAGTATCTTACCTTGTTCACAGAATTCTCCTTCATAGCCTGGTGGACATGTACATGTGAAGGTATTGTCTACATTCTCTGAACAGGTGGCGCCATTCTGACATGGGTTACTGGAACATCCAATGTAAACTGAAAAGGAGATGGACATGTAGGGAACATTTGATTGGTTTGAAATGATAGTTCTGATTCTGTTTTTGATCCTCAACAACACCCATTACAATGATTAAAATGTAGCATGGAACTGGTTTATATTCATATAATCGTTTGAACCATTGGAACTTGAGGCAGAATTCATTTGTGTGGAGCAAGTTATTCGATAAAGTCTTCTACCACTATGACTACTAATACTACTAAATATAAATCTTCATCATGAATCCAATTTCACACACTAGTATTTAGAAATTTTTAACACAACATACAGATAATTTCGACAATCATCAAGAAATACATTCATCCAAAAGTATGTTATTATATCTGCCAAGTTCTTTTGTACCAAAAATCTAAGAAACACATATTTTATTTGAAACAATTATTATTTCAGTGTACCTTCACAATTGTCTCCTGAGAATGACGGAGGGCAAGTGCAGTTGTAGGAAGTCTGGAAGTTTGTGCAAGTGGCGCCATTCAAACATGGATCCGATTCACACAAGTCAATAGCTAAAACAGAAAGGACAGGAACAATTTCTCATTATATATGTATCTGATAACATGAAAGGTAAGACCTCACTTTTATATCTCAGATTAATTGCTATGGCTTGTATACTAACGAACAGCCTGGAAAAACAACTGGATGGTTGCTATACAAGACTCAAGAGCAGCACTAAATGTCAACTGGAGGGACCATATGACAAACATAGAGTTGTATAGGGACATTACACCGATCTCAGACAGACTCCGTTTCAGTGGTCATTGCTGGAGGAGCAAGAGTGAAATCATTTCACAAAACTCTTCTGGGAGCCCTCAAGGGGCAAATGCACCAGAGGGCGCCCATCAATGACTTACATAGACCAGTTAAAAAAAGAAACCTGTCTACCAAGGCAGGAACTCCCAAAGATCATAAAGAATAGAACTGAATGGATAATGGATAAATCAGTGCAGCTAGTACACTGCATATGTTCACATGGTCATAGATATAATTCATACAAGGTTAATTCAAATAAACAGAAGACAAAGAGCAAGCCAATTGAATATATTACCATTTTCACAGAGATCTCCTTCATATCCAGATGCACAGAGACAACTGAATGAGTCATTTCCTTCACTGCACATGGCTCCATTCAGACAAGGATCGCTTGCACAACCTTCATATACTGAAAAAGTGAATCATATCAAAACAAAAAGTGTGAGTTATCAGCTGCATTTGAAGTGTTAGAAAAAGAAACAAAATATATCTTATTCATTTTGTTTTAATCTATGCAGGCAAGGTTATATATATACAGAAATACTCTCCAGCTTGTACTAGCTCTGGCTACAGCCACAATAAATCACTTGTTCATTCACTCACATTACAGAAACAAACAGAATAAGCAATAAACGAATTGGAGATGAAAGGAAATGTGCTGGTTAGGAAATGGTTACCTTCGCATATCATTCCCTGGTAGCCGGTTGGGCAAGTACAGTCAAACGATGTCCTGAAGTTAGAGCAGTTTGCTCTATTCAAACATGGGTCAGGATCACACAAGTTTATGTCTATAAAATAAGATACATTCATGGGTTTTAAGATTTGTTTCATTTCATTGAAATACTTCCAATTGTCATATAATGAATAACAGAGCAAAAAAAAAAAAAAAGCTCTAGGGCAATTATGGAACCTCTGTCAGTTCTAATTCATACAGAGCTTTACATTAAGATTGCTTGAGAATTCTGTTGCAGAAATTTGTTCTTTCTCCTCTTTTTCAGATTCTTAATTGGGATTCCTGCTAGAAATCACTTTGAATATTTTGTAATTCTTCTATGTGCTTTGTTTGCACTTGTACATACCATTTTCACAGTCCATGCCTTCATATCCAGGAGGACAGGAGCAGTTGTAGGAGCTGAGGATATTGGTACAAGTAGCTCCATTCTGACAGGGGTCACTACCACATGCATCGAACTCTGAAAATAAATGACATATATTCAGAAGATATCTTCCAGCAATTCATTCAATTGATTTCATCATTCCTCCTTTGTAAAACAATGTGTGGAGTAAATAACTGTTTGCCCCTGTCATTATTCAGAACTTGACTGTTTCATAATCTGGACACATTTTAAAGGATATATGCCCAATTGAAGAAGAAAACAAATTCATTACAATTTACTTAAAAGTAGAGCCCAAGTTACACAAATTTTCCTTTGAAATAAACGATGCTGTCTTCTATTTCAATTTACATGTAGTATCCAGGTATTATTAATGTATTAGTAAGAGTCAGACCATTGTCATTACCTTCAGTACAGTTGATTCCCTTCCATCCTGGTTCACAGGTACAGTTGTAGTCTCCAAAGATGTTGGTACAGGCAGCTCCATTCTCACAAGGGTTAGGATCACAACCATCAAGTTCTATTTTAACAAATATGATATAAAATACCAATAAACATATATCTAGATACTGTATCTATCTAGTATATCTATCTAGATATATGTAGATAATATATATATTTATATATGTCTAGAATGCCACTCTGCTAATCTCTGGTTGATAATCATTCAGAGCTTATAAACATTAGTAATAAGTGCTATATAAATGTTATTATCATCATTATTACTAACATCAATGTTATTATTATAAAATCACATACTGATGAACAATGTACATGTATTTTAACTTAGTTACATGCATGTAAGGCTGGAGTAGCAGTCATTGCATTATTTAAACAGTCATATTAATAAAAATGACAAGGACAGTGAAATATTTTCCAGAGTTTGGTAGATATTGGTAGATAGCACACAGTATCCAGTTGACTCCCAAAGGGCAGCTTCCTCATGAATGCTCCTTCCAAGTGAAATTGACTCCCACAAACTACAGATCATGATTCAATACATGTAATGGATTAAACAAGTGTCATGGTGTCATTATGCACGGCCCGCTGGAAGAGCAGTTTCATAACTGAAGTGGCTACCCTGGGTAAATAAAACGTTATTATTATTATTATTATTATGGTTGTTTATCATTACATACCGATTTCACATAGCATTCCAACATATCCACTGGGGCAGGTACAGGTGTATGTGTCATTCTGTTGACTGCAGGTGGCCCCATTCAGGCATGGATTGCTCTCACAACCAGAGTATACTGCAGAAGTATAATAACATTTCAATTATTGAGATTTACTGTCATTCAAATGGCTGTCTTTCTTGTTGCAATTCAAAAGCATTATGAATTTTAAAAGATATTTTTATTAGGATAAAGTATTTTATATTTACCGTTTCGACACATCAAGCCGTTGTAGCCAGGTGCACACATACATTTATAAGTGTCATTTGAAAGCTGAGCACAGGAGGCACCATTCAAACAAGGGTTACTACTGCACGCAGTAAAATCTGCAATAAACAAATAATGGATAGAAGAAATGTTCACAATTTCTACACAAAGTAATACCTGCCAATACCAGAGCAAATTACAAAATTACAATATTGCTAAAATAACCAAATGCATTTACGTCATTATTCCACTTGAACTGTTTCACTGCAATGAAAGTAATGTTTACCTGATATTCCAAAGTGACAAAAGGGCACTGTATTTAGCAACATTATCATTCAAATAGCATTAATTTAAGCATACAAAGGCATATTCTTCTGAAACAGGTTGTATAGATTTTAAAATAATTTCAAAAGTATTGGTTAGCCAAAATAAACTATTATCAATGTTATTGGACAACACTTTACTATTTCCAGTATTCTTTAATAACAATGATTTCACTTACTCTCACAGAAATCCCCACCAAAGCCATCTGCACAGATACACTGGAAAGTGTCATTAAGCTGCATGCAAGTAGCATCATTCTGGCATGGGTTGCTGCCACAGCCATCATATACTGTTATGTGTTATAAACATATTATTTAAAAAACATTTACAAAAATAGCTGGATAATCATCAACACCTCATTAAATGAACAACGCAATGGATGTCTACAGCTAAAAACATCTTCCCAGGTTCAGATCCAATCCAGTCGAGAGAGTATTTGGTATAGCGCTTATTCCTTCAAGTTACAAAGTAGTTCCAATTACCTCCAGAAAGCAGCACAAGGGCATCTTTAATACACAATGATAACACATTATAGTCAGATTTCTTTTGATTTTTGTATTAAAGCAGATCTGGAAATTTACCTTCACAGTCAAGACCTGTGTATCCTTCAGGGCATGTACAGGTATACGACGTCCTGAAGTTAGAGCAAGTGGCTCCGTTCTGACAGGGATCAGGGTCACACAGGTTGATTTCTAAAGAGACCAAGAATACACAAAGTTATAAACTGCCTATATAATTGCACCCTATTTTTGATCATTTTTTCATTGAGGTGATAAGGATATGGAAACCTTCTCAATCATTACTTGTACAAATCAGTAGATAAATGTTCTAAATGTTCAGCTGAACAAAATTAGAAAAGGAAAACTCTCTATTGCAAATGTCACTAATCATCACATTTAAAATAATGTATAAAGGAGTGATCACAGTAGCCCTCCCATGTGTTTTTCCTAGATACTAATGATTTTTTTTTTTTTTTTAAAGTTTTAGAGCTAGCGTGATTGCTACAGAAATATCGCCCATTGACTAAGTATGCAATAATCTTAAATGCCAAGAAATTTTCATAGAAAACAAAATCAATAATTAAATAATTAATGCAATCAATACCTTCTTCACACAGTTGGCCTTGATAGCCTGGTAGACAGATGCACATGTAGCTACCAGAACTCTGTAGACATCCAGCTCCATTCATACAAGGATCACTACTGCATCCGTTATAAACTGAGAATAAAATAAATTGAAATTAAAATGACTATTGTATATTTAAAGGGATGAATGCTCATATCACATTGTTTGTTTTATACCATTATATCTTCAGACAGCTGTAGATAACGTATTGTAATATGATTCGTCCATATGTATATGTGTACAAGAGCAAATTTGGTTGTTACATGACTTTGATAATTTCTGCAACAAGTCATCATGCACGCACAAGTAGTTTAATGTTAAATCTGACATGCGATAATGCCCATACATGTATCATAAATTATCAACAAATCATGCAAGTAATTAGTGAATCACACAGTCACTTAACTACTAACTCAGTGACTTACGTTCACAGTTGACACCAGTGTAACCCTCAGGGCATGCACAGGTGTAGGATGTCCTGAAGTTAGAACAGGTGGCTCCATTCTGACAGGGATCAGAGTCACAAAGGTTGATTTCTACAAAGATATACACAATGCAAAGAAAATTAAGCATTCATTTAAAATAATACATTCAATAAAACCTGACAAAAGTGCCCATTCCTTCTTTTACAAGGAAAAGCTATAACAATATGCCTTTCTTGTATTGGAATATCACATTATGATATAAGTTTTGTGGCGTTTCCAACAGACTTTGGAGACTTTTATCCTGACTTTAGCTTCTGCAACCATGGAGCTCAGTGCATTCAAGGAGTAAAGCCTACCAGGTATCCAGTTTATACACCTAGGTCGAGTGAGGCAAATCAATATTAATGTCTTGCCAAAGGGTGTTAGTGCTGCATATGAGTCGAACCCTGAATCTTGTGGTTCAGTCGGGGACTTTCACCCGTAGACCACGACACCTCTATCATAGACATCAAATAAACAGCTGCATACGTTTGATAAGTCTTCAGGAAAAAAATAATGTTCTACCAACCTGTTTCACACATGACTCCAGTGTATCCAGCAGGACAAGCACATGTGTATGTATCGTTGAGCACTGCACAGGTAGCTCCATTCAGACAGGGATCACTGTCACATCCAATGTAATCTTTGCAATACAAAGTAAATAGGAACATTATTCACTGCTTTAATTGTACTTTAATGCTGTTTTTATCACTTATGAGTGAAATTGAAAATAAAGTTTGCTTAGCATACATACTTCCTTTACTTCACATGTGCTTTTAACTTACTTATATAAAATTGTGAGTGCATATGTAGAAAGTATTTGCTTTACATCTTAAAGCATACTGTCATACATACAGACATGTACATATACAACAACTTATATCTAATCACAAAACCAAATATCTATCAGAAAAATGTTTCACTTTCAATTCATCCATTCATCAATATGAACACATGATTTTTAAAGATCAAGAAACTCACCTCGACAGTTGAATCCAGTGAATCCAGGCAGACAGTCACAGGTATAGGAGATCCTGAAGTTGGTACACACTGCCATGTTCTCACATGGGTTAGGATCACATAAATTCACCTCTGAAATATGAAACAGAGTCAACAGGTTAATAAGGAGAAAAAATAAGAACCATAATTATATGAAAAATAGGCACTTTCAATGTATCAATTAAACTCATTAAAACTGCCAACTCAATGCAATAATCAGGAAGCTTGTCACTTGTCTGATGAATAACCTCAGTTTACATGGCTTACAAAATAAGTGTTCAAATTGACTCTAAGAGATACACACCTTGTTCACAGTTCATTCCTCGGTAACCCGGTGCACACAGGCAGATGTAGAAATTGAATGCTTGAAGACATGTACCATCATTCTCGCATGGGTTACTGCTACATCCAGCATAGACTACACAAATAGTTAAAAAGAGATAGAAAAATACATTGAGTAAAAATCATCAATATTTATTTGTACAAAAATGATGCAGATTGTTGAAGCAAACCATTAAATGCACTATACTACCCATGACAATGACAGAAGTTGCAGCAGAATGAATCAATCATGATCTGTATCCCTTTTTGTATCTTATAACTTGAACAACAGGTCTTTTTATGTGAAAAGGTAGTAAATCAAGGAAGTGAATTGGTAAATATTCTCAGTTAACTGTTCAGCATATACATGTACATGTAGCTACGGGACATAACAGGTGACTAAGTTAACGGATGCTAGTGGATGCAAATAAATCTACTTCATATGAATCTACTTCATATGAAGTCCTTTTCAGGACTCCTCAATCCTCTCTCTCTCTCTCACATGGTGCACCCGCAAGCCATCTGTACATTTCATATGAAGTGTTACATGGTTAATTATGTAAATGCGCCAATTACGACATAATGATAAGTTCACTTACTTTCGCAGTTTTCACCACCAAATCCTTCAGGGCATGCACAGGTGAACGATGTCCTGAAGTTAGTACAGATTGCTCCATTCTGACAGGGATCGGAGTCACACAGGTTGATTTCTATTGAAAATGCAAGATAAAATAAAAGCTTTCAGTGATTAAAGAATAAGGAGGTATACAATAGCTGTAAAATTCTACACAAATCACAAACGTCTTAAGGATGGTGATGTTAAAGGTCAGTCCCCAGACGTATATAATCATATCTCATTGATTCGATCTGTGAAAACCCAATTACACTTAAATCAATGTTAGCAGCTGGGACAATAGATAAAATTTAGGTTAGGCACAAGAGATTTGAAAATCTTACCTGTTTCACAGTTGGTTCCTTCATAGCCAAGAGGACATTGACAAGTGTAGAAGTCTTCTTCTTGTGTGCAAGTTGCTCCATTCTGACAAGGGTTACTATCACAGCCAGCATACACTGAAACACAAAATAATGATTAATTAAATGACAAATGACAAGGTCCAAACTAGTAGGAATTCAGTCATTTCAGATCAATTGAATGACAGCAGTTATTTAGAAGAGCAAGACAACATGTGATTTATTTTGCTTTATATATAATAATTAGGATAGATGATACATGTTAACCTAAAGGGTACACACATCTACTTCTACATAATTTAATTTTACAAGATATGCCACCTGACATGTTCATGTGCTTTAAGGTGACTTACAATTGACAAGTATTGACTACCATGGGCAATTGAAAGAATCATTGTATAATGTTCAGCTATTTCAAAAAAGTGTCTAAAGAATGGAAGTAACAATATAATCTGATTAAGGACTATTTTCTTTTTCCTGTAAAATCGGTAATTAATAATAAAGCTCAATGAATATAATTACCTTCACAGTTATCTCCTATGAAACCCTCTGGACATGTACAGTTATAGGAGGTCTGGAAGTTCATACAAGTAGCACCATTCAGACAAGGATCAGGATCACAAAGATTGGTAGCTATAGAAAATAAAAATATATTGTAATGTTTTAGATAACATTTCTACAAGGTGTGTAGCAAATAAAAACAAAATGTAACAATCATTGAAATGACTAAGTTACTGATCAGTAACTGATACTAAGAAAATGGCAAGAGAGAGAAATGAATAAACCTGTAACACATTTTTAAAAGTGAAATATAGTGATCTGCATTTGTGAAATGTTAGTATATACAAGTAGCTATTTAGTGATCAGAAGAAGATAAGTGACAAAGATATTTATGTAAAGAAAACATCAAATATATATGTTTGTAGTAAAATGCCTGCTAGTCCACCTGTCAAAAAGAGAATAGAGGAAATGTGTTAAAAATTCAGTGTATTATTACTACTAATCCCTATACAACATTATATCAAATATGTACATGTATGTCGTGTAATACTGTCAGTAAAATAAAAGTTGAAAATCTACTTGAATATCAATTCAACATGTAAAATAGAATTTGAAAATCTACTTGTATATTAATTAAACATGTATATGCACATTTATGCCTCATTATTTGCATACTGCAACAATTACCAATTAACTTTGTTTGGCAATATGTGAAAGCAAACATTTTTGGAAGGCATTATTTTAAAAGCCTGCAAAACCTCAAGTCTAACATTTGGTTTAATGACAGAGAAAAAAAACGAGGGATAACCCTTACAACGCTGCATGGTAAAAGTGAATAGGAAAATTCCTGCTATTCAGACAACTAAAAATACCTACAGAATATCCTTCACAATGTAATTACATAGACAGGTGAGGTTAGTATGCATACCTATATCACAGTTATCCCCCTCCCATCCAGGAGCACATATGCACATGTAACTGTTGATCGTTTCAACACATGTGCCACCATTCTGACATGGCATGCTTGCACACTCACGAATTTCTGTTGGTGAAGAGAGAATAATTCAATGATTAAAATTTGATTACAAGTTTGAATGGTGCATGCATGATATCGTTCACATAGAATTGAATTTGTGGCAGAGCAGTGGAAACATAAGCAAGGAAGCATAGCCGTGCCTTGTCTCTTGCATCTAGCAAAATATATGAATATTTGCTATATAAAGTTGCAGAGAAAGACATTCATGTGCATGAAATTCGTAGAATTGTGAATAGTACACGAGCCAATTTTTCCCCTTCAAATGCATGATTTATTACCCCCAGTGCAAACTGTGTGAGCATGTAATGTTCAATGTTGAATGATTCAAATAGCAATCAAAGCCAAAATCAAAATCATAATATCTTTAAATAAATAAAACATGGAAAGATTGATATGCATATACAGGTACATGTATTATTAGTATATTCCTCAAATGTATAATATACGAGTAGAATATCAACCTATTTAGATATAATTTCTCAATCTGCAAAATAAAGTTCACATTACAGCTTAGGCCTATATCTGTTCTTTTTAAACAGAAATCTAATGTAATGTTAATATAATTCACAGTGACAGAACTTGCCAGTTTCGCAGTTTGTGCCAGTCCATCCGTCGGTACACAGACATTGATATCCATTGACAAGATCTTCACAGCTACCTCCATTCTGGCAGGGAATACTCAGACACTCAAGTACATCTGCATAAAGTTATAGAAAAAGTGTCATGTCATTAGTGTCTTTTCCACTTTAAATGGGATGATTGGACCCCTACTTTGCATTAATTCAAAGAAGAAACATGTATGCTGTATTGACCATGCCCTTATAAATAAAAAATATTAACAAAATTAAAACTTTGGTGAATAAACCATTTCTTTGAATTTCATACACACATGACACAAAAGCTAAATAAAGGAAGCGTTTGAGATGCAACCCTTGCATTGCAAATTTAATTAAAAAATCTGTTGCTCCATGGCAATTGAAAAAGTAAATTCCCAACTAAACCAAAAAAGTTTCGAATCTTTCTAGATCTGCAACAGAATAGTAGCATTGAAGGATCTGGAATGCAAAGTGCTTACCGACTGAGCAGTTAGTTCCTGTCCATCCAGGTGGGCAGACGCAGATGTAGCCTGCCACTTGATCTATACATGTAGCATTGTTCTGACAAGCATCCAGCTGACATTCATCAATATCTGAAATTTAATGAATTATAAAATCCAGGTAAATACATTATCATGACCTATAAAGTGCTGCAACAGAGCAACATAGTACTAGTAATTACATGGTTGGAAATTCTTCCTTTAAAAAGATATTTACTACTGTTATATTTTGAAATTGCTTCTCAAGAGCATTACTATTTCATATGTATATATTAAAAACATTCTCAATTATTTTAATGAAATAGAGCTGATGAGAATGAAATTAGTCTTGCTATAAATCTATTCTGTATCATACTATAAGCTATTGATGATGATAAGAGGTTTATGCTTTGGCAGTGTTTATCCAATAATTATGTATAAACTTTTTGATATCTTAAAATGAATATATTTAGAACAAATCCCTTACACATTTTGAGAAATGTTTACTAATGATCTTACCAATTTCACAGTTTGCACCTTCAAATCCAGAAGGACAGATGCAATCATAGCCGTTCATTCCCTCTACACATGTAGCTCCATTCTGACAAGGGTCACTGGAACATTCCAAGATATCTGGGTACAAAACCAAGAATACAATATATAATACTACAATCATGTATTAATAATAATATTTCCCTAATCATTTGTAGACAATATAACGAAAGATAAACGTAAACAATAATCTGAATAAAAACAATAGTAATCAAATTATGGATTGAATTTACATTATATCATCACAGATGATGCAAACAATGTATTTGTATGGAGGTGCATCTTGAAGGATAAGAATGAACGAGGCTTATATTTCTTTTAATGTCCACATTAGGAGAACAATTAGAAGACATGTAGCTCGATATTTCATTACAACCGACTAGATTACTGGGGGAAGCACATGACAAACCGGAAATAATGAACTGACATATTCCATCATGCGTGTTAAGTCCATATTTATGTTTCTTGATCATGTGACATGTACATCATTATACCATCATTTAAATCAGGTGATGTGATTTCCTACCCGATTCACAGTGATCTCCGGTCCAACCTGCAGCACATTGGCATTGATACTCATTGGTGAGATCCATGCATGTCGCGTTATTCTGACAAGGCTCACTTGCACACTCGAGAATATCTATTAAAAACAAGTCCATGAAATAGGTTAGGTACACTATCTCGAATAGAAAGCAGCATTTTCAATAGATACACATACTGAAAGAGGAAGTCAAGTACATTTATTATTGTGTACACCAATAATTTGGTAGTAACTTTGGCTGTTCACGCTTGGCAATTGGGCTTATATTCATATTACCTTTACTATAAAGCCTAGTTGTCAACAACTATGTACTATAGCCTTTGTATGTAGTTGACAACTAGCTGAGTAAGCGTTTTTTATTATTAATGGGCCCTGGTTTTCTATTACACTACAATACAGCACTGAATACAATTCTACGACATTTTCAGCATCACTTGTTTAGTGGAAAGGCAAAAGCCACATGCATCATACTCATTTTAATTTAGAGGTTTACATTGTATATAAAAAATAAATCCTATTTGCTGAAGTTTTGAGAGTTGTATCGCCGTACTTTATGCCAAACTTACCAAATTCACAATGAATTCCAGTCCATCCTTCCAGACAGACACATTGATACCCAACAATGAGTTCAACACAGGTGGCATTGTTCATACATGCGTTATCAATGCATTCTAGGATTTCTGTATGGGTCAAGAAAGAAAATAAATTTTGTCAAAACATGGCTTTTAGCCATCACATATTATTTAATGTGACCACTGGTCACATTATTCCACAAAATATGATTGACTTGATAGAAAAAGGGACATATTCAAAGAATTATAAACGTGTGTTTCATACCAGTTTCACAATTGGTTCCATTCCATCCTGGAGCACATATGCATTCATAGCTGTTGACTAAATCTTCGCAGGTCGCACCATTGAGACAGGGGTCACTTTCACACTCTGGAATATCTGTAACAGGATAAAGATTGATTTGAATTAAGACGTAACTAAGAGGAAGCAAATATTAGATGCTTAAACAACTAAGAATCACACATAAGTACAGTTTCATACAATGCAAAATGCACCACAAGCTTGTGGTAGCTTACAGTAAGCCAGTAAAACTATTCTTCTAAAAGTGTTAAGGAAAGTCTTTGAAAGGCATCCTGATTAAATCTCACGTACCTATCTCACAGTCTGTTCCATTCCAGCCAGGTGCACATTCACACAGATAGAAACCGAGGAAGTCTTGACAAGTTCCTCCATTCTGACAAGGATCACTGCCACACTCATTGATTTCTAAATGGAAATACAAGAAATGACAAAACAATGACAAGTCAATAATGATGGCAATGACAAGAGTTAATTTGCTCCATTGAGGAAACATTTTCCTCTAAAACAGTGGCTGGTGGTTGAGATCATGTCATTTTTCCACTTCTTCTCAAGCATATAATATACAACCTCTCGTAGCATGAGCATTTGGATGTATAACTTTATCTGTGATCAAGGAAGTACATGGCCATCAATATGGGATGTGTCTGATATATATACAACACCATCATAACCAAAGCGATGTCAACATACCTATTTCACAACGAGTTCCATTCCATCCGAGAGGGCACATGCACTCATATCCATTGATGAGATCTACACAGGTTGCATTGTTGTCACAAGGGTTGCTAGAACATTCAAGGATTTCTAGTTATACAAAAAAAACATGAGGTAATGAGTAAAATGAAGGCAATACAAAAGTAAAATCTGTATATTTTTCACAGTGTGTATCTATAATATTCTTAAAGGTACACGTCTAGAAATATCCATTCCTTACATGCCGTTGACTATCAACATTTATATTGGGAGTGTTTTAGTGGGTAAGTATTAACATCATGATTAGTAGGATTTTAAAAGAAATAACGAAGAACATACATGATGGGTTCCCACTTTGTAACAGTATCTTCCCTTAAAAAGTGATTACAGTATTAGATAAATAAAAAATAGAACTTATTGTTTAAAATTTGCAGAAATAATTTACCCATTTCACAGTTGGTTCCATTCCATCCCGACAGACATTCACAGCTGTACCCATTGATCATCTCTGTACAGTTTGCTCCATTCATACAAGGCATGCTTGCACACTCGAGGATTTCTAAATGAGAGAGAAAAAATGTAGATAATTACCTTTGATGTACATGTATATGCATTTTTGCCAATAGAAATCAAGTTATAGAACGTACATAAGATTTATACTTATAACAAATGAACTTTGACTAATCAATATTCTAAAAGCAAGCAATCAGTACACGTACAATAGCGTATGCAACTTTTATAAAAGTAGTATTTCAACCAAAGTGTACATGCCATAGATTTGACTTGTGTAATTCACGATGACTTTACTACCACTAATTATATGAGTAGCTCTTGCTTACCTGTATCACAGTTAACACCAGTCCAACCTGAAGCACACTGACATTGATAAGAACCAATGAGATCTAGACAGGTACCTCCATTCTGACAAGGGTCACTTGAACATTCCATGATTTCTGTAGAACAAATAGTAAGTACATAATTATAATAGAATGGTGCTTGTATGTACTATCATGCATTAATGAATGACAAAATATAAGAAATGAAATATGTATGAGTGAAAGATGATAATACACACACAGAGCAATGTTCTTACTTATCAAGAAGGAGAAAACAGAAAATAGAGTAATATTGACTTGAACTTGCATTCTTGCAAACATTTTGTCATTGAATCAAGAGAACAATACACATGATGCCTACTAGAACCAGATACATTTAGTTCCTGTAGTTAGGATTGGGAATGAGAGCATGAAGTCTTCAATGAGTTAAAATTCAATCGACCAATATCATCAAGTTACCTGTTTCACAGAATTCTCCAGTCCATCCTGGTGAACATGAACAGCTAAATCCATTGATTCCATCTACACACGTTGCTCCATTCAGACATGTGTGGTTGACACATTCATCGATATCTGTAACACCAACAAAAACAATGTGTTGGCAAAAATTGAAGTCTTACCATCTCATGTATATTTGTGATCAGAAATAAGATATTTGCAAGTAAACAGCATAACATGGAAAGATCTATAATATGAATGCTCATGTGATAACAATACAATTGGTCAATCTTTGCATACAAAGCTCTGTTAATACCCCCAATGTCATACTTGAATCGGGGCTGTGTGGAAGTGTGACATCTTGACCCAAACTAATTTCATCATCATTCTTACCAATTTCACAGTTCATCCCAGAGAATCCGGGTGGACATGTACAGGAATACGATGTCTGGAAATTGTTACAGGTGGCTCCATTTTCACAGGCATCTGGTGTGCACAAATCGATTGGGAGCTCACAGTTAACACCTCTCCAACCTGGCATACAGATACAGAAGTACTCTGCAGTCTCCACACTCTGGAAGCAAACTCCGCCATTCTCACATGGCGAGCTTGTGCAAGGAGGTAGATCTGTACAAAAAAAATACACACACAATACAATGATTAATATAACTCATTCATTATCAAATTAAATTTCAATCACAAAATATTAGACATGTATCCTTTGTATTCCAAAATTAATAAATAAATAATTAAATATAATATAAATTAAAAGATTATAATAAAAAAGTTAATAAGAAAAAAAAAAAAAAAAAAAAAAAAAACCTTAATGAGCAATGTATTTTACTTCTTTATTTTGATATTCATGATCATCTATACAATAAATATGAACAAGAGAATTCATACAAGTTAAATGTGTGAGTACATGGATACTGTATATCCCTAAGAGTTATCGTGAGCATAAGATCATAACCTACCTGTTTCACAGTTTATGCCAGAGAATCCCATTGGGCAGATACACTGGTATGATCCAATCAACTCTTGACAAGTAGCACCATTTAGACATGGATTGCTGCCACACTCAAGAATTTCTGCAAAATAAATGAAATCGTTAAATACTCGTTAACAAACTCCAAAATAGAAAGATACCAAATTTCAGCGGATCATACATTGAGATGTCCAGTTTAATAATCGCATTAAAACTGTAATGTACAAAAATACATGTATGAATAAAATATCTGCACTGTTCTTTCCAAAATCAATATGAACTGAAGTAAGCACAGACTGATTGTATGTGTTAAGAAAAATCCCACATTTCACAAGGAAAAGTACAGCACAAATACACAGCACATACATAACACATATCTATATAGAATTATATTGGAAGGATATTTCATACCAATTTCACAATTGGTTCCATTCCATCCTGGAGCACATATGCATTCATAGCTGTTGACTAAATCTTGGCAGGTTCCACCATTGAGACAAGGGTCACTAGCACACTCTGGAATTTCTGCAGGGAGATAACAGCAATATACATGAATGTTTTTAAGTGTGATGAAATAGAAGATCTTGCGAGTACAGAATCTTTTACAGTGCAGGAGGTTTTTATTCATCTATATCACATCATGACAATGTATAATCATTTATGGCAAAATGTTTTACAGAACTAAATATAATAGGTAATTCAGGATAATTGGTATAATTGGTATGTAGTTATCTTTGTGTCTGGAAGGAATTTACAAGTTTAAGTTTTTAACAAATATTTTCATTCATTTGATCACAATGGTTCAGTTTTGAATTACAGATCATCTCATTTTGTGATGTTGGCTTCAACAATGAAGATAATATTGAAATGGAGTACATGAATTCCATAACAACAGTTTTTTTACAATTAGGAATAAAGGACCCTGATGTAACTTTGTTATGATGTCTGCTGGCAATAGTATTGAAGTGTGACGGTCTATATACACGAATCTGATAGCTGCCTTCCAGATTCTAGACATTATACTTACCCGTATCACAGTTGATACCAGTCCAACCTGGAGCACACTGACATTGATAAGAACCAATGAGATCTAGACAGGTACCTCCATTCCGACAAGGGTCACTTGAACATTCCAAGATTTCTGGATAAGGGCAGAATGAGACAAAACTATGTTAATATGCTAATCCTAAATGTACATATGTATCTCTTAAATAACACTACCTACATGTATACAGAGTCAGTTTGATAATATATCTTGAGAGAAAGTTTGTGACTATCTTAACATTGGTCCATCCTCATATTTCAATCAAGAGCTATCATACAATTAATAGAAATTCAGGAAGTACATGTATAAGGAAAAGATTTAATTTATTATCCAATGAACATGACAGTTGCAAAGTGATCCTCAAGAAAGTGTGTTGGGAAGATACCAGCTAACATCATCTAAGATGAAGGAAAATAAATCTACTATATGTGTTTTTTCTGTCTGTAATGAACGCACATGACAACAATTGCATATCCAATAAAGCATTTAATTTATGAGATAAACATTTCACTTTGGTGTCCCTTTTCCTTTAAAAAAAAATTTATACTGTGAATGAACTATAGGCCCAATCATGCTATAAAAACACATGTGTTTGATTTGATTTGATTTGATTTCATCTTATTTATATATAAAAATATTTTACTGTCATACATAGATCAATTGTATAGTCAATTGAAATGTTATATAAGTGTGCATACACGAATCCATCATCACAGCCTTAATCAAACCTTGATAGATATGTCCATCAAAAAATATATATGTTATACATTAACAGAAAACAGAAGAAAAAAAACAGAGAGGGAGGGGGGGGGGGGTTGAGAGGGGAAAGAGGGGGAAGGAGGGGAGGGAGGGAGAGAGTGGTCGTGAGAGGGAAAAAACCTACCGTATAGGAATATATAGATGTAGAGGTTGAGAGAGGATGTAATGGTTTCAGATAATCAATGAGTTGAAATGAGTTTACATATAAATATATAAATGTGAATTTAAACATTAAAACATCCACACTGATTTGTAATCTACAAATTTACCCGAGCAACTTGCTCACCTATGCTTCTTTCAAAATGCAAACCTACAAATCAATTGTATTGCAAACGATAAAATGCTTTAGAAAACATGTAGGAGCGTGGAGCGTCACATATACTGTGGATGCGTAATTATAAGTACATTGACTACAAGTATTTTACAAATGTATTTAGGGATGAAAAATGCATGATGAATTTTAAGAGTTATCAGATTAGCCTTTTTATTGAAGCATCATCTGAACCATATCAACCAACTAATTAGCTAAGTCTGTTCAAAGTTGATGAATATTGAAGCAACAAAGTTAAGCAAACTTCCCACACAAACCGATTAATGTCCAATTTTTTCAGCTTTTAGCAAATTTCTGGGTCATGATTTAATTGATGAGATGCACATCCCTTCAAAACATTTGTAGCATTTTGTTAGTCATTAGTGGAATATAGTGGAGAATTAGCAAAGACAAATATTACATCTGAAATATGTTAGAAAGAATTTGGAGGCTTTTGTCGTCGCATTTCATTCCTGAGAGTGAAAAGCGAACATAACATCCAATATCTGTGAACAGAATACAAAGAAGCAGTGGAAATTCCATGTAACAGGTTCATAAAACTTTATCCGCTGCATCAAGATGATATCACTTACCATGAACTAAGTCATGGGATTTCACTACAAGTAGTTGACGTGTATATGTTATACCCACTGCTGCACCAATGTTTGTTAACACCGTCAGTAATGATGAGATTTATATTGAATGAAGAAATGAAAATCAAATGGAAAGTACCTTGCTCACACAGCATTCCTTCCCAGCCCTCTTCACATCGGCATTCAAATCCATTGACAAGCTCTGAGCAAGTAGCACCATTCTGACATGGATCACTGGAACATTCCAAAATTTCTTGCTCGCAATGAATACCTGTGTATCCTGCTGGACAATGACAAATATACGCGTCTACCAAGTCTGTGCAGTTGGCTCCATTTACACATGGATTACTGCTACATTCATCAAGCTCCATCTCACAGTTTGTTCCGTTAAAGCCTAATGGACATTGGCAGAAGTACTCATCGATCAGATCTGTGCAGTTGGCTCCATTCTGACAAGGGTTGCTGGTACATTCTAGAGTTTCAGTTTCACAGTTTTCTCCTTCAAATCCTGGTGAACAGATGCAAATATATCCATCGATTAAGTCCATACAGTTTGCACCATTCAGACATGGGTTCCCTGAACATTCTTTTATTTTGGTCTCACAGTGCGTGCCATTATAGCCTGATGGACATTGGCAGAAGTACTCATCAATCAGATCTGTGCAGTTGGCTCCATTCTGACAAGGGTTGCTGGTACATTCTAGAGTGTCAGTTTCACAGTGTTCTCCTTCAAATCCTGGTGCACAGATGCACAGGTAGCCATTGTTCAAGTCCGTACAGTTTGCACCATTTCGACAAGGACCTCCTGCACAATCTTGGATGTCGTTTGAACAGTTGATACCATTGTAACCTGGTTGACAGACACATTCATAGCCGTTGATCAGTTCTGTGCAGTTAGCTCCATTTTTACATGGGTTGCTGGCGCACTCCTGAATCTCAGTCTGGCAATATTCTCCTTCATATCCTTGTGAGCAGATGCAAATATATCTGTCGATCAAGTCCATACAGTTTGCATCATTCAGACATGGATTCCCTGAACATTCTTGTATTTCGTTCTCACAGTTGGAACCATTGTAACCTGGTTGACAGACACATTCATAGCCGTTGATCAGTTCTGTGCAGTCAGCTCCATTTTGACATGGGTTGCTGGAACACTCCACTACTTCATCTTGACAGAAAGTGCCATTGTAACCTGCTGGGCAGATACACAGGAAACCGTTTATCTCTTCTGTACAATTGGCTCCATTTTGACAACGGTTGCTGGCGCACCCCTGAATCTCAGTCTCGCAATAATCTCCTTCATATCCTGGTGAACAGATGCAAACATATCCGTCGATCAAGTCCATACAGTTTGCACCATTCAGACATGGGTTCCCTGAACATTCTTTTATTTCAGTCTCACAGTGCGTGCCATTATAGCCTGATGGACATTGGCAGAAGTACTCATCAATCAGATCTGTGCAGTTGGCTCCATTCTGACAAGGGTTGCTGGTACATTCTAGAGTGTCAGTTTCACAGTGTTCTCCTTCAAATCCTGGTGCACAGATGCACAGGTAGCCATTGTTCAAGTCCGTACAGTTTGCACCATTTCGACAAGGACCTCCTGCACAATCTTGGATGTCGTTTGAACAGTTGATACCATTGTAACCTGGTTGACAGACACATTCATAGCCGTTGATCAGTTCTGTGCAGTTAGCTCCATTTTTACATGGGTTGCTGGCGCACTCCTGCATCTCAGTCTGGCAATATTCTCCTTCATATCCTTGTGAGCAGATGCAAATATATCTGTCGATCAAGTCCATACAGTTTGCATCATTCAGACATGGATTCCCTGAACATTCTTGTATTTCGTTCTCACAGTTGGAACCATTGTAACCTGGTTGACAGACACATTCATAGCCGTTGATCAGTTCTGTGCAGTCAGCTCCATTTTGACATGGGTTGCTGGAACACTCCACTACTTCATCTTGACAGAAAGTGCCATTGTAACCTGCTGGGCAGATACACAGGAAACCGTTTATCTCTTCTGTACAATTGGCTCCATTTTGACAAGGGTTGCTGGCGCACCCCTGAATCTCAGTCTCGCAATAATCTCCTTCATATCCTGGTGAACAGATGCAAATATATCCGTCGATCAAGTCCATACAGTTTGCACCATTCAGACATGGGTTCCCTGAACATTCTTTTATTTCGGTCTCACAGTGCGTGCCATTATAGCCTGATGGACATTGGCAGAAGTGCTCATCAATCAGATCTATGCAGTTGGCTCCATTCTGACAAGGGTTGCTGGTACATTCTAGAGTGTCAGTTTCACAGTGTTCTCCTTCAAATCCTGGTGCACAGATGCACAGGTAGCCATTGTTCAAGTCCGTACAGTTTGCACCATTTCGACAAGGACCTCCTGCACAATCTTGGATGTCGTTTGAACAGTTGATACCATTGTAACCTGGTTGACAGACACATTCATAGCCGTTGATCAGTTCTGTGCAGTTAGCTCCATTTTTACATGGGTTGCTGGCGCACTCCTGAATCTCAGTCTGGCAATATTCTCCTTCATATCCTTGTGAGCAGATGCAAATATATCTGTCGATCAAGTCCATACAGTTTGCATCATTCAGACATGGATTCCCTGAACATTCTTGTATTTCGTTCTCACAGTTGGAACCATTGTAACCTGGTTGACAGACACATTCATAGCCGTTGATCAGTTCTGTGCAGTCAGCTCCATTTTGACATGGGTTGCTGGAACACTCCACTACTTCATCTTGACAGAAAGTGCCATTGTAACCTGCTGGGCAGATACACAGGAAACCGTTTATCTCTTCTGTACAATTGGCTCCATTTTGACAAGGGTTGCTGGCGCACCCCTGAATCTCAGTCTCGCAATAATCTCCTTCATATCCTGGTGAACAGATGCAAATATATCCGTCGATTAAGTCCATACAGTTTGCACCATTCAGACATGGGTTCCCTGAACATTCTTTTATTTCGGTCTCACAGTGCGTGCCATTATAGCCTGATGGACATTGGCAGAAGTACTCATCAATCAGATCTGTGCAGTTGGCTCCATTCTGACAAGGGTTGCTGGTACATTCTAGAGTGTCAGTTTCACAGTGTTCTCCTTCAAATCCTGGTGCACAGATGCACAGGTAGCCATTGTTCAAGTCCGTACAGTTTGCACCATTTCGACAAGGACCTCCTGCACAATCTTGGATGTCGTTTGAACAGTTGATACCATTGTAACCTGGTTGACAGACACATTCATAGCCGTTGATCAGTTCTGTGCAGTTAGCTCCATTTTTACATGGGTTGCTGGCGCACTCCTGAATCTCAGTCTGGCAATATTCTCCTTCATATCCTTGTGAGCAGATGCAAATATATCTGTCGATCAAGTCCATACAGTTTGCATCATTCAGACATGGATTCCCTGAACATCCTTGTATTTCGTTCTCACAGTTGGAACCAATGTAACCTGGTTGACAGACACATTCATAGCCGTTGATCAGTTCTGTGCAGTCAGCTCCATTTTGACATGGATTGCTGGAACACTCCACTACTTCATCTTGACAGAAAGTGCCATTGTAACCTGCTGGGCAGATACACAGGAAACCGTTTATCTCTTCTGTACAATTGGCTCCATTTTGACAAGGGGTGCTGGCGCACCCCTGAATCTCAGTCTCGCAATAATCTCCTTCATATCCTGGTGAACAGATGCAAATATATCCGTCGATAAAGTCCATACAGTTTGCACCATTCAGACATGGGTTCCCTGAACATTCTTTTATTTCGGTCTCACAGTGCGTGCCATTATAGCCTGATGGACATTGGCAGAAGTACTCATCAATCAGATCTGTGCAGTTGGCTCCATTCTGACAAGGGTTGCTGGTACATTCTAGAGTGTCAGTTTCACAGTGTTCTCCTTCAAATCCTGGTGCACAGATGCACAGGTAGCCATTGTTCAAGTCCGTACAGTTTGCACCATTTCGACAAGGACCTCCTGCACAATCTTGGATGTCGTTTGAACAGTTGATACCATTGTAACCTGGTTGACAGACACATTCATAGCCGTTGATCAGTTCTGTGCAGTTAGCTCCATTTTTACATGGGTTGCTGGCGCACTCCTGAATCTCAGTCTGGCAATATTCTCCTTCATATCCTTGTGAGCAGATGCAAATATATCTGTCGATCAAGTCCATACAGTTTGCATCATTCAGACATGGATTCCCTGAACATTCTTGTATTTCGTTCTCACAGTTGGAACCATTGTAACCTGGTTGACAGACACATTCATAGCCGTTGATCAGTTCTGTGCAGTCAGCTCCATTTTGACATGGGTTGCTGGAACACTCCACTACTTCATCTTGACAGAAAGTGCCATTGTAACCTGCTGGGCAGATACACAGGAAACCGTTTATCTCTTCTGTACAATTGGCTCCATTTTGACAACGGTTGCTGGCGCACCCCTGAATCTCAGTCTCGCAATAATCTCCTTCATATCCTGGTGAACAGATGCAAATATATCCGTCGATCAAGTCCATACAGTTTGCACCATTCAGACATGGGTTCCCTGAACATTCTTTTATTTCGGTCTCACAGTGCGTGCCATTATAGCCTGATGGACATTGGCAGAAGTACTCATCAATCAGATCTGTGCAGTTGGCTCCATTCTGACAAGGGTTGCTGGTACATTCTAGAGTGTCAGTTTCACAGTGTTCTCCTTCAAATCCTGGTGCACAGATGCACAGGTAGCCATTGTTCAAGTCCGTACAGTTTGCACCATTTCGACAAGGACCTCCTGCACAATCTTGGATGTCGTTTGAACAGTTGATACCATTGTAACCTGGTTGACAGACACATTCATAGCCGTTGATCAGTTCTGTGCAGTTAGCTCCATTTTTACATGGGTTGCTGGCGCACTCCTGAATCTCAGTCTGGCAATATTCTCCTTCATATCCTTGTGAGCAGATGCAAATATATCTGTCGATCAAGTCCATACAGTTTGCATCATTCAGACATGGATTCCCTGAACATTCTTGTATTTCGTTCTCACAGTTGGAACCATTGTAACCTGGTTGACAGACACATTCATAGCCGTTGATCAGTTCTGTGCAGTCAGCTCCATTTTGACATGGGTTGCTGGAACACTCCACTACTTCATCTTGACAGAAAGTGCCATTGTAACCTGCTGGGCAGATACACAGGAAACCGTTTATCTCTTCTGTACAATTGGCTCCATTTTGACAAGGGTTGCTGGCGCACCCCTGAATCTCAGTCTCGCAATAATCTCCTTCATATCCTGGTGAACAGATGCAAATATATCCGTCGATCAAGTCCATACAGTTTGCACCATTCAGACATGGGTTCCCTGAACATTCTTTTATTTCGGTCTCACAGTGCGTGCCATTATAGCCTGATGGACATTGGCAGAAGTACTCATCAATCAGATCTGTGCAGTTGGCTCCATTCTGACAAGGGTTGCTGGTACATTCTAGAGTGTCAGTTTCACAGTGTTCTCCTTCAAATCCTGGTGCACAGATGCACAGGTAGCCATTGTTCAAGTCCGTACAGTTTGCACCATTTCGACAAGGACCTCCTGCACAATCTTGGATGTCGTTTGAACAGTTGATACCATTGTAACCTGGTTGACAGACACATTCATAGCCGTTGATCAGTTCTGTGCAGTTAGCTCCATTTTTACATGGGTTGCTGGCGCACTCCTGAATCTCAGTCTGGCAATATTCTCCTTCATATCCTTGTGAGCAGATGCAAATATATCTGTCGATCAAGTCCATACAGTTTGCATCATTCAGACATGGATTCCCTGAACATTCTTGTATTTCGTTCTCACAGTTGGAACCATTGTAACCTGGTTGACAGACACATTCATAGCCGTTGATCAGTTCTGTGCAGTCAGCTCCATTTTGACATGGGTTGCTGGAACACTCCACTACTTCATCTTGACAGAAAGTGCCATTGTAACCTGCTGGGCAGATACACAGGAAACCGTTTATCTCTTCTGTACAATTGGCTCCATTTTGACAAGGGTTGCTGGCACACCCCTGAATCTCAGTCTCGCAATAATCTCCTTCATATCCTGGTGAACAGATGCAAATATATCCGTCGATCAAGTCCATACAGTTTGCACCATTCAGACATGGGTTCCCTGAACATTCTTTTATTTCGGTCTCACAGTGCGTGCCATTATAGCCTGATGGACATTGGCAGAAGTACTCATCAATCAGATCTGTGCAGTTGGCTCCATTCTGACAAGGGTTGCTGGTACATTCTAGAGTGTCAGTTTCACAGTGTTCTCCTTCAAATCCTGGTGCACAGATGCACAGGTAGCCATTGTTCAAGTCCGTACAGTTTGCACCATTTCGACAAGGACCTCCTGCACAATCTTGGATGTCGTTTGAACAGTTGATACCATTGTAACCTGGTTGACAGACACATTCATAGCCGTTGATCAGTTCTGTGCAGTTAGCTCCATTTTTACATGGGTTGCTGGCGCACTCCTGAATCTCAGTCTGGCAATATTCTCCTTCATATCCTTGTGAGCAGATGCAAATATATCTGTCGATCAAGTCCATACAGTTTGCATCATTCAGACATGGATTCCCTGAACATTCTTGTATTTCGTTCTCACAGTTGGAACCATTGTAACCTGGTTGACAGACACATTCATAGCCGTTGATCAGTTCTGTGCAGTCAGCTCCATTTTGACATGGGTTGCTGGAACACTCCACTACTTCATCTTGACAGAAAGTGCCATTGTAACCTGCTGGGCAGATACACAGGAAACCGTTTATCTCTTCTGTACAATTGGCTCCATTTTGACAAGGGTTGCTGGCACACCCCTGAATCTCAGTCTCGCAATAATCTCCTTCATATCCTGGTGAACAGATGCAAATATATCCGTCGATCAAGTCCATACAGTTTGCACCATTCAGACATGGGTTCCCTGAACATTCTTTTATTTCGGTCTCACAGTGCGTGCCATTATAGCCTGATGGACATTGGCAGAAGTACTCATCAATCAGATCTGTGCAGTTGGCTCCATTCTGACAAGGGTTGCTGGTACATTCTAGAGTGTCAGTTTCACAGTGTTCTCCTTCAAATCCTGGTGCACAGATGCACAGGTAGCCATTGTTCAAGTCCGTACAGTTTGCACCATTTCGACAAGGACCTCCTGCACAATCTTGGATGTCGTTTGAACAGTTGATACCATTGTAACCTGGTTGACAGACACATTCATAGCCGTTGATCAGTTCTGTGCAGTTAGCTCCATTTTTACATGGGTTGCTGGCGCACTCCTGAATCTCAGTCTGGCAATAATCTCCTTCATATCCTTGTGAGCAGATGCAAATATATCTGTCGATCAAGTCCATACAGTTTGCATCATTCAGACATGGATTCCCTGAACATTCTTGTATTTCGTTCTCACAGTTGGAACCATTGTAACCTGGTTGACAGACACATTCATAGCCGTTGATCAGTTCTGTGCAGTCAGCTCCATTTTGACATGGGTTGCTGGAACACTCCACTACTTCATCTTGACAGAAAGTGCCATTGTAACCTGCTGGGCAGATACACAGGAAACCGTTTATCTCTTCTGTACAATTGGCTCCATTTTGACAAGGGTTGCTAGCACATTCCTGGAATCCAGTCTCGCAGCGTTCTCCTGTAAATCCAGGTGAACAGATGCAAATATATCCGTCGATCAAGTCCATACAGTTTGCACCATTCAGACATGGGTTCCCTGAACATTCTTTTATTTCGGTCTCACAGTGCGTGCCATTATAGCCTGGTGCGCAGATGCATTCGTAGCCATTGACAAGCTCTGTGCAGTTGGCTCCATTCTGACAAGGGTTGCTGGTACATTCTAGAGTGTCAGTTTCACAGTGTTCTCCTTCAAATCCTGGTGCACAGATGCACAGGTAGCCATTGTTCAAGTCCGTACAGTTTGCACCATTTCGACAAGGACCTCCTGCACAATCTTGGATGTCGTTTGAACAGTTGATACCATTGTAACCTGGTTGACAGACACATTCATAGCCGTTGATCAGTTCTGTGCAGTTAGCTCCATTTTTACATGGGTTGCTGGCGCACTCCTGAATCTCAGTCTGGCAATATTCTCCTTCATATCCTTGTGAGCAGATGCAAATATATCTGTCGATCAAGTCCATACAGTTTGCATCATTCAGACATGGATTCCCTGAACATTCTTGTATTTCGTTCTCACAGTTGGAACCATTGTAACCTGGTTGACAGACACATTCATAGCCGTTGATCAGTTCTGTGCAGTCAGCTCCATTTTGACATGGGTTGCTGGAACACTCCACTACTTCATCTTGACAGAAAGTGCCATTGTAACCTGCTGGGCAGATACACAGGAAACCGTTTATCTCTTCTGTACAATTGGCTCCATTTTGACAAGGGTTGCTGGCGCACCCCTGAATCTCAGTCTCACAATAATCTCCTTCATATCCTGGTGAACAGATGCAAATATATCCGTCGATCAAGTCCATACAGTTTGCACCATTCAGACATGGGTTCCCTGAACATTCTTTTATTTCGGTCTCACACTGCGTGCCATTATAGCCTGGTGCGCAGATGCATTCGTAGCCATTGACAAGCTCTGAGCAAGTAGCACCATTCCGACAAGGGTTGCTGGTACATTCTAGAGTGTCAGTTTCACAGTGTTCTCCTTCAAATCCTGGTATACAGAAGCACAGGTAGCCATTGTACAAGTCCGTACAGTTTGCACCATTTCGACAAGGACCTCCTGCACAATCTTGGATGTCGTTCGAACAGTTGATACCATTGTAACCTGGTTGACAGACACATTCATAGCCGTTGATCAGTTCTGTACAATTGGCTCCATTTTGACAAGGGCTGCTGGCGCACTCCTGAATCTCAGTCTCGCAAAAATCTCCTTCATATCCTGGCGCACAGATGCAAATATATCTATTGATCAAGTCCATGCAATTTGCACCATTTAAGCATGGATTGTTAGCACACTCTTGAATTTCAGTTTCGCAGTTTGTGCCATAAAATCCTTGTAGGCAGATACATTCATATGAATTAATGCCTTCTTCACACAATGCTCTATTCAGACAAGGATTGCTAAAGCATTCTAAAACATCTACAGAGAAAGAAGGAGTTAAAGAGAGAGAAAGAGACAAGAGCAATAAGTAGGCCATGTTCTAAATCATCATTGTTATAAATTCATGACAATTTTGTTAGTGATTGCTATAGCTATAACATCATCAACAAAAACAATCGATTTAAACTCAAGATTGTTTTGTAGACTTTGATCTTTACTCATCATTACAAATAAAATGTATTGTTATCATTTATTGTATTTCACACAAGAAAGGGTAACACTGGCATGCGAATAATTCAGTGTTGTTAATGAGGTGGATACTCAACGGAAAAACATGAAAACAGCTTTGAATATCTGACTAGTGAGTTGAAAAGAAACCTTGAAGAGCAAAAGAAAATAATTTAAACATGCATGTATGACTATAAATGATAACTTTGTAAGATCTATTTGAAGTTATTTATGCATAGGTGTTTGGTTTGATTTTAATTTCTGTATAAAAATTCAAATACCTACAAGAATACAATTTACAAATTGAATACAAATCAAGAATTTAAAACGGCAGGATTGCTCTATTCAGAGCCATTATTAAAATGGCTCTGTTATTCCTAGAGGTCCAGAAAAATAGATATTTAAATATAGAAATAAAACACAAAATATTACGAAGATATTACATACGTACTATAAAAACAACCTACCAAACCCTCTATATCACATTATGAATACAACTGTTACGCCCACCCCCCCCTTCCCTGTTCAAACCAAAAGTTAATAGATCAAAATCTATCCATTCATTTAGGCCATGCGAAAATAATATTGAGTGTGTTCGGTCTACGTAAGTTAATCAGTGACTCATAATACAATTTAGATCTGCGATAAAAGAATGTTCGTTTACAATCATCTGTTTAAGGTTTGGGCAAGACTAAGTCATCAACATTTCTTAGGGCATTATTGGTTTCTTTGTAAAAGAGATTATTCTGCATATTATCTGGAGTTAAATTGTGGAAAATCTTATACAGCATTATGTACATGTGCTTTTTACGTCTGGTTTTTAGGGATTCCCATTTTAAGAGATCGTGAATCTGATATGTTGAAGTATGATCATGAGGGTTTATCTTAAGGATTATCCTTGTTGACACTACATTTCATGCTTTTTCTTTTCTATTTCCCTTTCCCACAACAAATGAATAATCTTAGTGTGTTTACTACTATGCATTGTTCTATTTTAGAAGGCCTAGAAAGCTGACAGCATAGTTGGAAATGCATAATGTATAATCTTGACAAAGAATGAATAGACACAACTTCCAATCACCAAAACAAAAGATTGATAACCTTACCTGTGTCACAAGTCTCTCCAGTCCATCCAGGAGCACAGTTGCATTGATAGTCACCCAATCCATTAATACATGTAGCATTGTTCTGGCAAGGATTACTATCACATTCTGCTAAACCAGTTCCACAATGAGTACCATTGAAACGCGGGGGACATACACATATATATCCATTTATTCCCTCTGTACAGTTGGCCCCATTCTGGCAAGGGTTGCTGGTGCATTCCTGAATCTCAAGCTCACAATGATCTCCTTCAAATCCTGGAGCACATGCGCAGAGATAGCCGTTAATCAAGTCCATACAGTTTGCACCATTCAGACATGGGTTCCCTAAACATTCTTGTATTTCAGTCTCACAGTGCGTGCCATTATAGCCTGGTGCGCAGATGCACTCGTAGCCGTTGATAAGCTCTGAGCAAGTAGCACCATTCTGACATGGATCACTGGAACATTCCAAAATATCTTGCTCACAATTTATACCCGTGTACCCTACTGGACAATGGCAAATATACCCATCCACCAAGTCTGTGCAGTTGGCTCCATTTGTACATGGAATACTGCCACATTCATCAAGCTCTATCTCACAGTTTGTTCCGTTAAAGCCTAATGGACATTGGCAGAAGTACTCATCGATCAGATCTGTGCAGTTGGCTCCATTCTGACAAGGGTTGCTGGCACATTCTAGAGTTTCAAATTCACAGTGTAGTCCATTGTAACCTGGTTGACAAATGCAGAGATATCCATTAATCAAGTCCATACAGTTTGCACCATTCAGACAGGGATCTCCTGCACAGTCTTGAATCTCGTTTTCACAGTTTATCCCATTGTAACCTGGTTGACAGACACATTCATAGCCGTTGATCAGTTCTGTGCAGTCAGCTCCATTTTGACATGGGTTGCTGGAACACTCCACTACTTCATCTTGACAGAAAGTGCCATTGTAACCTGCTGGGCAGATACACAGGAAACCCTTTATCTCTTCTGTACAATTGGCTCCATTTTGACAAGGGTTGCTAGCACATTCCTGGAATCCAGTCTCGCAGTGTTCTCCTGTAAATCCAGGTGCACATATGCAAAGATAGCCGTTGACCAAGTCCATACAGTTTGCACCATTCAAACACTGATTTCCTGAACAGTCCTGGATATTTGTCTCACAGAATGTGCCGTTAAAGCCTGGTTGGCACAAGCACTCATATCCATCAACTAGTTCTGTGCAGTTGGCTCCATTTTGACAAGGGTTGTTAGAACATTCCACAATTTCCTGCTCACAGTGCGTACCAAAATATCCAGGGGCACAAACACATAGGTATCCATTCACAAGTTCCATGCAATCGGCGCCATTCAAACATGGATCACTGGAACACGTAAAAATACTGGTTTCACAATGTGTTCCATCGAATCCAGAAGGACAAACGCAATCGTAGCCATTTTGCAACTCTGTACAGTTGGCTCCATTCAAGCACGGGTTACTTGAACATTCTTGAATATCTGGAAATAAAGAAAATGTATGACAAATTAATGTACATTTTTATTGTTATCGATTGAGAATGCCTTTTAATAGAAATGCATTCCATTCCATATCACAAATTTAATAATATCCACAACATATAACAACATATCAATAAATTATCTGTTATCAAATCAGTTATTAATAGCAAGAATAACTTCATTAAAAACATACCTAGTCCACATGTAGAGCCAGTCCATCCAGGTGGACATACGCACTGATAACTTCCTATAGCATCAATACAAGTGGCATTGTTCTGACATGGATCACTGCTACATTCCTGAATGTTCATCTCACAGTTGGTTCCATTCCATCCAGGACCACAGATGCATGAATAGCCCCCCACCAGATCTACACAGGTAGCATTGTTTATGCATGGATCATCCATACATTCTGTCATTTCTGAAACAAATAGAGGCAATGTTGAAATTAAACTGTTAAAAAAGACGGAGCAATGTAATGCTATATAAAACTAAATGTAAAAACAGAACCAAGTTGCACTTCACCAATACCACATGATTAAGCATAATAAATATTGAATTTTAAAGTGTTTCAATTGGGTTTGGACTTAAAACCAGGTACCACTATTATGTATTATAAATATTTGTACATAAATCACTCTAAAGATATAATGCTCCTTTCAGTAGAAAAGAAACCTGTACAGAGACCTGCAAACCAATCACAAATATATGCACATTTATAAAAGATCAATTACGCAAAAATACACAAGTATCAAAAAGACAAATAGCAGGTAAACTGGACATAAGTAATTGATTATTTTAACATGAATTGCACAACAAAAATATGAGGTGACAAAGGAATGTATTACCATGAATATCAGCCATTGAAGTAGAATGTAATAAAAAATGAATGCACTAAATGAAAAAGGATCATATGACTCAAATGACTTACACCTTTAAGCATTCACAATCCAATACCTTGACATATAGCTACAATGGCACATTATGCAAAACAAAATAAAATCTTATTCAATGACATATTTGTACAAAGGTAGCTGATTCACTTTCGAAATAATTGAACAGTCACGAGCACCTACAAAACTAAAACTTCAGTCCTGATTAGTAAAATGCTTAGCATGACAAGTCACAGGTAATTACAACCCTACCAAATTCACAATTTTCCCCTGTCCAACCAGGGGCGCACATGCAGAGATATCCAAGAGTGAGGTCAAGGCACAATGCATCATTTTGGCATGGATTGCTATTGCATGCTAGGATTGCCAGTTCACAGTGGGTTCCATTGAAGCCTTTGGGGCATTCACAAACGTAGTCGTCTATTAAGTCTGTGCAGGTTGCTCCATTTTGACAAGGACTGCTGACACACTCCATGACGTCTAGCTCACAGTGGGTGCCGTTCCAGCCTCGATTGCAAATACACTGGTATGCATTGATCATGTCAAAACATTCAGCTCCATTCTGACATGGATTACTGCTGCATTCAAGGATCTCAGATTCGCATTTAACTCCTTGCCAGCCTGGTAGACACTGACATTCATAACTGCCAATAAGATCAACACAGACCGCACCATTTTGACATGGAGCACTGCCACACTCATCTATGTCGATCTCGCATAGGGTTCTAGTCCATCCTGGTGCACAGACACAGTTAAAGGCACCTATGAGGTCGACACAGGTTCCATTATTTTGACAAGGGTTACTGGAACACTCTTGAATCTCCTCTTCACAGTGTACTCCAGTCCATCCCTCTGGACATTGACAGTCATATCCATTGATGTCTTCAACACAAGTAGCACCATTCAGACAAGGATTACTGGCACATTCCACAATGTCTATCTCACAGTGTGTTCCATTCCAGCCTGGAGGACACTGGCATTCATAAGAATTAAACAGGTCGATGCAGGTTGCATCATTTTGACATGGGTTGCTTGCACATTCTAAGATGTCATTTTCACAATGTAGACCTTGCCATCCAGTACTGCACAGGCAAACATATCCGGCAACCAAGTCTATGCAGGTGGCACCATTCATGCATGGATTGCGAGCACATTCAATGATTTCTGAAAGAAAGCAAATTATACACATTTATTTCTATCTTGTAATTTCAATACATCTCAGCTCTTATGATTATTAAAAAATGCCAGAAATTAGTGTCTTCAACAGCACAAAAATATTACAATAAAAATAACAGGAAAAATGAGGTTTATTGGCAGTAAAACAACTGGAATCCAGGATCACTTTTTGATTCATATGTAGACTGCTCAAATAGTTTTGTATTTCCATGAGTGGTTACCAGTAATAATGCATACCTTGGTCACAATGTGTTCCTTCAAAGAAAAAAAAAATTGCATGTGAATACGCAAACTGGTCCTTTTCCAAATGATACAATGAAACTAGAATTAAATAATGTTGTGATATCGAAACATTTCCTCCATTCTATCTTATCATTTTTTTTAATCAATTTAATATAAAAATGTCAAAATTCTTGTAAAGAAAGGATATTACCTTCTTCACAAAGTCTTCCTTTGTATCCAAAAGAACAAGTACACTGAAATCCATTCTCCAAGTCAGAGCACACTGCACCATTTTGGCAGGGGTTACTAGCACACTCTGCAATATCTGGTTCAGGAGAGAATGTCATATATATATCATTACAAATTCTTTACAAATTCTTAAAAAATGACAATACCGGTAATAGTGGAGTGTTGTACATGTATAGCACTCATGACTGGCATATGGCCACTCATGCCAATCCATTATCTTTACCCCGGCCTTAGCTTTACTAATTTTTTAATGAAAATTAAACATTTACCATGTATAAAGATGAAAGATATATACATATTATGGAAACCATGAATAAAATACTTGATTCTACTTTTCTCCTTTGCACAAAATGTAACGGACAATTACTTCAAGTATTCCTAAAGCATTTAAAACAAAAAACCATAGTGACATCTTGATCCTAATTTTAGTGCATATTGCTTAACATATCTTTGTGTACCTTCTGCACATGTTATTCCCTGCCATCCAGAAGCACATACGCATTCAAAACTTGCTAATCCATCAACACAAGTAGCACCATTCTGACACGGGTTGCAGGAACACTCCATTATTTCTGTTCACAAGAAAACAAAAATAGTTAGGGTTTTAAAATCAATAACAACAATCATATATCATAACAGAGAATACAATGTGGATACCATCACTCAACTATTGCCTGTCCCAGGAAGTCCTCTCTCTCTCTCTCCTCATCATCATCTGCCATTTACAGTACCGTACCTCTTAGAGTCTTCTTGAGGGCAGCAGACGGTATATACAGACAATCCTACGTATAATTTCTTACAGATAAGCGTTTCAATATTTGTAAACAATTGCTAGGTAAAATAAGGGCTTTCATCAAGCGTCTAAAGAAAATGTAATCCTACATATATATATATATAGGCCTACGTATGAAAATATTAAATACTAATGGTGTATACTTTCAAAATTTCAAAAAAATATGCCTACAAGTACATACGTCCCTCTTCACCCACTCTAAATTACCAAAGTTAAACCATTAATACCTTCTTTAACAAAAACACTGCAATAAGAGACTTTGTTGCATTGTGAAATGCATCAAATTATATAAATTCAATGACATGTCACCCCTTTTTAATGTTCATAGTTACCTATCTGACATGCTTCTCCTTCCCAGCCAGGAGCACACTGGCAGAAATAACCATTGAAGAAGTCTGTGCAGGTTGCTCCATTTAGACAAGGATTGCTCACACATTCATCAAAGTCTGCAATACAATAACAATTTAGAAATTGTAAAAGGTTAAGAAATAGAGAGATACTCGAGAAAAAAAAAGCAAGAGGAACTTCAAATTTCCATACTACTTAAAATTTCCTGATCAATTAATTCAATCAATGTACAAATCGAATTAGCTTTTTTTAATGTGTAAAATGTATTTTCTTACCCAATTCGCAATTTGATCCATCCCATCCGAAAGGGCACTGACACTGATAGCCTCCAACCAAATCAAGACAAGTAGCGCCATTCTGACAAGGATCACTGGTACATTCCTGGTCCTCTAATTCACAGTGGATGCCTTCCCAGCCTACAGCACATTCACATTGGTACCCTCCAATCAGATCAACGCAGGTTGCTCCATTCAAACAAGGATTGCTGGAACATTCCTCTATGTCAGCCTCACATAGTACACCAGTGAAGCCGAGAGGACATTGACAGGTGAACAATCCTATTTCATCTATGCATGTTGCACCGTTTTGACATGGATTGCTGGCACATTCCTGGATGTCTACTTCACAGTTGCTACCATTCCATCCTGGAGCACAGATGCATTCATACATGGCAATCAGGTCCACACAGGTTGCTCCATTCATGCAGGGATCTCCAGCACATTCAAGAATTTCTGTATGGATAATGTTAAATGATATTTACAAACATTAAAATGCACTTCTATTAGGACAAAGGGTTAAATATTATACATGTATGTATCTCAATTTATGATGGTTCATATCAATCAATTTTAGTATTGCAATATTTGATATGTCCGATATAGCAGATCGTATTCGATGGCTTAGGGGTAAAGGAAATGAAGTAAAAATGTTATCAGCACTACAATGATAAAGCATCTTTGACTTATAACACAAATCCTTCCCCTTTTACAGGATAGAGGAACAGTGGAATAATTATAAAAAGGAAATGAAAGTGACTTACCAATTTCACAGTTAGTGCCATTCCAGCCTGGAGCACATTGACATTCATATGTACCGATCAGATCAGTACAAGTAGCTTCATTCTGGCAAGGATCAGAGGAACATTCCAAGATCTCAGTTTCACAGTGTGTTCCTGTCCATCCAGTAGTGCATTCACATTGATATCCTGGAATCAGGTCTATACAGTTTCCTCCATTAAGACAGGGGTTGCTCAAACATTCTAAGATCTCAATACCACAGAATTGACCAACCCAACCTTCAGGACACTGGCAACTGTAACCATCTACTTCATTTGTGCAGGTAGCACCATTGATGCAAAGATTTCCATTACAATAATCAATGTTGACTTCACAATTGGTTCCATTCCAACCTGGTAAACATTGGCATTCATACGAATCAAGAGATTCAAGGCATGTTGCACCATTTTGGCATGGGTCACTGGCACATTCATCTACATTATTCTCACACTTCAGACCATTGAAACCTGGATCACAAATGCATTGGTATCCATTAATCATCTCTAAGCACTGAGCTCCATTATGGCATGGGTTGCTCTTACATTCAAGGATCTCAGATTCACAGTTCACCCCTTGCCAGCCTGGTAGACATTGACATTCATAACTGCCAATAATATCAACACAGACCGCACCATTTCGACATGGAGAGCTGCCACACTCATCAATTTCAATCTCACATAGGGTTCCAGTCCATCCTGGTGGACAGACACAGTTAAAGGCACCTATGAGGTCGTCACAGGTTCCATTATTTTGACAAGGGTTACTGAAACACTCTTGAATCTCCTCTTCACAGTGTACTCCAGTCCATCCCTCTGGACATTGACAGTCATATCCATTGATATCTTCAAGACAAGTAGCACCATTCAGACAAGGATTACTGGCACATTCTACAATGTCTATCTCACAGTGGGTTCCATTCCAACCTGGAGGGCACTGGCATTCATAAGAATCAAGCAGATCGATGCAGGTTGCATCATTTTGACATGGGTTGCTTGCACATTCTAAGATGTCGTTTTCACAGTGAATCCCCTGCCATCCTGTACTACATAGACACACATATCCAGCAACCAGATCCACACAGATGGCATCGTTCATGCATGGATTGCCAGCACATTCAACGATTTCTGAGAAAGAAAACAAAAGAAAAATCTTAAATCCTTGACATATGCAATGAAAAGCAAAAGAACTTAAATGTACTACCTGTCCAATCAAGTAGAAGAGCAACTTGTCCTAATTATTAATTTGAAAGGCACTTGGTGATTAAATAATAATAATAATAAACTGGTTCATATCAAAAGTAAGAACCAAGTGTTGATCATCATAATGGTTTGGGTTAAAACTCTTCTTTCTATTTTCTTGATGCATATTCACAGCAGAGTTTGAACACTCGTCTTCTTCCCATGTTGATGTATTACAAAAAAGTTGAGAAATTATTTTCAATCCAATTTTCCTTCTTGTAGAAATAAATACATGGCAGTTAGTTCTTAAAGTAGATTGTATAACCTCTCCTGATATTCATTTTGATCATTCAAATATCATCCCAGCTAAAAATGTTCCTTGGTATTTAGTAAAGCAGGTGTTTGACATATACACAAATAAAAAAATAAGCGACAAGCATGATATTGCATGTCATGGAGGAGCTAATCAGAAAAGAGAGGGGGGCAGACCAACTAGGAATGGACTGACAACATCAAGCAATGGACAGTAATGTAATTTGAGTAGCTAACTAGAACGGTTAAAGACAGGAAATTATGGAGAAGCTGTGTCTAAAGGTCCATTTTATTGTAGCCCCAACGGCCTCCAAGCTATGAGACAAAGAGAGATATTTCATATAATGCCCTTTCTTCTACTACAGGAAAGATATTGCGTACTCTTGCCTTAACATATACATACTAAAACAGTAATCATTAAGATTTACCTTCTTCGCAAAGTGTTCCTCTGAAGCCAAAACGACACACACATTCATATCCGTTCTCCAGGTCTGAGCAAGTTGCACCATTTTGGCAAGGATTACTGGCACACTCTAGAATATCTATTCAAATAATGATACATACAAATATTTTAAATATATGTACTTCAAAAGGGAAAAAGTGACAAAATCAACAATGCCAATGGTAATGGAGAGAAATATTCAACAGCAACTCTGCTAGGTAATGTTTACGAGCATCAATTTGACAGTAACACATTCCAAATTAATACCGGTACTAATGTACTTTACACACACAAATTTACCACAACATTGTAGATTAATTCACATTCAAAAAGCGTACAAAATATGTCTTCAATATTAAAAAATGCTCACCCTCTGTACAGGTCACACCCTGCCATCCAGGTGCACAAATGCATTCAAAACTTGCCAATCCATCCACACATGTGGCACCATTCTGACAGATGTTGAAGGAACACTCTAAAATGTCTGTTTACAGAAAGCACAAATGGTGGTTATCACTAAAGGAATGTAATTTTAAAAAACATAGAAACATTTGAATACTAAGAGACTACTAAATCTGATTAAAAAATCTTGAATATCAAGATGCAGAATCATTGGTAGCTAGACTAGCTTGAAGGCATTGTTTAACAATGTTTCCAGTTTGACAAATCTGTGGTGAAATATTGAAGCCCTAAAAAAAAGGCGCTTAAAAATGATCATGAAGTGCTTAAAAAAAGTAAAAAGCTTTGAATGACCGTTTTACCATACTTGTTTTACCCAATAGACTGAAGTGTTATAAAAACCATTGGGAAACGGTTTTTAAAATGTCTAATTCCAATCATAAATATCTTGATGATCAGAAAGGCGATCGGCTTGTAAAAGTCATGGGATTCCTGACTGACCTAAAGGTTTATAATTATGATAGCAGCATGAGCTAAATAAGAGATTATTTCTAGAATCTGAGGCAAAGATAACCAACCCCTTAAAGTATGGGCTACATCATAGCATCGAACATGATTAAAGCATTGTGACACATCGATATCAAAAGATTAGAAGCTGTCTTGCTGATTGAGAATCAATGAGTCTAAAACAATACCATTTTCCCCAGCATATTTGTTCTAATGGCATATATATGATTTGACATGCAATGAATTAATTTGTGTGAGAGCAAGATAAACAACATACATATATTTTATTTCCCATGAAACCAAATACAAGGATGATTATTTTTTCTTGATGCACTGTGTCTGACAGGAAATCCAGCATCGTTTGAGCCTACAGGATAATCATTTAACTATGGCTTCGCTATTTCATTAATGTATGTTTATTTGGTAACAAATTTACTCACCAATTGCACACAAGTCTCCTTCCCATCCAGGGGCACATCGACATTGGAACCCATTAAATAAATCTGTACAGGTAGCTCCATTCAGACAAGGATTGCTCGAACACTCATTAGATTCTGGAATGACAATCATAATATAGAGAATGTATTAGATTTAGGTGTAAAGATGAAGAGAAAAACCGACAGGTTATTTTGGATCCTAATCAACATTTCATTTTGATTTCAAGCTATTTCAACCTTCGTACTCTACTTGAAATTTAAATGACATCCTTTTATTCACACAAGAAAACATGATATTCTCACCTATTTCACAGTTTGTTCCATTCCATCCTAGAGTACACCGACATTCATAACCTCCAACTAAATCAAGACAAGTAGCCCCATTCTGACAAGGATCACTGGCACATTCCTGGTCTTCTAGTTCACAGTGGATGCCCTCCCAGCCTACAGCACATTCACATTGGTACCCTCCAATCAGATCAACGCAGGTTGCTCCATTCAAACAAGGATTGCTGGAACATTCCTCTATGTCAGCCTCACATAGTACACCAGTGAAGCCAAGAGGACATTGACAGGTGAACAATCCTATTTCATCTATGCATGTTGCACCATTTTGACATGGATTGCTGGCACATTCCTGGATGTCTACTTCACAGTTGCTACCATTCCATCCTGGAGCACAGATGCATTCATACATGGCAATCAGGTCCACACAGGTAGCTCCATTCATGCAGGGATCTCCAGCACATTCAAGAATTTCTGGAAGAAAAACAACATTTCCTTAATACAACATCATGGGACACTCTGAATTTCTTATGAACCAACAAAAGATATGATGCTTTGAATAATAATGAATTATCTCTATGATTAATAAAGATATCATGGGGTGTCCTAAATGTATTTTTCTGAAATCAGATACCTTAGTCCAATGTATTTTCATGGCAGAAATCCCTTAGCAACTAATTCAACAGTAAACTTGTGCTTCTTTCAATTTAATTAAATCATCAATGAAAAAGAAGAAAAGAAGAAAATATTTACAAATACTTACCGATTTCACAGTTAGTGCCATTCCAGCCTGGAGCACATTGACATTCATATGTACCAATCAGATCAGTACAAGTAGCTTCATTCTGACAAGGATCAGAGAAACATTCCAAGATCTCAGTTTCACAGTGTGTTCCTGTCCATCCAGTAGTGCATTCACATTGATATCCTGGAATCAGGTCTATACAGTTTCCTCCATTAAGACAAGGGTTGCTCAGACATTCTAAGATCTCACTACCACAGAATCGACCAACCCAACCTTCAGGACACTGGCAACTGTAACCATCTATTTCATCAATGCAGGTAGCACCATTGATGCAAAGATTCCCATCACAATCATCAATGTTCACTTCACAATTGGTTCCATTCCAACCTGGTAAACATTGGCAGTCATAGAAATCAATGGATTCAAGGCATGTGGCACCATTTTGGCATGGGTCACTGGCACATTCATCAATATCAACTTCACAGTTGGTACCATTGAAACCTGGATCACAAATACATTGATATGCATTGATCATGTCAAAACATTCAGCTCCATTCTGACATGGATTACTGCTGCATTCTAGGATCTCAGATTCGCAGTTAACTCCTTGCCAGCCTGGTAGACACCGACATTCATAACTACCAATAAGATCAACACAGACCGCACCATTTTGACATGGAGTGCTGCCACACTCATCAATCGCAATCTCGCACAGGGTTCCAGTCCATCCTGGTGCACAGACGCAGTTAAAGGCACCTATGAGGTCGACACAGGTTCCATTATTTTGACAAGGGTTACTGGAACACTCTTGAATCTCCTCTTCACAGTGTACTCCAGTCCATCCCTCTGGGCATTGACAGTCATATCCATTGATGTCTTCGAGACAAGTAGCACCATTCAGACAAGGATTACTGGCACATTCTACAATGTCTATCTCACAGTGTGTTCCATTCCAGCCTGGAGGGCACTGGCATTCATAAGAATCAAGCAAGTCGATGCAGGTTGCATCGTTTTGACATGGGTTGCTTGCACATTCTAAGATGTCGTTTTCACAGTGAATCCCTTGCCATCCTGTACTACATAGACACACATATCCAGCAACCAGATCCACACAGGTGGCGTCATTCATGCATGGATTCCCAGCACATTCAACGATTTCTGAAAGAACAAAATAAATTATTAGAATTTTAAAGACCCCTTGTTATGACACCAAAAACATTAAATTTGTTGCTTCTTATCCACATTCACACAGAATATTTAAACTAAATTGCATTGAACTTTCTTTGTTGAATGTGATTCCTAATAATGGCTAAACTGCTCTAAATCTTCAACAAATTCCTGTATCGGGGACATGTTTGTTATGTGAGCATATGGTATACAATATGATTATTTAAATCAATCGATCGTTTTTACTGGGTGTAAGCCACAAATATGTTTTAATAATTGAAATTTCTCCCAGGAAGCATTACATTTATAAAAAATATGATTATTGATATGAAAATCATTTAAGTACACCTAATGTATACATTAGAGCACATAGTCACTTGATGTTGTAGAACATTGCATGAGATGGTGAGTGTATGTTTGTACAAAACCTTACAGAATGATGGTATTGTGGCATTGTCGGATCCAATATAAAGAGTGAAATATATATGAAAGAATGGGATTTTCATGTTGAGAATCAGAGTGTTTGTATTTGAATACCATGGTATATGTACGTCTTTAACAATTACATCATTGTTACAATCAGGTGACAAATGGCTTTCTTTCACATGTATTTCTATTGATGAATCAACATAACAACACTACCAGAAGTCTCAAGGGTCTTACCTTCTTCACAAAGTGCTCCCTTGTATCCGAATGGACACACACATTCATATCCGTTCTCAAGGTCTGAGCAAGTTGCACCATTTTGACAGGGATTACTGGCACACTCCAGAATATCTATAGAGAAGAAAGATTCATAAGAAATGATAAATTTATATATGTACATGTTCTTCATAACAACCGATGCAAATCAAATGAGGCAATTGCTAAAAGTAGCATTGTTTAATGGCATGTTTGTTGTTTTGTAATATAATATGAGAAACAATACTCTCCACAACTATGAGAGTACTAATGTGATTTCCATTTGATATCAAATCCCCAGTTAAGAGTTTCATTTCTAAGTCATATCTGTATGAATGTATGATAATTTGAATATACTAACCTTCTGTACAAATCACGCCTTGCCATCCTGGAGTACAAATGCACTCAAAACTTGCTAATCTATCCACACATGTTGCACCGTTTTGACAGGTAATGATGGCACACTCAAATATGTCTATAATAATGCAAAAAGAGAGACAAAGCACAACAAGTTAAAAATATGCTGATTTTAAGAGATACAGTACCGTTATTAGTTATTAGTACCAGCTGCATAATTGACAGCTCATTAGCTAAACAACAAAATTAGAGAACTTTGTGAAATAGCAATACCATCACAATATGCCTTACTTGGCACAACTATAAAAAGTTTTATGAACAATATTAAGTAAGTGTAAAGTGGTGTTCCATGAATAATGCTCATGGAGACAGGTCTCATGACAAACTGTCCACAAGACTAAAATTAATATCAATGAGAAAGTCAACTTAATGGTTCTTATAGATGTCTCCATAAATGATTTAAGCCAAAGATTTGACAGATAATTTCACGAACTTGTATATTGCCATTGGCTACTTCATCTTTTGTTTATTAATGTACACTATATACTCACCCATTGCACACAATTCTCCTTCCCATCCAGGGGCACATTGACATTGGAACCCATTAAAGAAATCTATACAGGTAGCTCCATTCAGACAAGGATTGCTCAAACACTCATCAGATTCTGGAATGACAAAAAAATTATAGAGAATGTATTAGATTTAGAATGTAATGATGAAGAGAAAAATGGGCAACTAGAGGGTTATTTTGGATTCTAATGAACATTTTTAATTTGATTTCAAAAGTTTCAACCTTCATACCCTACTTTAAATTTAAATTGCCATCCTTTTATTCACACAAGAAAACTAATATATGCTCGGTAATATAAATAATGTAAATTATAATATTCTGGGAACTTTTTATACAAGGCCACCATGGGCTTTTCCTTTAATCTCCCATTCCATTTGAAACTATTGTATTAGCTGAACATTCTTTGTATGTATATATACTTGTATGTTTATTTTGCATTTGCTGTATTTTTTATGAAAATGAAATGAATAAACGAACTTGAACTTGAAAAAAACATGATATTCTCACCTATTTCACAGTTTGTTCCATTCCATCCTAGAGTACACCGACATTCATAACCTCCAACTAAATCAAGACAAGTAGCGCCATTCTGACAAGGAACACTGGCACATTCCTGGTCTTCTAGTTCACAGTAGATGCCCTCCCAGCCTACAGCACATTCACATTGGTACCCTCCAATCAGATCGACACAGGTTGCTCCATTCAAACAAGGATTGCTGGAACATTCCTCTATGTCAGCCTCACATAGTACACCAGTGAAGCCAAGAGGACATTGACAGGTGAACAATCCTATTTCATCTATGCATGTTGCACCATTTTGACATGGATTGCTGGCACATTCCTGGATGTCTACTTCACAGTTGCTACCATTCCATCCTGGAGCACAGATGCATTCATACATGGCAATCAAGTCCACACAGGTAGCTCCATTCATGCAGGGATCTCCAGCACATTCAAGAATTTCTGGAAGAAAAACAACATTTCCTTAGTACAACATCATAGGACACTCTGAATTTCTTATGAACCAAAAAATAGTCATTTAACTGTGATGTATGAATAACAATGAATTATCTCTATGATTAATACAAATACCATAGGGTGTCCTAAATGTATGTTTCTAAAATCAGATACCTCAGTCCAATGTATTTTCATGGCAGAAATCCCTTAGCAACTAATTCAACAGTAAACTTGTGCTTCTTTCAATTTAATTAAATCATCAATGAAAAAGAAGAAAAGAAGAAAATATTTACAAATACTTACCGATTTCACAGTTAGTGCCATTCCAGCCTGGAGCACATTGACAATCATATGTACCAATCAGATCAGTGCATGTAGCTCCATTCTGGCAAGGATCAGAGAAACATTCCAAGATCTCAGTTTCACAGTGTGTTCCTGTCCATCCAGTTGTGCATTCACATTGATATCCTGGAATCAGGTCTATACAGTTTGCTCCATTAAGACAAGGGTTGCTCAGACATTCTAAGATCTCACTACCACAGAATCGACCAACCCAACCTTCAGGACACTGGCAACTGTAACCATCTATTTCATCCATGCAGGTAGCACCATTGATGCAAAGATTTCCATCACAATCATCAATGTTGACTGCACAATTGGTTCCATTCCAACCTGGTAAACATTGGCATTCATAGAAATCAATGGATTCAAGGCATGTGGCACCATTTTGGCATGGGTCACTGGCACATTCATCAATATCAACTTCACAGTTGGTACCATTGAATCCTGGATCACAAATACATTGATATGCATTGATCATGTCAAAACATTCAGCTCCATTCTGACATGGATTACTGCTGCATTCAAGGATCTCAGATTCGCAGTTAACTCCTTGCCAGCCTGGTAGACACTGACATTCATAACTGCCAATAAGATCGACACAGACCGCACCATTTTGACATGGAGTGCTATCACACTCATCAATCTCAATCTCGCATAGGGTTCCAGTCCATCCTGGTGCACAGACACAGTTAAAGGCACCTATGAGGTCGACACAGGTTCCATTATTTTGACAAGGGTTACTGGAACACTCTTGAATCTCCTCTTCACAGTGTACTCCAGTCCATCGCTCTAGACATTGACAGTCATATCCATTGATGTCTTCAAGACAAGTAGCACCATTCAGACAAGGATTACTGGCACATTCTACAATGTCTATCTCACAGTGAGTTCCATTCCAACCTGGAGGGCACTGGCATTCATAAGAATCAAACAGGTCGATGCAGGTTGCGTCATTTTGACATGGGTTGCTTCCACATTCTAAGATGTCATTCTCGCAATGTAGACCCTGCCATCCAGTACTGCACAGGCAAACATATCCAGCAACCAAGTCTATGCAGGTGGCACCATTCATGCATGGATCGCCAGCACATTCAATGATTTCTGAAAGGAGAAAGGACATAATTGAAATTTTAAAGACCCCTTGTTATGACAATTAAAAAACAATCAATGTATTACCTCTTATCCTCATTCACACAGGATGTTTAAACTAAACTGCATTTAACTTTCTTTGTTGAATGCGTTGCCAAATAATGGCCAAACGGCTCTAAATCTTCAAACAAATACCTGTATTAGGGACATGACTCTTATGTGAGCATATGGTATACAATCTGATTATTGATATGGAAATTATTTAAGCCTCGGTCACAAATGCCTTTACGAACTGCTACGAACGCCGTACGAACGATTTTCAGACAATGGAAATTTTGGAATTCAATGGAAAAACAGGGAGATTCGTACAAAATTATCGTTCGTACGAACCTTTGTGACCGTAGCATGTGGTACACCTAAAGTACCTAAGAGCACATAGTTACTTCATGTTGTAGAACATTGCATGAGATGGTGAGTGTATGTTTGTACAAAACCTTAATGATTGATGGTATTGTGGCACTGTCGGATCAAATACCAAGAGTGAAATATATATGAAAGAATGGGATTTTCATGCCAAGAATCTGAGTTTTTGGATTTGAATACAATGGTATAGGTACGTCTTTATTAACAATTACATTATTGTTACAATCAGGTTACAGATGGCCTTCTCCTCAATGCATGTCTATTGATGAATTAACATAACAACACTACCAAAAGTCTCAAGGGTCTTACCTTCTTCACAAAGTGCTCCCTTGTATCCGAACGGACACACACATTCAAATCCGTTCTCCAGGTCTGAGCAAGATGCACCATTTTGACAGGGATTACTGGCACACTCCAGAATATCTATAGAGAAGAAAGATTCATATGTAATGATAAATTTATATATGTACATGTTCTTCATAATCGATGAAAATCAAATGAGGCATTTGCTAAAAGCAGCATTATTAAATGGCATGTCTGTTGTTTTGTAATATAATATGAGAAACAATACTTTCCACAACTATGAGAGTACTAATGTGCTTTTCATTTGATATCAAATCCCCAGTTAAGAGTTTCATTTCCAAGTCATTATCTATATGAAAGTATGATACTTTAATAATACTAACCTTCTGTACAAATCACGCCTTGCCATCCTGGAGTACAAATGCACTCAAAACTTGCTAATCTATCCACACATGTTGCACCGTTTTGACAGGTAATGATGGCACACTCAAATATTTCTATAATAATGCAAAAAGAGAGACAAAGCACAAAAAGTTAAAAATATATTGATTTTAAGAGATACAGTACTCTTATTAGTTCACTTAGTATCAGCAGCATCACTGAAGGCTCATTAGCTAAGCAAGGGAATCAGATTTGTTTTGGAGATAGCAATACCATCAAAATATTCCATACCTGGCACAACTTTAAAGAGTTTTATGAACAATGTTAAGTAAGCATAAAGTGGTGTTCCATGAATAATGCTCATGGAGGCAGGTCTCATGACAAACTTTCTAGGAGACTAAAATAAATATCACTGAGAAAGTCAACTTAATGGTTCTTATAGATGTCTCCATACATGTTTTAAGCCAAAGATTTGACAGAAATTTCATGAACTTTATATTGCCATTGGCTACTTCATCTTTCGTTTATTATTGTAAACTATATACTCACCCATTGCACACAAGTCTCCTTCCCATCCAGGGGCACATCGACATTGGAACCCATTAAATAAATCTGTACAGGTAGCTCCATTCAGACAAGGATTGCTCAAACACTCATCAGATTCTAAATTGACAATTAAAAGATAGAGAATGTATTAGATTTAGAATGTAATGATGAATAGAAAAATAGGCCACTTAGGGGTTATTTTGGATCCTAATTAACATTTATAATTTGATTTCAAAACGTTTCAACCTTCATACCCTACTTTAAAATTAAATTGCCATCCTTTTATTCACAGAAGAAAACATGATATTCTCACCTATTTCACAGTTTGTTCCATTCCATCCTAGAGTACACTGACATTCATAACTTCCAACCAAATCAAGACATGTAGCGCCATTCTGACAAGGATCACTGGTACATTCCTGGTCCTCTAAATCACAGTGGATGCCCTCCCAGCCTAAAGCACATTCACATTGGTACCCTCCAATCAGATCGATGCAGGTTGCTCCATTCAAACAAGGATTGCTGGAACATTCCTCTATGTCAGCCTCACATAGAACACCAGTGAAGCCAAGAGGACATTGACAGGTGAACAATCCTATTTCATCTATGCATGTTGCACCATTTTGACATGGATTGCTGGCACATTCCTGGATGTCTACTTCACAGTTGCTACCATTCCATCCTGGAGCACAGATGCATTCATACATGGCAATCAGGTCCACACAGGTAGCTCCATTCATGCAGGGATCTCCAGCACATTCAAGAATTTCTGGAAAAAAAACAACATTTCCTTAGTACAACATCATGGGACACTCTGAATTTCTTATGAACCAAAAATAGTCATTTAACTATGATGCATTGAATAATAATGAATTATTTCTATGATTAATGAAGATATCATGAAGTGTCCTAAATATATTTTTCAAAAATCAGATACCTAAGTCCAATGTACTTTCATGGCAGAAATCCTTTAGCAACTACTTCAACAGTAAACTTGTGCTTCTTTTCAATTTCATTAAATCATCAATGATAACGAAGAAAAGGAGAAATATTTACAAATACTTACCGATTTCACAGTTAGTGCCATTCCAGCCTGGAGCACATTTACAATCATATGTACCAATCAGATCAGTACAAGTAGCTTCATTCTGGCAAGGATCAGAGAAACATTCCAAGATCTCAGTTTCACAGTGTGTTCCTGTCCATCCAGTAGTGCATTCACATTGATATCCAGGAATCAGGTCTATACAGTTTCCTCCATTAAGACAGGGGTTGCTCAGACATTCTAAGATCTCACTACCACAGAATCGACCAACCCAACCTTCAGGACACTGGCAACTGTAACCATCTACTTCATCAATGCAGGTAGCACCATTGATGCAAAGATTCCCATCACAATCATCAATGTTGACTTCACAATTGGTTCCATTCCAACCTGGTAAACATTGGCATTCATAGAAATCAATGAATTCAAGGCATATTGCACCATTTTGGCATGGGTCACTGGCACATTCATCGATATCAACTTCACAGTTGGTACCATTGAATCCAGGATCACAAATACATTGATATGCATTGATCATTTCAAAACATTCAGCTCCATTCTGACATGGATTACTGCTGCATTCAAGGACCTCAGATTCACAGTTAAGTCCTTGCCAGCCTGGTAGACACTGACATTCATAACTGCCAATAAGATCAACACAGACCGCACCATTTTGACATGGAGTGCTGCCACACTCATCAATCTCAATCTCGCATAGGGTTCCAGTCCATCCTGGTGCACAGACACAGTTAAAGGCACCTATGAGGTCGACACAGGTTCCATTATTTTGACAAGGGTTACTGGAACACTCTTGAATCTCCTCTTCACAGTGTACTCCAGTCCATCCCTCTGGACATTGACAGTCGTATCCATTGATGTCTTCGAGACAAGTAGCACCATTCAGACATGGATAACTGGCACATTCTACAATGTCCATCTCACAGTGAGTTCCATTCCAACCTGGAGGGCACTGGCATTCATAAGAATCAAGCAGGTCGATGCACGTTGCGTCATTTTGACATGGGTTGCTTGCACATTCTAAGATGTCATTCTCACAGTGAATTCCTTGCCACCCTGTACTACATAGACACACATATCCGGCAACCAGATCTACACAGGTGGCATCATTCATGCATGGATTGCCAGCACATTCAACGATTTCTGAGAAAGAAAACAAAAGAAAAATCATTCTAATCTTAAAGACTCCTTATTATGACGCTTAAAACAATCAATGTATTGCCTCTTATCCCCATTCACACGGAATGTTTGAACTAAACTGCATTGAACATTTTTGTATTAAATTTGTTGCCAAATAATGGCCAAACTGCCCTACATCTGCAGTAAAATACGTTTCTTGGGGACATGTATGTTATGTGAGCATATGGTATACAATATTTGTATTGGATTGGTGAGTGTATCTTCGTACATAACCTTACAGAATGATGGTATTGTGGCACTGTCGAATGAAATATAAAGAGTGAAATATAGCTAAAGCTAGGGTAATTATTTCCAATTTTCAAAGTTCTTTGGAAACGCAAAGAGATGTTATTTATAACGTATTATGCGCTATACAAGAACTGAATATTATTATTATAATTATGAAAGAATGGGAATTTCATGCTGAGAATCTGAATGTTTGGATTTTAATACCATGGTGTATGTGCATCTTTAACACATACACCATTGTTACAATCAGGTGGCAGATGGCCTTGTCCTACGTGTATTTCTATTGATGAAAAAAATTACAACACTACTAGTAGTCTCAAGGGTCTTACCTTCTTCACAAAGTGCTCCCCTGTATCCAAATGGACACACACATTCAAATCCGTTCTCCAGTTCTGAGCAAGTTGCACCATTTTGACAGGGATTACTAGCACACTCTAGAATATCTGTAGAAAAGAAAGATTCATAAGGAATGATAAATCTATATATGTACATGTACTTCATAACAACTAATGCACATCAAACGAGGCAATTACTAAAAGCAGCATTGTTTAATGGCATGTTGTTTAAAAGAAAAATAATATGAGGAACAACACTCTCCACAACTATGAGAGTACTAATGTGCTTTTCATCTGATATCAAATCAATAGTTAAGAGTTTCATTTCTTAGTCATTGTCTAAATGAAAGTATGATACTTTGAATATACTAACCTTCTGTACAAATCACGCCTTGCCATCCTGGATTACAAATGCACTCAAAACTTGCTAATCTATCCACGCATGTAGCACCGTTTTGACAGGGCATGATGGCACACTCGAATATTTCTATTATAATGCAAAAAGAGAGACAAAGCACAAGAAGTTAAAAATATGCTGAATTTAAGAGATACAGTATCCTTATAAGTAGACTTAGTATCAGCTTCATCATTAAAGGCTCATTAGCTATACAAGGGAATCAGAGATCTTTTTAATTTAGCTATTCCATCAAAATATGACTTACCTGACACTACTATTATTATCATTATTAAGTATTTGGTGGCAACTTTGCCGGAGAGGCGAAATGCAAACTCAATCACTGTAACCCTTGGATCTTTCCTCCCGGTATAACTGATTAGGGGTGTGCATTTTGACCACTGAACTATTCAAATACTGCAGTGGAAAGGTGGTACTGTCCTCTACACAGAGCCTTCATGAACGTCCTAGCCAAGACTTTCATTATGAAGATTAAGTGAGTGTAAAGTGGTGTTCCATGAAAAATGCTCCTAGAAGGTTTCATGACAAACTTTTCGCAAAGCAAAAATATATATCACTGAGAAATGAAACTAAATGTTTTCTATAAATGTCTCCATACATGTTTTAAGCCAAACATTTGACAAATAAATTCACAAACTTGTATATTGCCATTGGCTATTTCATCTTTTGTTTATTAATGTACATTATATACTCACCCATTGCACACAATTCTCCTTCCCATCCAGGGGCACATCGACATTGGAACCCATTAAAGAAATCTATACAGGTAGCTCCATTCAGACAAGGATTGCTCAAACACTCATCAGATTCTGGAATGACAATCATAATATAGAGAATGTATTAGATTTAGAATGTAATGATGAATAGAAAAATAAACATTTTTAATTTGATTTCAAAGCATTTCAACCTTCATGCCCTACTTTAAATATAAATTGCCTTCCTTTTATTCACCCAAGAAACATGATATTCTCACCTATTTCACAGTTTGTTCCATTCCATCCTAGAATACACAGACACTGATAGCCTCCAACCAAATCAAGACAAATAGCCCCATTCTGACAAGGATCACTGGTACATTCCTGGTCCTCTAATTCACAGTGGATGCCCTCCCAGCCTAAAGCACATTCACATTGGTACCCTCCAATCAGATCGATGCAGGTGGCTCCATTCAAACAAGGATTGCTGGAACATTCCTCTATGTCAGCCTCACATAGAACACCAGTGAAGCCAAGAGGACATTGACAGGTGAACAATCCTATTTCATCTATGCATGTTGCACCGTTTTGACATGGATTGCTGGCACATTCCTGGATGTCTACTTCACAGTTGCTACCATTCCATCCTGGAGCACAGATGCATTCATACATGGCAATCAGGTCCACACAGGTTGCTCCATTCATGCAGGGATCTCCAGCACATTCAAGAATTTCTGGAAGAAAAACAAATTTCCTAAGTAAAACTTCATGGGACATCTCATAGTCATTTAATTATGATGTATTGAAAAATATGATTAATGAAGACAGATATCATGGGGGTGTACTAAATGCATTTTCTAAAATCAGATACCTTAGTCTAGTGTATTTTCATGGAAGAAATCCTTTCGCAACTTATTCAACAGTAAACCTATGCTTCTTTTCAATTTTATTAAATCATCAATGATAAAGAAGAAAAGGAGAACAAAATTACAAATACTTACCGATTTCACAGTTAGTGCCATTCCAGCCTGGAGCACATTGACATTCATATGTACCAATCAGGTCAGTGCATGTAGCTCCATACTGGCAAGGATCAGAGGAACATTCCAAGATCTCAGTTTCACAGTGTGTTCCTGTCCATCCAGTAGTGCATTCACATTGATATCCTGGAATCAGGTCTATACAGTTTGCTCCATTAAGGCAGGGGTTGCTCAGACATTCTAAGATCTCAATACCACAGAATCGTCCAACCCAACCTTCAAGACACTGGCAACTGTAACCATCTACTTCATCAATGCAGGTAGCACCATTGAGGCACATGTGACTAACGCAGTCATCTATATTTATTTCACAGTGTGTTCCAATCCATCCAGGGGAGCAAAGACACTCATATTCCGCTATGAGATTATTGCAAGTAGCCCCATTCAAGCATGGATTACTGACACATTCATTGATCTCAACCTCACAGAAGGTTCCATTCCATCCTGCTGCACAGATGCACTCATATCTGTTAACAAGATCATTGCAAGTGGCACCATTCTGACAGGGATTGCTGGCACACTCAACAATTTCTGTAAACAAAACAAGAAATCGATTTATATACACAGCATCCTCTTTAAAAAGTTCCGACTGAATAGAATATACCATAGAAAATGGAAAATAATGTAACTATATTATTCTTTAAAAGCAAAATAAATCCGAAGTGCAGCATAGGCAATTTTTTCAAATTCCATAACTAATTGTAAGAACAGAAATATATTATTTACATAATTTTATTAAGGGAAGGCTCGATTCTACAGAAACTTCTCTTAGTTCGTTACAACAAAAATGATTATAAGTTATAGATATTGCTAAAAAGTTTTAAATCTATATAAGAAGTTAAATCTAGATGAGAAGTTAAATCTAATGATAACTTGTTCTAATTGTTATTTTGTAAATCGGTGAAATTTTCAATGTATTAGGAGATGGCTAAGCTAATTATTTTCTATTCTATTTTATGACATGATTGCTCAGGTAGATTAGATCAAATCATACATGTGCATTAATCTAAATTGTGACTTTAGAACAGGCAGGTTAAACACACACTAAGGTTTGTTAAAGACCCTATGCGATCAAAATACAACTTTATATAAATGGAAAACTGAATGAATGTAGAATACAAATATAAAAAAATAAAAAGTATTTACCCTTTCATTATTGCACAAAGCAAATTAAAATCTCATTTTCCGCACCCCTCAAAATTATGGGTCAACATGGGTCAAATTTGCCAAAGTTACAGTGACGATATAACATGTGGAAACCCATCGGTTCACCTATATAGCTAAAGCGGTAAGCCATAATTAATTTATGCAAAGTCATTGTAAATATGCGTAATCCACATAAAATAATGTCATCAAGTCGATAGCAAGATTTTTAGGTCGACAATACTCCTCTGAAAAACCCTAAAATGGCATAAAATTAATATTATTGTAATCTATGGCTTATAAGCTTTCTGATGATATATAATTCATCCATTTCATTTTTCAGTTCGGATATAATCTTTAAGTACATAAAACATACCGGGTACTTACATGCATTTTTATCGTACACTCACAGAAGATTAATAACATGCTTTCAATCAACAATGCATGCTTTGTTACCATCCATCAGTTGTTAGAGATTGTGCACACAACAAACGAGCAGTGATAGGTTTTATATTGGTCATTTGTTAATATCATCTGAAAGGATTTCAGCAATTAGTAACAATGGATTGGCTTTTTGAGGCTGCATGGAATGGGCATACAATGCATCAATATATTTGTTTATTGGTCAAGAGGAAGAAGTAGTAAAAGATAGACATCACATCACGTCAGAATTTAACACAAGTTAATTTCAAAGGAAGAAAACTTTTAAATCAAATTTATCTCAACGAGTGGTGTCTTCAAGTTGAGAAATTATAGGTAGAAATTAAGCATGCTATTTACATTATATACAAGAAGTAATGAGGGTATGCACCCGCTGGGGGCATAAAGCATCATGCACTTTAATATCACAAATTAAAGGTTTTTTTGTTCACATTAGTGTAAATAACTATTAAACAGTGCCCATTTCTCCCGCCAACCATATTTCATGCAACTACTATCTATTATCATGCAAGTAAGTTGGTAAATTGTTAACTAACAAAGTGGGGTGGCTCTTTAGGGTTACTTGGAATAGACATACAATGCATCAATAAGTTTGTATGCAGTTAAAGGTTATGATTTTTTTTTTATAATCCTTTCCCAATTCACAAATTATAAGTGGAAGAAAAAATATCAGACAGAATAACTATTCATAAATTGGGCAGTTGCTGATAACATGGTTTTATTATATAAAGGGCAGACATGCCTCATATAAGCAAGTTCCTGCAGGATTTTTTTTGTTATCACTTCAGGAAATATTTTACCAAACAAGGCTATCTGAATCATTCTATCATCCAAACGTAACAGCAAATAACATGCAGAAATAAAGTTGACAATGTACAATGTGGGGAGCCTAAATAAAAAGCATAGCTTATATGTGAATAGGCTTCCGCACTGAGTAACATAATATAGAAGGTCTGAATTAAAAAGATATAATAGACGGCGAAAACAGAGTAGGTAGTGTAGTAGAAGTAGTATAGTAGTATAGTATATTATAGTGGAAAATGGTAAATATTCAAACAAATACACTTACAACAGATATTACTAAAACACAGCATCAGTAGAAGAGTGAAATTTATTGAGCAACAAATACACATTAAGAAAATTAAAACAAAGATCATAACACATGCAAACATAAAATAATATCAGTGTCATGTTACACATGAAAAAACGAACAAAATTTACAGTATTTTTACACAATCTATTACAAATAATACAAACACATATCATACATTTTTTTAAATGTCATAAAATTGTTAATAAATACAATATCAAATATGGCACTTTTTATTTACAGTTCAACTACATGCTGTTCCTCTGATCAACATAAAAATGTTTAAACCACCACCACCACACTAAAATAAACACAAAAATGTTTGGCAAAAACTGTCACAACTCACACTGTGAACTTAGGGTAGTACAAATAAATAAAATAAAACATGCAAACTTCATTAGAAAGTTATAGAGGTGCGTGTGAAAACTCACACTGTGAACTTAGGGTTGTACAAAGAAATCAAAGAAAAACATGCAAACTTCATTAGAAAGTTATAGAGGTGCGTGTGAAAACTCACACTGTGAACTTAGGGTTGTACAAATAAATCAAACAAAAACATGCACACTTCATTAGAAAGCTATTGACGTGTGAAAAATTAATGATTAATGTGATTTCTCCTATTGTGTGTGTCAATGTCATGCATATCCACAAAATATCAAACTTACCTTCTTGGCATGCGGTGCCATTGAAGCCTGGTGCACAGACACAAAGATAGCCATCGGTTAGCTCCTCACAGGTAGCACCATTCAAACAGGGATCACTTGAGCACTCAAGAATATCTTCAGAGAAAATTTATTAAGAAATGATAGCAATGCTTTAATTCACCCCTTCACCAATTCCATATTAGCCTTTCACTATTGAAAAGGGAACCCTAATCAACCTTGTCATTGTAAATGATGATTTATGGATTGTCTAAACTTCACATTTTCATTCCTTTTTTACCTACTTACACTTCAAAGAAATCACGTTGCATCAAAATTAAGTAATGTAATTAACAAAGGAAGCATAACAAATCTTGGGGTAAACTATGGAAAACAGTCATGTTACAAAAATATGAGCAAAGTCATGAAAAGAATGTAATAGTCATAATTGTATTGACAAAGCACTTAACGCCCGGTTACCTGCTTCACAGTTGATTCCAGTCCAGCCAGCAGGACATCTGCATTCATAGGGTCCAATCAGATCAATACATGTACCACCATTCTGACAAGGGATGCTCTCACACTCCATGATTTCTGAAGTATGATAATACAGAAGAATATGGAATGGAAACATGCATTAGGACATTGCATTTCAAACCAGCATTTCCAATTTCTCTTTACTTCAAACTTTATCTCTTCCAGCAAAAGACGCATTTCCCTTTAAAAATAGAATTCAGGCATCATCACAATAATGTACCTTCTTTTTTGTGTTTATTGCTTTTATCATATCATTATCACTCCAAGCAAAATCTTTTTTTTTTTCTTGATTGAATGAGACAAAAATATACTAAATACCCTAATAGCAATACCTTGCAAAATTGTGTTTTATTTCTTTTAATTCTTTCCAATTAAGAATAAATGTTGGGAATGTGCATGAATATAACATTGTCTGTTTTGTAATAAATCTATGAACCAGAAACTGACCTGATTCACAGAGTGTTCCTGTCCATCCTAGGATACATATACACTGATAGCCATCGGTGAGGTCAGTGCAGGTTGCCCCGTTCATGCAGGGATCACTTTCACATTCTGGGATATCTGCGTAGAAATGATTACAACATTAAGTTATAAATATCAGTCTTTACACGTTAATCAGCTGATTATGCTGGAAAAAATAACAGTCAAGCAGAAATCATTGATGGCTGTACATCAAACTTGGATTATATAGAAATTCAAACGTGTCAGTAAGGCATTACTAGAAAGCAATAAATCAAACAGTTCTTGCTGTTATACTTATAATGACCGTAACTCAAGATTGATTTGAACACCTGTAAATATCTACTTCCAGAGGATACATAGTTAATTACATGTATAATCATATTTCATTTATTTATTTTAAAAATTTAAAAATTTCTTGCAATAAATAATGAATTATTTAGATAATATCTAGACAGGCCTCTCATGTTTAGTGATTCATGTGAATGAAGACCGAAATGAAGTTTCTTACCAGTCTCACAGTGCCTGCCTGTCCATCCCAGGGGACACACACATTGATAATCATCTACTTCATCCACGCATGTCGCACCGTTCTGACAGGGATCACTACTACATTCAAGTACATCTAATAGATGCAAAAGAAAAAACATTTTCATTGCACATTGAATGACAAGCAAACTTTTATAATGCTCTACATATTAAACAGATACATGCAATATGATTATTGCCCATATGGAATTCGGCAATGATTTCTTAAATACTCTAGTGCACTATTAACATATTTTTAGAATTATTTTGTGGTAAAATTGTATATAGTTTCAAGCCATAAGACAAAAAGATTTAAATAGAAACAAAGAACTTAGAAGAATGGCAAGCAATACTTCAATTTAATTAATTAATAAAAGAAAATGGACAGTCAAAAGTTAAGACAGATAAAAATGTACTTGTTTCACAGAAGAGGCCTTCAAATCCAGGTTGACAGAAGCAGACAAAGCCAGCAACCAGATCAAAGCATATGGCTCCATTCATGCAGTTCATCCGTTCGCATTCATCAATTTCTGTCTCACAGTTCATGCCTCTCCAGCCAAAGTCACAGATACACTGGTAGCCATCACTGTTGTTGACACACGATGCACCATTCAAGCATGGGTTCTGATCACAGCTGATTGCAAATTCACAGTTTAGTCCGTTGAAACCCATAGCGCACTCGCATAGCAAACCATCAGTGTAGTTGTAGCATGTAGCTCCATTGAGACAAAGGTTAAGAATGCATTCACTAGATTCTGTAGAAATGAATATGACAACAATGAATAAATGAATCAAATGGTTACAAAGAAAATCACTTGAAAACAAATCACACACAATTTTCTCTCTTTACAAAGACATTGGATCAAACTTTCAATCATCATTACAAACAACATTAAAAACTGATGTACAGGGACAACATTGCTAGAATATCATCTTATTATAAGAAATTACTTTGAATCAAGATGACCTGACACAAAATAAATGAAACAATATACTTCACCTTGTTCACAGAGTGATCCAGAGAATCCCGCTGGACAAACACATACATAGCCCTGATTGACATCCATGCATGTAGCTCCATTCACGCAGGGGTCACTGGCACATTCTTGGATATCTGAAGATTTTTTAAATGAAGAATGAGTTTACTGGTAACATTCAACAAAAGCACAATTGACCATTACAATTACAACATTCAAAGGACCAAGGTACCAGAGGAGATGATGATCCTTGTATTTGTTGATAATAATAGTGGATTAGAGTTGCATGGCACCAAATACACTTGATATCAAATGCTCAAGACGCACTAATGCAGTGCCATTCGAGCACCATACAACATAAAAAAGAGAAAAATGAAGAATATGTACAATTAATATGTATACAAGTTTCCATATACTGATGTACACTGTAATTACCTTCATCACATGTTGTTCCAGTCCATCCTGGAGCACATGTGCATAAGAAGCTTGCAGTACCTTCTGTACAAGTTGCTCCATTCTGACAAGGGTCAAGATTGCACTCATCAATATCTAAAATCAAGGGATATACATAAAGTTATCATTATTATCACAATATCAATTGATTAAGCGTATGTAGGCTAGGTCAAATGGCTATCGTGCTAATAAACCGTCCTAAATTATAGCAAAGAGGTAGGTTACAAATATTGCTTTAGAACTTATTTTCAACAAAATTGTTATATCATTCTTTGCTGTGCATAATTTACTTTTTTCCCTACAGAAACGTGACAAGTCATGAAAAATGCGATATTGATTATGAATGATGGTATTACCTATTTCACAAAGTGAGCCATTGAAGCCAGGTTCGCAGACACACAGGAAACCATTGAAGATTGTTTTGCAGGCCGCTCCATTCAGGCAAGGATTGCTTAAGCATTCATTTGATTCTGGTATGGAAGAATAATATATTAACATAGCTTTCATTTGCCCTTGTGTGTCTGACAGCAATACATCTTGTAAAACAAATCCAATCACTTTAAAACATGTTTGAATCATCCCTTAATTTTAACAGTATCAAATAATTCAATCATGAAAGAATCAATTGAGCTGAGGACACATTTCCAAGCTAACTACAGATCAACACAAGTGTCCTGGATAATTTTTAAGACTACATGAATATTAACTTTTTTCAAGAAAAGTTTTGAAATAAAATACGCATTCATATACAATTGCAGCAACAAAATAAGTCTTCTATCAATGTTGATACAAACGAAAAATATTAATCATGATTTAGTGTATGACATCATTCGTTTACACATGAAACATTTTTCATCGAGGAGACATTGTACAAATTAATTCTTTTCTATGACTCACCAATCTCACAATTGGTACCATTCCAGCCTTCAGCACACAGGCATTCATATCCTCCAATCAGTTCCACGCATGTTGCTCCATTTTGGCAGGGGTCACTGCTACACTCAAGAACTTCTGATGAGGTATACAAGCATGGCATTTATTTCATAGTGATGTAACCTCATAGTTATAATGTACATTATAAGACTTGCATAAATGAACTCTTGGGGAAATTAGCAGTAACTTTCTAAAACCCTGTATTTGGTAAATGATTTCAAAATGCACAGTATATATCAAAGAATTCTAAAGAAAAAAGTATCTGCAAACTCTTGTCTATGTGTTGTTTAGCACATTAAAATACAAAGGATTGAAATCAATTGAAGTTAATAAAAAGTTGTTGCACTCTAAAACAGAAAAGTGAGACAGTAAAACTCAATAGGATGTGTGCAAAAGCAAAATAGACGATCAAGGCAAAGTGAAGTGGATATTTTGCATTTTCTCTTCTTTATCGATGTGAACTGCTCGTGTGAACTACCTATCACACATAATAGTTTCAAAAGAACAAAGAGTACATATAGATAACTTTGAAGGCATACCATTTTCACAAAGTGTGCCATTCCATCCTTGAGGACACTGACATTCAAAGCCAAGAGTGAGATCTTGACAGGTCGCTCCATTCAGGCAGGGATTACTAGCACACTCCAAGATGTCTAAAGCAGCACGGCAAACAGTGCATAGAATTTAGTCATGAAAATGACAGGAAAGAGTTGGCAGAGGTGGAGGAGTTATGTGAATATAAAGATGCAGATTTAGAGGAAAGGGTGAAAGGCTTCCTGTACTCAAGAAGTTAAGCAATTAACTATAAATTTAATACGTAAAAGAACAAGATCAATATTTGAATCTTAACCAGAAATCAACTGAAGACAAAGTTAGCATTTTCTACAAATGCAAAGATAAGGAGTATTTTGTTTAAAATGCTTTGAAAAAGGATAACACCCCCAAAAGCATGCTAAATAAATATAGCTTTTGATTATACCAAAAGTCAGAAATAAAAGAAATAGAAATTTGTAAACCGTGTAATAAATACATATACCGGTAAGCAGCATGCTCCCTTTTGGTTATCATACAGAGTAGCTACCTCATAAATATGAAGTTTATATCAGGGCAAAATAAACATACGCTGTAGTAGTAATGCAAAATAACTGGGAAATAAATCATGCAGTAATTTTGCATCATACATAGTTTTTCAAGAAGGCCTCATGCATTGAGAGGATTAGAAAGCAATAGTGAAGCTCGAAGAAAATATTAGCTCACAAACAGCAACAACAGTCAAACCTGTCTATAGTGAAGGCCCAAGGGAAACACAAAAAGTTGTCTTTGTAGACAGGTGGTCTTTGTAGACAGATGGTCACTAAAGCAGGTTTGACTGTACATGTATGTAGCACTCATACCCTAGGTACAAGTGTGCTGACTTACCCAACTCGCAGTTTGTACCATTCCATCCTTCTGGACATCTACATTCGTACCCTGGCAGGAGATCAACACAAGTAGCACCATTCTGGCACGGGTTGCTCATGCACTCCATGATTTCTTTTCAAAAGAAAATAACATCATAATGAATACTTTTTGTTTTCTTCTACAAAATGTATCAACATATCTCATTATCAGGGATGGCCATTTTAAGCAGTCATTAAGAAGTCTTAAAATAATTTGATACTTTGCATAATTTACTGTACATATGGATTATTTGTAAATGGGCAGCGTTCATGAAACCGTTGAGCCCATTGAAACGCGTATATAAAATCTAACACATGTTTAAACAGGATGTCAATGAACTTGAAATGATGCCCTGGTCCGTGCAGGAAAAAGAAGACTCCTTTTTTAATGACAATAATTATTTGAAACACTACATCCAAAAATCTGCATATTGATATTGTTGTTAATATTGGGAATGTCAGGTTGCATAATTGCAAAAACATAATTGTAATAAATTTATACATAGAAGGGTGAACTAGACTTGTTTGTATAATTTTTAACAATTTTTTGTAAACAAAAAACAGAATTGCTTGCATTACATACCATCTTGACAGTTGGGACCAGTCCATCCTGGTGCACATAGGCAGCTATAACCATTGACTTGCTCCATGCACGTACCTCCATTCTGGCAAGGTACACTTGAGCATTCCAGTACGTCTATATTCGGGGGAAAAGATTTTAAAACATCACACAGAATGAATATACTTGAGTGATAATGTAAATCTGTACATAATTGAGATGTTAAGGTGTTAAGGAATTTAAAAAACATGTAAATAGCTATAGTAGATTATTGATGAGATTTACTAGAGAAAGTAAAAACACTTAAAACCAACTTAATTTCTTTTCTGACATTATAAACAATAAATATTATAAACTGTCATTTTAATAAAGTAAGTGGCATATTAACCATATCAATTAGTACTTATATTATTTTTGTTAAATTTTCATCACGTGTAATCTTGATTGTACACACAATTGTCATGATACACTATGAAGCACACCGTACCTTCTTCACATAGAGCACCCTGCCATCCTGGGGCACAGACGCATTCAAAGCTGGCTTCTCCCTGGACGCAGGTTGCTCCATTCTGACAAGGATCTGGGTCACACTCATCCACATCTAAACATAAATCAAGAGTTAAAAACATTTGTTATGAGGTAAAGCTAACATGAAGGCATCAAAGTGAAAATTGGAAATAAACATCTAAAAAGACACAGGACTATCATATGTTGAACTTCTGGGATCCGAACCGAAACATCATGGACTTCAAATTGATTCAATGCTACCAAATAATTGTGTTTTTATATTTTATCGTGATATTCAACATACTTGAATGATCAAATACTTTATAATACAAATCATGCCTTTTATCTAACAGAAAGTCAGATGAAGAATCAACCACAGATAATGTATTCACAATGTGTGTACGAGAACTTCTCTTGAAAAGTCTTACCTTGTTCACAAAATGTTCCCCCAAATCCTGGGGGACATTGGCAGAGGAACCCAGAGAAGAAGTCGATGCAGGTAGCACCATTCAGGCAAGGATTGCTTTCACACTCATTGGTTTCTGAATGGTAATAGATTTAAATAAAATTAAACATAGTATGTATGCCTTTGTGGAAATACATGATTTAGGCATTGTATCAATGATTCCTCTGCAAAAACCATTAATTTATAATTTGTAAATTCTAAAGCATATTTCAAATAAAAGGTGATCTTAATAAAACTTTGATTCCATTCATTATACACCCGAGATATCATTGACATGCCAACTATATAGATGTAACAAAATAACAAGTAAATTCTGTCCTTATTACCCACAATTCCTGTAACATAAATGAAAAGCACAGATTAACAGAGGAAGTGTGAATGTGATTAACACCTACCTAGTTCACAATTTTTGCCCGTCCACCCTCCTGGACATGTGCATTGATAGTCATCGCCGAGATCCACACAGGTGGCTCCATTCTGACAGGGGTCATCACTACAGTCTATGATCTCAATCTCACAGTTTGTGCCTCGGTAGTCTTCAGTACAGTTGCATTCATATCCATCCAATAACTCGACGCAGGTTGAATTATAAAGACACGGAGAGGAATCACACTCGTTCATCTCAACTTCACAGTTTGTACCAGACCATCCAGAAGGACAGCGGCATTCATACATTCCAATAAAGTCCAGGCAGGTAGCACCATTGAGACATGGATTGCTCATGCATTCAAGACTCTCCAATTCACAGTTGATGCCTTCATAACCAACAGGACATTGGCACTGATACTCTCCGATGAACTCAAGACATGTTGCGCCATTCTGGCAGGGACTGCTGGCACACTCGTTGATGTCCAACTCGCAATGTGTACCATTGTATCCTTTGACACAGACACACTCATATCCATTTGTAAGTTCGGTGCAGTTAGCTCCATTCTGACAGGGGTTGCTACCACATTCTGGAATGTCAAGTTCACAGTTCGTTCCAGTCCAGCCAGGTGGGCACATGCACTCATATCCACCATCTTGGTTGATACAGGTTGCGCTGTTAAGACAGACGTCATCAGCGCATTCATCAATGTCAAGTTCACAGTTTGTGCCAGTCCATCCAGGGGGGCACTGACATTCATAGCCATCTGTAAGCTCCACACACATGGCACTATTCTGACATGGGTTGCTCTCACATTCAAGAATATCTGAAATATAAAAAACAAGCAAATATACATTTAAGAATATCCTTGCTGGATTTTGCTGTAAATATCAGTTTTGAGGCAAAATGTTATACAGCGAATCTAATTCACATGAATTCAACAAAACTTTTTTGTTATGTACCTCATCAACTAATATGACATATCACAATAATAACATTAGTAACTCAATATTCCATTAAACTATAATGCATATTTCATTAATTTTGTGAATTATGACACCCATACTTAATTTAGAAATCTAGGAATATAACTTCTTTTAGACTGCAGGAGATAAATGCATACCGATTTCACAATTCTCGCCTGTCCATCCATTTGCACATTGACATTGAAAGCCTGGAAATACTTCTACACAGGTAGCACCATTTAGACAAGTTGCATTGTTGCAGAATATCACTTCTACCAAGGGAAAGGAGGAAGGTGGAGGCAAATGAAAAGAAATGTTGCAGGGAATTGTTAGACGCGGATAGTAACAGCATATAAGATTTCCAGAGCACAGAACAGTGTATTGGGAAGTATGATATAATAACTAGACCAAGACATGTTATTTTGTAAAGAGCTATGTCTGAAATAATCAATTTAGTATTTGAAATGTAAGAGTTAAATAACAAGCAAGGAAAGATACCATCTAGTGCAAAGCTTAATTTCGAAAAATAAATTGAGAAATAATCATAATTATAAATAAAAAGCAGTGTTAATTTAGAATATAATACACGGTGGTTAAGAATTAAGAATCAGTAATTCAGAATTACATCTAGGAAACTGTGATTTAGAAAAGGAACATCTACCAAAGAAGATACTCTTAAAGATTACACCGAGATTTATAAAAGGCCAAAAAATATGAGGAAGGCTAAATGTATACGTCACAACTACAAATCAATGAAATATAGGTAACTGAAAAGAAAACAAGATTTTTACCTTGTTCACAATTAGTTCCATTCCATCCTGGAGCACAAATGCATTCATAGCCAAGTAGATTATCTAAACAAAATGCACCGTTAAGACAAGGATTGCTGGCACATTCTTGGATGTCTGTGGAATAGAAAATGTAAGAAATAAGATCAATACAAATAAACAACTTTGTTTCCTAGTTGGGGCCCAATATCTGTCAAATCCCACCTATTCTTACTTTGTATTAACTCTATCTCTCTGAACCAACACAACCACAATTAAAATACAATCGTGGACTAGGCCTGAGTCATCACGGGTTTTGCCGAACCCGGGTTTGACTTGAAAATTTCGGGCGGGGACCGGGTACCCGAAATTTTCACCACTGCACTGACACTAAAAATCGTTTGCATGCAGCGGCGGGAGTTAGACTAAGTTGCTGTTCTAATAATGCGACGGAAAGGACAGTGACTGCTTTCAAAACAATAAAATAATCAATTTAATTAAATTAAGATGCTTCAAAAAATAAATGGATATCGTTTCAGTTGACGGTAGGTGTTTTTATCGCTCTAAAATTGAGGCTGCAAGAAAGGAATCACGCTTCGATCGTGGTACCGATCGAGTGCGTTCAGAAACGGAAGTGGAAATAGATCGATGACCCACTGAAGACAGAGCAAGAAAGTGCCACACAGAAGACTAAAATGTTGATCAGACTATTGCAATTAAATCGTAATACTAAAGGCATTAATTTAATTGTCAAAATATATCCACAATATAATGATTTACCCTTGATAGTTTGATGAAGGAAAATAAATTAAAGCTCTTGAAATGACATCGAAGTGCCTTTCGTCCGTTCTAAAAATGCGTGTATAACGGCAAGCAGAAGTTACGAGTCAAGCTTGATATGCATGTTTACATCCCTGCACCGTCATCCGACCTGATCGGAACAATAAGCATTGAACCAATTAAAAAAACATCACGTAAGACTTTGAGGGACTCCAATTCAACAAAATTACCGTAAAATAGTTATTTGCTTTGACAAATAATACTATAGATATTCATAATATCTTACAGAAATAATGATATTTCATGAGCTACGTACTCGATATCGAGTTCAGCTAGCCATCATTTTGAAATGAGACGTAGTTGTCATGCAGTAGACTGAAGAGGGCAGTATGCAGCAGAGAGAGGAAAAAAGCGCGGGCCTGAGATCACGTGATGGCACGTGCCTATTACGTGATTTTTTTTCCCTCTCTGCGATGCGAGCTGCCGTTTTCTGTCTACAGCTAGCCTACTGCGCTGCATGCATGACAACTACATGTACGTCTCATTTCAAAATGATGGCTAGCTGAACTCGATATCGAGTACGTAGCTCATGAAATATCATTATTTCTGTAAGATATTATGAATATCTATAGTATTATTTGTCAAAGCAAATAACTATTTTACGGTAATTTTGTTGAATTGGAGTCCCTCAAAGTCTTACGCGATGTTTTTTAATTGGTTCAATGCTTATTGTACCGATCAGGTCGAATGACGGTGCAGGGATGTAAACGTGCATATCAAGCTTGACTCGTAACTTCTGATTGCCGTTATATACACGCATTTTTAGAACGAACAAAAGGCACTTCGATGTCATTTCAAGAGCTTTAATTTATTTTCCTTCATCAAACTATCAAGGGTAAATCATTATATTGTGGATATATTTTGACAATTAAATTAATGCCTTTAGTATTACGATTTAATTGCAATAGTCTGATCAACATTTTAGTCTTCTGTGTGGCACTTTCTTGCTCTGTGTTTAGTGGGTCATCGATCTATTTCCACTTCCGTTTCTGAACGCACTCGATCGGTACCACGAAGCGTGATTCCTTTCTTGCAGCCTCAATTTTAGAGCGATAAAAACACCTACCGTCAACTGAAACAATATCCATTTATTTCTAAAGCATATTTATTTGATTATATTGAAATATAAGTTTGTGAATTGCATATTTTTAGTTCTATATTTCAAAATATCAGTGTGAAATTTAATTTTGAAAAACCCGAAACCCGAAAACCTAAAACCGGGTTTCAGCTCGACGGTCGGGGCCCGGGCGGGGACCCGTTTCGACTCAGGCCTATCGTGGACACAATGAATGGTTTCATAATTAAGGTGCTATAATTCTGCATGCATAAAAAACAGGTTTTTAGTAAATGTTTTTAGTTCATATTGGCTTGCTGAATACATTGCAAGGTCACATTTCTTACCAGATTCACAGTTCATTCCTTCATATCCTGCCGAGCAGACACACTCGTAGAAACCTGGGTTGTTAACACACGTTGCTCCATTCAAACAATAGTCAATTAAACACTCGTCAAGGTCTGTAATAAGAATATGACAAAACCAAATGGTTTAATTGCATGTTACATTTTGCAGTTTGGAAGCCTCATGATCAATTACTTGGTTGAAAACCATTGCTGAATAACATAACATCGTTTAACAATGTTTCCCGTTTTACAAATCTGAGATGCATGGTCCTACATGTTATCAGTGTCTGTGATAAGGTGTAATATTGAAGCCCTAAACAAATTGCGCTTCAAAATGATCATGCCTCAAAAAAAGAACAAATCTGTGAGTGACCAGTTTTACCATACTCATTTTCCCCAATAGATTGGGGTGTTATAAAAACAGTTGGGGAAAACTGTTTTTTAAATTTCGATTTCCAATCATAAATATCTTGATAATTAGACTGGCGATCAGCATGTAAAAGTCATGGAATTCCTGACTGACCTAAAGGTTTATAATTATGATTGTAGCATGAGCTAAATCCAGGATTTTGTTTAGAATCAAGGGCAAAGATATCCATCCCTTTAAAAGAAACCAACAGTTTATGTATCATTGCTAATATTCAGTTGAAAGCATTGCAATTCGATCAATTAAAAAAAAAAAATTACTCATGATATTACAAACATTCCAGCACATTATCAAATTAAAATTGCCTTATAATAAGATTTAAAGCTTTTATACATTTTAAATTTCAAACACCAAACTCTAGAACACTATTTTTTACCAGTTTCACAGCGGACACCAGCAAAGCCTTGAGGACAGAAGCATTGGAATTGAGCCGGAAGATCTACACATATTGCTCCATTCAAACATGGATCTCGATCACATTCGTTGATGTCTGGAAAAAAATAAATCAAATGTTATTGTTTTATATATACCCTGTGTGTCACTGATCATCATTGCTATTAATAACGAAATATTGAATGACTTTGATTTCTCAATATCAGATTATGTCATAATGAAATAAAAAATCAAAGCCATTTGACCAAGTAAATTCTTGGCTGCAGCTCATTTTGGGAACATTCTACCAACCATAATACTTTTTTTTACAACTATGATCATCATAGCTATATCAAATAGCAAAATCGGAAATTCATGTATGAATAAGGTTGTCATATGACAATTGGATGTTTTCTATATTTATTACCTTTTTGAAGTATAGTGATGAAGAAACTTAATGCAAATTCCTAAACCTAATTCACTTCCTACATGTATATCTCTTTGATTCACATAAGGCAGTTATTTGTGTGCGGTTCTCCCTGTAAACCTATACAACCCCTATAGATTTATACCAATGACATTCTACACTTACCAATTTCACATAAATCTCCTTCCCATCCCGCTAGACATTGACAGAAGAATCCATTCACAAAGTCCATGCAATTAGCACCATTCTGGCAAGGATCACTTCCACATTCACCAATTTCTTTGAATTTGGGAGAGAATAAACAGTTTTAAAAAGTAATACCCATTTGTTTCCCATACAAAGAAATCATCGTGAACTCAAAATCTCAGAAAAAACAACAGAAAAATCTGTGGTAAAAATGCTATTATACTTGAGCATAAGCTCCATTGTCCCTAATTGCAAAACACAAATTTTGTCCAATGTACAGAGAACACAATTTAATAAAGACTTTAAAAAGCTCACATTTTAATGAGCTAAGCACATTCATGAAAGCTTTCTCTGAACTTACCCATCTCACAAGTCAAGCCTGTCCATCCAGTTTCACATATACAGCGGAATCCGTTGATTTCATCTAAACACTGTCCTCCGTTCTGGCATGGCATACTGTTGCACTCATTGAGTTCTGATGTGGGAAAGAAAGGGTGATGGGGGACAAGGACAGTGGGTGCATAAGTGATGGAGGTTGTATAAAGTAATGGACAGTTGTGAATGAAGAAGAGGAGTAGGTGAGGTGTTTCAGTGTACATGACCGAAATAACAGGAACACAAAATACCAAACAAATAGGAATACCACATAAACATAGATGAGACGAAGGCAGAATATTGTAGGGTAAATAGAAAGTTGATAAGAAGAAGAAAAGAGGCAGAATAGAAATAAGTCCGACAGGTGAATGTCAGGGATTTCATTCAAGTGTAGGGAACAAATAGTGTAGGGAGAAAAGGAAAGTACTACATTGTTAGGTATCTATAAAATATATGATTAAACATGCATGTGGATAGTGTCATGAGTAGCATGCTTTCAATGTAACAATCAATACATTTCATGGGAAATAGTTTTCTTACAATGGCATACAAATCCTCTTGGAAAATCTCTTGAACTCTTGAGAAAAAAAAATCAACAAACTCTGAGAGCGCATTGAATACATGTATCAACAGAATGCCATCTAGCACCAACAATCCATCAGTATAATCATTTAGTAAGAAATAATAATAATAAACAGATAATAATGTTTCTGACGGGAAGGATAATGTAGCTTACCTGTTTCACAGTGTACTCCAGTCCATCCAGATGGACAAAGACATTCGTAGAAACCAATGTTATCAATACAAGTAGCCTCGTTGAAGCACGGATTGCTAGCACACTCCAGGATTTCTGTCAGAGTCAAATGAATTCAAGAACAAAATGTGTATCCATGGTTAGCTCTCCATTTGAATAGAATAAACCATGGTGTCGGTGAAAAGTACAGAAAATGAGATTTTGAATGCCCCTTTTTGTGACTGCGGCGCACACACAAAATTGGTATCGCCTCTAAAACAGTATTAAAAGATGGCACAGTGAGTCAGAGAATAGACACAAAAATGGCTCGAACAATTTGTAAGCACAACATGGTTTTGCTATCCCAATTCAATTCAGAGGAAATTTACAAGGGCTGCTGCGGTATTGTAGGAAATATGGATCAAACCAATGAGCAAGAGAGGGAGGGAAACATTGTGAATCACAAGTGTAAAAATGATTGCCACAAATTACTATTTTAAATACAAACATGCAACAGACACAGAATAAAACAAGGGCTATAAACAATTTAGAATGGTACAGATGAGGTATTGACAAAAGTGTTCTAATCAAGATTAAATTTGATTAATATACTTGCCTGTTTCACAGAGAGTGCCTTCATAGCCAAGGGCACAATCACAGGTGTACCCATCTACAATGTCGATACAGTTTGCTCCATTAAGACAAGGGTCACTTGCACACTCATCAATATCTGAAATATAACAATATTAATATTAATCTAATATTTAAAAACACAATGTAGGCTAAATATATTGTCAAACGATCCGGTCTGATTTAATTTATTTTTAAGCAAGGCACCGGTAATTTACAAGAAACACCCTGTGTGTGGCAGCTTTATTGTATAATACTAATGAAGTAATACATAAACAGTGACAAATCATAGACTCTGGATTCCAAACGACCTGCATGTAAGAAATAGAAAAGTTAAGCACATTGTAATTTCACTGAAACTGTGATTGTTTAAAACAAGAAATGACATATTTCTTACTTATCTCGCAGAACTCTCCAGTCCATCCAGAATCACAGGAGCATGAGAATTCCCCAATCAGATCTATGCATGTTCCTCCATTCATACATGGGTTACTGGAACATTCAAGCACCTCTGTAAACATGATTAAAACACAAACAATATTCATATCGTGTCATAAGAATTCAATTGAAGATATCCATGCACAAAGAGAGAGAGTCATAGACTGTAATCTTGATTATAATTTTCAAGAGTTTTGTATTTAAAAAAAGGAATCACATACATATACATATAGAAATTAATACAAAATCTATCATTAATGCTAATAAAATAACTAATTTAACTGTTACAGTATATTCAGTACATCCTCTGTGAATCAAACAAGCATTTGGGCATAATTTTAAAAGTTTATATGTTTTTGTACATATGAATGCTTAAATACTGAAAGCAACCCTATGACAATACACCCTCCTCTCAAAAAAGTATCCATAAATACCTACCCAGCCCCCCCTCCCTCCTCCCCCCCCCCAAAAAAAAAAAAAAAATCTTCCCCAAAAATTTGACATGACAAACCTTGTTCACAGTTGATACCAGAGTACCCATTAGAACAGATGCAAATGTAAGAGGTAAACAAGTTGCTGCAAGTACTTCCAAATGCACAAGGATCCGATTCGCAAGGATTTAGTGCTAGAAAAGATGAAATATACAATTAATTTTCAACTGTGTCAATTTTTGTTTAAATGATCAAGATGGCAAATTTGCTTTACCTTAAGAAATTGACAAATAACTATTCTCTTTGGAGCAACCACTTTACAATAATGGCATCTTGAAAAGAACATAGCAACAAAAAATCAAACATTTACATGTAACAAAATAGCTTATATTCTTTAATGATCTGTTCATTTCATTTTTTTCATGAATACTGTACATGTAATGGCCAAATACTTACCGATCTCACAGAAGTTGCCAGCATGTGAAATAGGGCATTCACATCGGTAACTGTTGAACATATCAATACATGTTGCTCCATTCAAGCATAGATGTCCAACACAATCATCAACATCTGAAAAGAAAAGAAAATCCATTTGTGTGTAAATAATTGTTTCTTTCCTCTTTCCACAGCAGTTAGAAAATAATTGTATCAATGTGCAGTATAGACATTTAAAATGATGAATGTAATATGTTCACACTTTTAAGCAATGAATGGAAATTTAAAAATGATGAAAGGTCATGTAGTTTTGATTTTAAACATGTAAAGTTTTCTCCATCATATATATCAGACTGAAACTGTATCTAGAAACCAAAGAGTTACATAATCAAATGCCAAAACAGTGACACGAACATATCTGAATGAAGAAGTTTGAACATTTACAATCATATATACAAATAGAAAACAATACAGAGAGAATACTATCATAAAATATAGAGAGAATAAAACAAATATGACTCAGGACTCGTCAAAATGACAACCACTGGCAATCAGAAAATGGGCAGCTTACTTCAGTCTGCCAATTTGCGTCTGAGGAAGATGTGAGAACTCTAGACATCGAAACTGCTTAAGATAATTTCCCTTTTGGATGTGATACAAGAACTTTTAAACCAGTATTACAGCCATCCTGATGAAAGTCTTTCATAAAAACAAATCTGTGTTTACCATTGTCACAGTTGGTTCCACTGTAGCCGGGAGGGCATGTACACTGGTAGGTCCCATCAAGATCAGTACAAGTGGCTCCATTCTGACAGGGGTTCGGGCTGCATTCATCAGTGTCTAACACAAACAAATTAAGATATAAATTAAGATACAAATACATGGACTACATATGTAAATGACTGAATGACATCATAATGAACTGGATTTTCACCTTGATAGTGAAAGTTAGAAGCTACCACTGGAAAAGCAGGCAATGCAAAACTACTGAGATGTTTAATAAATGTTTCACTTTTCTTTCTTTTTATTCTTATTTCTTGAATAAAATCTGTGCTTCTTATTCAACAAAACATTAGGCTAGCATGAGTGTTATCTGCCTTTTTTAGTTCTGTGTTGTATTGTTAAGAACCAATAGTAAAGTTTGAATTGATAGTTAAACTTGTAAGGGTCATAGGACAATATACCATGCAGCAAAGTAACGTTCACACAGAGCTAGATGAGACAAACCTCAAGCCTATAAACGGATTTCAATTAACCTACCAATATTGCAGTCATCTCCTGCGTAACCAGTAGGGCACAAGCAGTTGTATGATCCAAGCATGTTCTGGCAGGTTGCATTTGCAGAACATGGATTGCTTTCACATTCATCGATGTCTAGAATAAGAAAACAGAAACACAGTCTTCATCATTGAACAAATTTGTATATAGAAGCTCTCTAAATTCAGGTGTTTCATATTTTGGGAAAACAATAAATTTTTCACATACCGTTAAAGAAATAATGTGATGTTTTGTCAATCATAATAAAGTTCCTTTATACAATCATCCAGAGATAATCAGGTGACTAGTAAACTCGTTTCAAGTTTTAAAAATGTACACAAAATTTAACATGCAGAAAAAAAACATGTGACTTATATAAATACAGTTCATGCTATTAGTAGATACATACATAACTTAAGATGTCAAATCTTATAAGGTTGCAATGGAAAGAATTGTACTGACCAATTTCACAGATATCGCCTGTCCATCCACCAAAACAATTGCAAGCAAAGCCATTGAGTTGGTTCACACAGATGCCATTATTCAAGCAAGGGTTGCTTTCACATTCATTGATATCTAGAAGGTAAACAGGCACCAAATATCAAAATAATTGCCAATGAGATGCTATTGATAAGTTCAAAATAATGTTGAAATAGATGGTTATACTCAAAGAAATGTATCTATTTATAAGGAAGGGCTAGAATTTATCAAAATCTTCTACAAAAACTTTCTACTGTTTAATAAATCAGAATTTTGATTGTTAATTTTCTGACGATTGAGCACTGCATATCAGAATTTCAAGGCATTGTTTTATTCAGTATAACCAGAGTTAACAGAAGTATTCAACATCTTCAATAAAATAAGTATCAAGCAATATATAAAAGAATAATTAATGCAAATTTTGATATGTTGTTTGTAAAGTAAAGCCCACCATTGACCAAGCATAAACAAGCATGCGGAATAACATAAATCATTAATACTGACCAATATGACATATGTCTCCTGTCCATCCTGGCGAGCAGGTACACACCACAGTGTCAAACTGGTTTGAACAGGTTGCTCCATTGCGACAGGGGTCTCCAATACAAGCGTCCTTTTCTGTTTGATTCACAGTAAGGAAAATAAAGTTGATCAATGCGAATTCTTGACCATACAATAGTACTGATATGAGTAAGTTGGCACATGTATGTAGCTGAACTTTTAATGTCTCCAGCTAAAATTGTATAATCGCCAAACATGCATAACATCTAAAGTACATGTATTTACTAATATTTTAGTCACTTTGTGAACAGATGATAACATAGACATGCGTTTAAAGAGTTATGGAGCATGATAACAACAACATGTTGCCAGTGTCAGTTTTTGAACATTGAGGAATAATGATTTCGATGATTTCAAAACTATTAATCATCTTCACAAATTTTACAACACGATGAAACGCCCTTCAAAGATTACCTGTTCTGCAATCAAAGCCTGTCCAGGCTAATGGACACTGGCATTCAAAGTGGGTTGAATTTCCACTGCACAACCCTCCATTGTAGCAAGGATCCGAGTCACATGCACTGAATGCTATAACACGAGTAGAATGACAATGAGTGTTGGATGGAATGGTGATGGAATGTACAGTCAGGAAGATAGCCATATTTGGAGGAAAATGGATATTAAGCAAATATTAATCGACTACGAGGGTAATGGTACAAACTATCATCGCCGAGGTGATCTCGGGGCTACTATCTTCCCGAGCCGCAAGGCGAGGGAAGATGGTAGCCCCGAGATCACCGAGGCGATGATAGTTTGTATCCATTGCTCAAGTAAAGGAGGTTAATATTTGTTTTATATCCCACATCGGCAATAAGGTCTATTTAAAGTGAATTTTACATAATAATAAGAACTCTTATTCTGCAGACAGTTTAGCTTCAGCTAGATTTTACAAAGCGCAACATGCATACATGACAGTAATACAGTTGATGCGCGCTCATTTGACATTGACATTGACTTTGACATTTCGCGTAACCTACTTTGCTATGCGTATTCAATGGGCAAGGGTGGGCAAGTGGGGTAGCAGCAAAAAATTACTTTACAAAAGTACTATCTCGACCTGAGATCGAAAGATAGTACTTGTCTATACCTTTTTCGTGCTCTGTACAATCGCAATGCAAACAACTATACATGAGGGATATAAACTTTATTAACTACACATATTCGGAACAGGTTAACATGTACGACCTCAAATCCGTTAAGTATGTGCTTTCATGCAGTTAAAGAAAGGCATTTTTTGTCTTCCATCGGTTTCTGTCTCCCTGCCTGAGGATGTAACATTATTTATGGAACATGGGAGAACAATATAGTCTAAGAGCTACTAACATAATATGAAATGGGAATGGTTGGGGACAATACAAACGTTTACAAGAAAACTAAATGGTTTGTGTGAATTGGTGGATTTGTCAGATATTCTATTCTCAGAGATGTGGCTTCAGCTTGAAACAACATACTTTTTCTAATAATCCACTGTGTACTTGGGAGAATATTGGAGGGGAAGTATAACAATTTGTATTATTCTAGTTTACAACAATATTACTCATGGCTACATATCAATACGCTAGTCTAGTGAACAATCGTACAATTCTACTTTGAACTGTCAGTACATGATCTAGTCATGAAACCCCGAAAAAATGTGTTATCACTACATTCACTAATCAACATTCACCATTCACCGTTCATCAAAGACTAAATAAATGATTAACTTACGAATTTGACATCTCAATCCTATATATCCATCAAGGCATTCACAATTGAAGTCTCCCAATGTGTTTGTGCAAGTAGCATTGTTCTGACAAATGTCCATGGCGCACTCATCGATATCTGGAAATATAACCATGTTAAATTATAAGAAGTGATACTAGGGGATTGCTCGGCAGGGTTGATAAACCTATTTCATTACAGTGCTAAACTATAGCCTCTTTATCCTTTGAATGCAATAGGCAGAATTACACTAAAAGAAGATTTTTTAATACAGATATTGACATGCGTAATATATAATGTATGCTTTCTGAATGACACCAAAACTATGAGCGAGTATTTTAAATGTATGATAAAGGATGATTTTTTTTCAGGTGGTAATTTGTACCCGTCGAAATTCTTGACAGAGTGGAATAAACTGTGGCCAACTTTTGTCACTGCTCATCTCTCACAGTATAATATTAATTCATAACTACTTTCAACTTTCTTATCTCAATGCATGGGATTGGGGGCAAGCATTCAATCCTGAAATGATTGCAAAGAGATGATTAAGTTTGTATTTTACCTTGTTCACAGTTCTGGCCCATGATTCCCATGGGGCAATTGCAGGAGTAAGAAGTCCTGTAGTTGGTACAGCTTGCATTATTCTGACATGGGTCAGAATCACACAAGTTGATTTCTGAAAAAGAGTAAAACAAATTAGGGATAAGATGTAGAACAATGTGATGTAAATTTTTGTGTGTACATTCATTGAATGATTTAAATATTACAATATGAAATAATACTTTTTTTATACAGAAATCTTATCATTTGGATTAAATAATACACATATTTTATCTTACCAATTTCACAGAAGTCTCCAGTAAATCCGGGTAGACAGACACAGGTGTAGGCAGTACCATTGAGTGCACGGCAGGTAGCGTTATTTTGACAAACACTGGATTCACATGGATCCAAGGTGCCTGAATGAAATAATAGGATGCAATATTTTTCAACACGATTATAGAATTGTTGTGTTATTGTAATAAATTATTGTCCATCTCTACAATACACAAGGATGTAAATGTTTTGATTTATATCAATACCACTTTGCGAAGACACAAGCTGATTGTCTCAAAATAATCTACCCATTTGAACACAAATTAGAAATATTGTATGTTAGAGCATCATTGAAAATAAATATATAAGAAAACGAAGTATTACTTAATTAACTCAAAAAACATTATAAGCAGGGGTTCATCTTAACACGAAGCATTGCCAAAGCTATATTGTAAACTGCATGTACTATCTATTTTCTTACCAATTACAATGACTGCGAAGGCACAGGACCTGTCATTCCCAGCTTCGTCTCTTGCAACATAAACAATTCCAGTTGAACCTATAGGGAAGTCAGCTCCTGGAGTAGGGCCAGCTGTCTGCAGCACGGTAACACTGCCACTGTTGTCTGTTGAGGATGGTGGAGTCCACAGGGCAATGGCTGAAAGACCACCTGGTGCAGTCTGTACAGTAACATCCGTAGGGCACATAGCAAAGACCGGGTCCTCAGTATCTGTAGATTAACAACATCAATGGTCAATGACTATCATTAAGTTTTTGTCTCTCCATGATTTCCAGATGATTAAAATGGCATTGACAAGGTATCATACTGAGTTATTATGTTATGAAGGTACACATGTAAGATTAATAAGGTCTAGAAATAGGTTTCGGAATTCTGTTTAAAATCATTTGTTGAACAAATCATGAATGAAATATGAAGTTAACCAGTCTGCATATGTACACAAATTATATTTTTCATTATCAGTTTGTATATTGTAAGACATTGTTAAGTATTTTCAAAGTATTGATTGTAATAGTAAATTCATTAGTTTTGTTTTGTTACGTTTTCTAAATTGATTTGTACCAAAATAATTTGTTTAGCTGTTTAATGGGTAAGGTTCGGCTAGCATTTATTAGCTATTTTCTTGTCCCCTTTACCAACCAATAGTTCCTCTTCTTGTTTATGTAAACACATTGTATGAAATGTCTTACTATATTACTGTTGGTAAATAAAATCAATCAATCAATGTCATCATTTTTAGAAAAGGAATGGTGAGCCAACATTTTTAGGGAATTTACTGAAGATGTTTAATAGCATCAGATGTAATCATCACATAATATACGAGTAATAATAGTGGACAGGAATGACCTTACCGATGACTGTAACAGAGAAAGTACACTCGGCCATGTTGCCTGCTTGGTCTACAGCAAGGTAAACTACTGTTGACTCTCCAATGTCATACGACGAACCACTGGTAGAATCAGTGCTGAGGCTAACAGGATTGCCAGAATTGTCCTCTGCAATAGGTGTTGTCCAAGCCACTGTAGCAGTTGGAAGTCTCAGGTCTGTGTTGGCGATGATGTTTCCAGGACACAAGATGAAGGATGGATTCTCATTGTCTGGAGAAGAAACAAAATATGATTAATTCAGAAATGTCCTATTACTTGTAACTTCTTCAGTCAAAATGAGGATATTAAGATTAATTAGTTTGAAGAGTAAATAATAGCCAGTTGTACAGTTTCAAATAATTTAAGTTAAGAAAATTAATTTTCAGCTAAAGAAAATCATATATATAGGATTTTATTGAAATAAAAACATCAAAAACCAAGAGCAAACAGTCCGAAGACTGACACCTGTCTTGGGTACAAACTAAAATTTAAATCAAAATACATAATAAAATAGCAGTAATGAATAAATACATAAGTTACATAAGTTAAAATATCAATTATTCCATTCAATTGTATAAATAAATACAGTGTTTTACTTTTGTACCTATAACTAGAATCAGAATACATACCTATTACAGTGATGGGGAAAGTGCATGTGGCTACATTGTTGGCTAAATCCTGGGCTATGTATGTCACTGTGGACACTCCTATGGGATACAGGTCCCCATTCACAGGAGCAGACACTAGATTCACTACCCCAGAGTTATCAGAGATGGTAGGCTCTGGCCAGGTAGCAGTGGCAAATGCAGACCCAGCCTCAGTATTGAGGGTTATATTGGTTGGGCATCCAATGACTAAAGGAGGCATGAGATCTATAATGATAAAGGAAATACACAGATAAGTAAAGAACAATCAAGTCATTTAATAATACTAGCATACATATCTATATCATCTACAAAAACAGGCTTCATTTGGAATACCTGGAGTGAATTCTTTCAACATGGCACAATGAATTAATATTTCAAAGGCAATCCTAGTAAATTTCAGAATAACACCTTGTTTTTTTTCCAGGGCAGGATTAGTAAAAGTGAAATAATGATGCCTCGCCAATGGTCACAGATAAAATTGAAATCTGCCCCACAGCCAATTGGCATCTTCACTGGACCATCACACTTTACTCTAAATGTACTGATCTATCGGACGACTTGGATTCAGTTGTTCACTATCTTGGTTGTACATGAAATATTGCTAGTTCAAATGATATCGTTCACTATCCCTTCAACGGATAGCACTGTGGGACATTGTGATACAAAGAATTACACAAAACAAACATTTGATTGCTCCTACCTTGGACAGTAATATAAAATGTGCAGAATGCTTCGTTGCCTGCGTCATCTGTTGCGACATAGGTGACCTCAGTTACCCCGATGGGATATAATGCATTATTGATAGCATCCGTTGAGAGTGACACAGACCCAGAGTTATCCGATGAGGTGGGTTCCGACCATGACACAATAGCAGAAGGGGAGCCAGGGTTATTGCCAGTTGTGATGTTTGGAGGACATCCAAAGATAGCAGGCATGGCGATGTCTAGATTTATACAATAGAGAAGGAAATGTTTGTATTTACATTAGGTATATTTCTTTATCTATTCAAAGATCTATCCCAAAATCCTATATTCTCAACTGAGACTCTAATTATCTTCTAATGCAATTATTTGTATTCAATAGCTTTATTCAATCAAAAGCAATCAGAGTATCTAATCTCTCTAAAAAAAAATGGCAGCACACCATTTGCCTAATAAGTCGTACATGTATTTTTGTTTGTGCCCAAAGTCATACCATTCATCAAATTCTTTCCATGTACATCGATTTCTAACCAAAATCACCAACTCCTTGTAAAAATGCATTGATCTGGACACCAACATCATCCTCAAATCACTGAAATTATAGTACGTATATTTCAAATACAACATTGATATCTTTTATATATTTGACTATGACTATTAACCTGTTTCACAGATGGTTCCACTATAGCCGTCCACACAAAAGCAATAATAAGTATCCTCCTCGAATCCTTCGTAGCATGTTGCATTGTTTAGACATGGACTTGTAAAGCAAGTTCTCAGGTCTGTTAAAATGTTAGATGTGTACGAAACAAAACAAATGGTTACATATGATTACAAACACAAATGATGAACAGAAATACAGTTGTTTTTTACATGAAAAAAAACATCAACTTATTGCTATATTTGCTCTAAGATTAGGACTGATACAATGTCATGCACATTCTAATACATATCAAACGAAATACAAAGTTAATGAAAACAGCGAATTAGCTATTGTACAAGGAGAATATAAACATGCACTAAAGGGGCTTTCTAACCTTTCTAATATGTGTATCTCTTTGAAATCAGAAAAATAAGAGAAACAAAATGGCGAAAGTTTGAAATATATCACTAAATGTATGTTGTTGTTTTTTGTCATTTTATGTGTAGAAACAAATGGGAAAGTTTTATGACACTACATCACTGTGTCATTACTGATACAACCAATTTAAAGTGCCCATATGTCATGTACATATAGTTTTCAACTTTCTAATTTCTTGTCCAATTTCATTCAAACTTTCATAATTCAACTGATTTTTCTGTAAATGTGTTTATCACTTGTAAGCAATCTTGTGTTTTAATTGACAATTCAGAGTAGGCGCTATGAAACTCCATTCATAGAGGAGATTTTTATTTGCATCAGTAATAATCCAAACATACTGTATATGTGTACCAGGCATTTGGAACGTGTGCTTCCAGTAGATGTATGATGTCGGTATAAACACTTTTCCCCTCTCAAATAGTGTCTTCAATATATTTTAACTGTCGTTATTAAAATAAGAGATTATATAAATCACATTGTAGCATATCATTTGGGTGAACCATGTATATTTGACACCAGACTACCAACATTGAATTCTGCATACATGTATACATTACCTACACATATATACAGACAACACGCAAGCAATATTACAACGAGACTGTTACTTAAACATTGAATATGATAGACAGAAAGCACATCAACTTTATCTGACCTATTTCACATTGCCTGCCAGTATATCCGGGAGTACAGAGACACACAAACTCATTGCCGCCATTTTGCTCCAGGCAGGTTCCATTGTTGAGGCACGGTTGGCTGGTGCATGACATAATATCTGTGGATGCAGTGTCAAAGGAGAAATATTCATCATTTTCATTGTCAGTTACCAAGTTTAAGATAAGTCCTCTTAACTTTTGAATGAAGCAGAAAAATATTCAAAGACATTATCTGTCAATTCAACAAATTACTCTTGGTACATTTTTCCTAAAAATGTAAACAAAAATTACATAACACTCTAAAAAAATGTGCGATAGGAACCCAGAATAAAATTTTAGGTTAATTAAATATGTCGGGTGTGACATTGAAAAATCTAAATGTTCCCATCACTTGAATTTATTATAAAACTCTAGTACACATACAAATTGACTTGAACTTTTGTAAAATATATAGATGAGATTAATTGAGGCAAATGAAAACTATCAAGCAGGAGCAATTCTAAGGTGTATTTTGTTTTCTTACCCAATTCACAGTCTGTCCCTGTAAAGCCTTCTGGACACACACAGAAATATCTTTTTTCTGAAATATGTTCAAAGCATGTCGCTCCATTCTGGCAAGGATTGCTCTCACAGGAAAGAATTGCTAAAAACAAACAAAAACATCACTTTAGATAAAAACTTACCCCTTAATTAAATCCAAGTCATCTACTTTGATCAGAATGAATATTGTGCAGTTTTTTATGATCACACATAATCGCTTCAGATTTCTAATGAATATATTGCACTGAAAGTAATCAACTGTTTATAAATGTTCTTACCCATGTCTATCAATTTCTGCAATGTGGTACTGATTTATCATATGATATTACCATTTCTGGAGACATTGAATCGTCATTATATATCTGACAGGCTATTCTGTACACTGTTGGCTAATGTCAACAATTAAATATTAGCTATCATTGTTAACATGATACATGAAATTTTATGTAATACACGTGAATAACTGTAATAGATTCAACATTTATGCAACATTTTATTCCTTCAAAGTACATTCTCAAGGAAAACAACATTTTTTGGCTCTTTTTACATATATTCTAAATATAATGTAAATACAAGATACATTCAAAACACTTTGAACAGGTTGCAGAGATTCAAGAATTAAATCAGATGCATTATTGTGAATAATGAAAGCTCAAAGCATCGGTAAAAGAATTAGAATCACAATGCATTCAGTGATAGAAGTGCAGGAATGATGCAATTTTTAAAAGAAGCCATTTCGTGCAAAAAGACTGATATTGCCAGTGGAAGACAGAAATCAATCAAGTCTAGTAATGCAAACATAGAAGGCATATGCACAGGCTCCATTTGGTGTTATAAAGATAAATTTGGATTCTGAATGAAAGTCTAGATGATCTTTATTATTGCACATTGCTAACCAAAGAATGGCAGTGAATAATGACACTAGGTTTTTCAAAATTTGTAATCTTGCACTTATCAGATTAAACCGCAAGAATAAACAGAAAGCCGAAATTGGACAATATGATCTCAAAGTACAGGAAAAAGTGCATTAATTCTATTTTTTTAGAAGACTAGCACCGTACCTGTACCCGTTATTTCTGGCAGTCAATTGGAGCCTATTATCTTTCGTGCAATTTCTTTTCATAGAAGTATTAACCACACCAATCTTTTTTATGTACAAATAATCTCTTTAGTATTGCTTATTGTTAAAGATTCAATCAGAAAAGAGGTCAAGCATGAATATGAAAATGCAAATTATGCCATTGAAATAATCCAACACACATGCAAAACATCAAGCAAATAGGAAATTCATTTATTGTGCAGCAGAGGAAAAAGCAGAAAAAGTTACACATTCCTGATAAAATTAGACTCGCATTACCCGATTCACAATTATCTCCTTCAAATCACATAGCACAGGCACATATTTAGCCCTCTTGTTGTCCATTAACATTGAAGCAAGTAGCGCCATTCAAACAGATTTAGGTTTTTTTCCTTTCGTTTCCATAGTAGTATCAATCACCAATCATCTTTGTAGTACAAATCCTCTCTTTAGTAACATTGCTTTTTGTTAGAGATTCAATCAGAAAAGAGGGAGATAAAGGATAACTATTCAAACATGCAAATTAAAAATTAAAAAATGCAAATTGGACTATTGAAATAATCCAACACACGTGCAAAACATCAAGCAAATAGGAAAGACATTTAATGCGTAGCAAAGGAACATGCAGAAAAAGTAAGAAGTGCAGAAATGCATTAGCTTCAACACAATGTGCATATCATCAAAGAAAGATCACACAAAGGTACCCGATTCGCAGTTGACTCCTTCAAATTGAGCTGTACAGTCGCACTGATAGCCATCAATGAGCTCTATACAATTTGCTCCATTCAAGCATGGGTCACTGGAGCATTCAAAGATGTCATTCTGGCATACGTTCCCCATCCAGCCAGGAGCACAGATGCACACATAGCCATTGATCAAGTCAATACAGGTTCCATCGTTTTGGCATGGCTGGCTCGAACATTCTTGGATTTCAATCTCACATAAAGTTCCAGTCCATCCTGTTCCACACTGGCAGCTGTATTCGTTAGTCAGGTCGAGGCAAGTGGCACCATTGGCACATGGGTTACTGGCACATTCAGCTATGTCCTCATTACAGGTGGGACCAGTCCAACCACCGGCACATTGACACGTGAACCCATTGATGAGATCAGTACACGTCCCACTGTTTAGGCACGGTATGCTAAGACACTCCATGATATCAGTCTCACAGTGGGTGCCTGTCCATCCAGGAGCACACCTGCACTGGTACCCATTCACATTCTCTATGCATGTTCCTCCATTCATGCAAGGATCACTGAGACATTCTAGGACTTCAGTTCCGCAGTCGTCCCCTGTCCACCCAACATAGCAGATACAGCGATAGCCATCCACCATTTCTGCGCATATTGCTCCATTCAAGCATGGATTACTTGAGCATTCTTGTATCTCTATGACACAGTCATTTCCAATCCAACCTGGTGCACAACTGCACTCATAGCCATCAATCAAGTCAACGCATGTTGCTCCATTTTGACAAGGGTTTGAGAAGCACTCTTGGATTTCAGTTTCACAGTTGGTACCTTCGTAACCAGGTGCACAGAGGCAGACATATTGTCCAGACCCCTCTATACAGGTACTTCCACCGAGGCATGGGCTACTAGCGCATAGAATGATTTCTGATATGAATGAAATAAGAGTCCCAACATTGTAACATATACAACGGTAACATATTTCTTTGATTCTTCAAATAATTCAACATTGAAATACCCAATGCAATTAAATCATCTATCATGTATGTCACATTGAATATGTATAAATGAATTTGGCTACCTGTCTACTGCATTATACACATATATTTGCAGTCTCATACATGTTCATGTAAAAGTCTTCAAAAGTAGGCAACTATTGATAGGCATGTCTTAATGCCCATCTACATTGCCATTGCTGTACTAGTGTCCACTTTCATCTCATGGTACATATTAGTCTTAGCACTCGTCATTACCGGTACATGAGTCTGCACAGTTTGTCAATAGAGATCTCCACACTGGTTACTGATTAACACGAAGGACTTTTAACATACCTGTTTCACAGTTAATTCCTTCATATCCTTCTGCACATATGCATATGTAACCTCCTAATGCAGCATTGAAGCATACAGCATCATTCTGACATGGAGTACTGGCACAGGCATTAGTTTCTGTAGAGATTTATGAATAGAAAATAAATGATTACGAGATATCTTTCACAAAGGAAAATGCTTTTACATGTGAGATTCTTATCTTCACCAGAGTACATCATTCTGGAAGGCAAATGGGGAAAAAAAGTCAATATAGATTCAAGTATTGATAAACACAGCATTATTAAAGTCAGGGTAATAATATTCAATGCATCTTGGGAAAACAGATGTATAATATAATAATGTGTACTGTTAAGTTACATGTAAAATCAGAATCTAATGATCACTGTTATTATGAAGAACCGTAAGAACAGTGATCATTGCACTTAATATAAGGAGCATTTCACATAATCTTTGAAATTATTTTCTTACCTGTTTCACAATTTACTCCTTCAAATCCATCTGCACAAAGGCAAAGATATCCGCTTGAAGCTCCATTGAAACACGTAGCTCCATTTTGGCAAGGATTACTCTGACATGGACCAAGTTCTAAAAGTAATTAATTAATAAATATCAATGGCATATATGAAAATTGTGATTTCATCATATGATAATATAATTTGTGATGCTTCACTGTTCAAAGGATGACACATATGTACAATTAAATACATCTGAGTAACTAAATATAAACTTGTACAAGAGAGGATTTAGCATTTTGCAAAGCAAATAAAAAGTAGTACTACATACAAAAAAAGACAATTTAAAGCACATGCATTACCAAATTCACAATTGAGTCCTTCAAATCCTGCTGGGCAGAAGCAAAAGTAGTTCCCTTGTGCTCCCTCAAAGCAAGTGGCTTCATTCTGACAGGGATTGCTATCACAGACTGGCATTTCTAGAGTGATCAATAATGATATCACAGAGGCATAAATACATCTTCATTGGTTACATGTAAGTTTCATGAAAACTATTCCAATCATATGAAATATTTGACTGTGTAGATGAATGAAGCTGTAAAATATTCAGAAAATACACATTACTGATAAAATTAGACAATCCTGTAATAGTGTTAAGTATTTGACTAGCATTACCTGATTCACAGTCATCTCCTTCAAATCCCATAGCACAGGCACACATGTAACCCCCTTGTGGACCATTGAAGCATGTAGCTCCATTCAAACAGGGGTTGCTCCCACATGCAGATATAACTACAATTCAAAAAATAGTTATGACAAGGTTACAATATTGCACTGCTCCATCATAAGCATAGCTTGTATTATCTACTATACTCGAACTTGAGCAATAACAAGCATTGAGAATTGAATGATAATGATTAATCGTTAGTCAAACAGGATGACTAAAAAAACAAGCACATCTATAATCTACATTTATGCTAGGGCTACAACAAACCCTATGGAATTAATTTGTTAGAAAAAAATGGGCTGAAAATATCTGGATTATAATATAAGGCGTTACAATTTCTTTAAAGAACACGTCTGGTCTCAGATATTTTGCAATGAGTGCCCTGTCCATAGCCATTTCTAATATACCAAAATCACCTCCTGCACCAGTATGATGTTAAAGAGATTAAATTACTTTGTATGCCACATGAACGGGTCCAAATAAGTTTTTTTTTTAATCAGTATTGTTAGTAGTTTCACAGTAGACGCCAGAAAACTGGAAACTACAGAGACATCCACACATGTTGCCCCATTAAGACAGGGATCCAGTGCACAATTAGTTATTTCAGTCTCAGTGTGCTCCAGCATATCCTGGAGGTCACTGAAAATCCTCTACATCCTCACAGATCCCATTATTTTGTTGTGATCTCATTTCAGTTAGATTTAAAACAGCAAATCCGGTTAGCCCGTGCCAAGTTTTTCACTTCAAAATTTAATCATAATGCCACGTCAAACAAGAGAAAAGTGTTAGGTTGTAAGACAAAGCAGTACCCGTTTATTTTTGTTGTTGTTTTTTTTTTTGGGGGGGGGGGGGAATATTCCAGTACACTTAAAAATGCCTTAGAGGTGATACAATTCCTAAATTTCTACTGTTAGGAGAGGATTATGGAATATGTCCTGTTTGCATCCATTATTGCATGATAAAACATGCATATCAAATCTATATCCATATAGAGACAAAATAAATATGAATGTGATGATAATGAGACATAATATCATGTACAAGTTTATCATATGCAGATCATAACTTTTAAGAAATTTAATGTAAGGAGATTTTTTTTTAATCATTCAGGCTCTCGACTGAAAAAATCAATACAGAGAGTCAAATTGCAGAAGAGCTGCACATGTTTTTGTTTCAGATCTATTTTTACACCATACAAGTATAAATTCCAAAAAAGATAACACAATCAAAGAGACAATCTTTTGGGAAATGAAAGAGAATATTACCAGTTTCACAGTTTGTTCCTTCAAAGCCAGTTGGACAAATACAGATATAGCTCCCACTTCCATTATGATCGAAACAAGTTGCTCCATTCTGGCAAGGACTGCTTGAGCAGCCAAGAATTTCTGTTTCAAAAATTGAAGTTGAAAGATATGAATTATAATTTATATTGTGATATTTGTTAGATGTCGATCTAAATATTAACCAGTACAGTCATGAATGGCCAGAGCAAAATACAACTATGATGTGTAGCGTCAATCAGTAAAAACATGACCGAGGGAAAAAACTAATAAGATATGAAAATCTAATGCTTGCAATACATGAAAAAACACTATAAACACAATATGCAACACGCTTTCCCCCATGTGATGTATTTATATATATTGAAACTACTATCATGTCTAATATTTTTTGGGAATTTCCATCATCATCTAAAAAAGGGACATTTTTCAATGTGCATATCAAATCATTTCACACTAGAAAATGCAAATTATGTAAGAATTACCATTCTCGCAATCACTTCCTTCAAAGCCAACAGGACAAAGGCAGACATAACCACTGCCACCATTGCTATCAAAACAGGTTGCTCCATTCAGACAAGGGGTACTGCTGCAGGAGAGTATCTCTATAGAAGTGCAATGTAAAAAGACAAGTGAGCAGGTGAGAAGACTGAATAAGTGAAAGAAAAAATTTGAAATCTTTGATGATAAAATGAAATATTTAGTAACTTTATTCAACTGATTTGGGAGTCTTTTATAATATAATAACAAAACATGGTTGAAATATAGGTGGAGAAAATGCAGATCATGACCATTGTCAGTTTGAGCCTTAATGGCCTAAACAATTAGATGGTACGTGTAACCGATATTGAAATCACAACAAACGTATTAGAATTCTAGTGATTTAATACAATATTGAAGAAATATTTAAAAGTAAATATATGTTTATATTAACTGGAACAGTTAAGTGTTTGGGTTGATAGGATCCAAAATTATATTTAAAATATATATATGTAATTAAAAGATCAAAGCCAAGGTTAAGAACATCACATACCATTTTCACAATTTGTTCCTTCAAAACCAGCAGGACAGAGACAGGCATAGTTACTGCCACCATTGCTATCAAAACAAGTTGCCCCATTCAGACAAGGATTGCTGGCACAAGCAAGCATTACTGGAGTGTGAGAGTATAGCAAAGAAATAATGTTAAGCAAGTTTTTTAAGTTTTTTAACTCTTATGGTAACTAAAACCAGAATATGAAACTAGACGGAAGTTTATATCTATCATTTTGATATTTGTTTTTGATAGCCAGCAGGATGAGACGGACAAAACTACATTCTCTGGTGTGATAACCACATGGATTTAATCTAGCATACATGATAATTTCTAACAATGAAATATATACGACGATAATAATGCTAAGTATATTTCACCTACATCTATATTAAAAAAACGTTGTCACCTACGTATATGATTCAATGCAAATAATTGTTTAAGAGGATTAAGTGAAAAAGAGAATAAGAGGATAGATGTTGAATTTACCATTTTCACAGTTTGTTCCTTCAAAGCCAGCAGGACAGAGACAAGTATAACCACTACCTCCATTGCTATCGAAACAGGTTGCTCTATTCAGACAAGGATTGCTGGCACAGGCTAGGATTTCTGCGGTAAAAAAGAAGAGGAAAGACAAGTGTATATACATACGTCGTAGGCAAAATGGTTGGAGAGTATGAATGTATTTTTAACCAATAAATGAGGTGTGTAATAAATTATATTCACACAAGAATAAAAAGAGGTTATATTAATCTAACAATCCAGAAATTAAAAAAGCATAGAAGAGGCATTGTGTACCATTTTCACAGTTCGTTCCTTCAAAGCCAGCAGGACAGAGACAGACATAGCTACTGCCACCATTGCCATCAAAACATGTTGCTCCATTCAGACAGGGGTCGCTGGCACATGAAAGAGTTTCTGAAGAATAAAATATTGAGAAGCAAAATAGTCATAACATGAAAAGAAAAGAAAAGAGCCAGTATCTCTCGTTATAGACTCACAAAAAAATCATACACAAAAATTGAACAAATACCACATTATATATATTGTGGCATTTGTAACACATAGAATTCATTTTATTAGACACAGTGAAATTACAATATGGTTCAAAATGAGTGAGGCCCATTAAAAAAGGAAAGGGCAAAAAACAGTCTAGTAGGGAATAAAAATTTGCAAGAAGCCAAATTACCATTTTCACAGTTCATTCCTTCAAAGCCAGCAGGACAGAGACAAGTATAACTACTGCCACCGTTGCTATCAAAACAGATTGCTCCATTTAGACAAGGGTCGCTGGCACATGAAAGAGTTTCTGAAAAATAAAATATTGAGAAGCAAAATAGTCATAACATGAAAATGAAGGAAAAGAGCAAATATCTCTTGTTATAAACTCAAAAAAAATCATACCAAAATATTTAAACAAATACCACATTATATATATTGTGGCATTTGTAACAAAGAATGTATTTCATTAGACACAGTAGAATTACAAAATGGTTCAAAATAATAATAATCATGTTAACTGCACCGCGACCGCAACCGATAGCACATCGATCTTGATCGATCGCATATATATGACGTCATCCATGGTATAGTGCCCTGGTATTGTGCACTATACCATGGATGACGTCACGGTTACATTATAGCAAAGTTATACTTGGTCAAATGATGCTTTGTTGACCAATCACTGAACAGGATTTCATTGATCAAAAATATAATACCTATTACTCTTTGCACTTATCATTACATGGGTCTGCATAGTTTGTCAATAGAGATCTCCACACTGTTAACTGATTAACACAAAAGACTTGTTAACATACCTGTTTCACAGTTAATTCCTTCATATCCTTCTGCACATATGCATATGTAACCTCCTAATGCAGTATTGAAGCATACAGCATCATTCTGACATGGAGTACTGGCACAGCCATTAGTTTCTGAAGAGATTTATGAATAGAAAATAAACGATTCAGTGATATCTTTCACTAAGTAAAATGTTCATAACATAAAAATAAAGGAAAAGAGCCACTATCTCTCGTTATAGACTCACACAAATCATACAAAAATATTTTAACAAATTTTAATACATTATATATATTGTGGCATTTGTAACACAAAGAATATATTTTATTATACACAGTAAAACTACAATATGGTTCAAAATGAGTGAGGCCCATCAAAAAAGGAAAGGGCACAAAACAGTCTAGTAGGGAATAAGAATTTGCAAAAAGCCAAATTACCATTTTCACAGTTCGTTCCTTCAAAGCCAGCAGGACAGAGACAGACATAGCTACTGCCACCATTGCTATCAAAACAGGATGCTCCATTCAGACAAGGATTGCTGGTACATGGAAGAGTTTCTGAAGAATGAAATATTGAGATCAAAATAGTCAAAACTACTATCTCTCTGGTGTGATAAAACCATGTGAATCTAATATAGCATAGATAATAATTTCTAACAAGGAAATAAATCAAGCGGTACTAAAGCTTAGTTTATTTCTCCTACTTATATACAAAATCAATGACAACTACATATATGATTCAATGCAAACAATTGTTTAACAGGATTAAGTGAAAAGGAGAAGTGATGTTTCATGTACCAATGTCACAGTTTGATCCTTCAAAGCCAGCAGGACAGAGACAGGCATAGCTACTGCCTCCATTGCCATCGAAACAGGTTGCTCCATTCAGACATGGATTGCTGGCACATGCTAGGATTTCTGCAGTATTAAAAAGTGGACACACAAGGGTACATGTATAAGCAAAATGGTTGCAAAGTATGAATGTATGTTTTTCCTATAACTGAGGTGTGTGATTAAAATCACAGAAGACTAAAAAGAGATTATACATGTATTAATCTAACATGCCAGAAATTAATAGAGCATAGAAGAAGCATCGTGTACCATTTTCACAGTTTGTTCCTTCAAAGCCAGCAGGACAGAGACAGACATAGCTACTGCCACCATTGTTATCGAAACAGGTTGCGCCATTCACACAAGGATTGCTAGCACAGGCCAGGGTTTCTAATAGTGGAGTGGTACAAATAAAAAGAGAGAAGAGTAAAGAATGGTACTGCATTCACTAAAACAGTTGAGATGAAAGTGAGAATACTGAGGTCAAAAGAAATACATGCAGTTCAAAATATGTCAAGATCAAGGAGGAGTGGATATGTTTTATGAAATTACACAATGAAACAGACATAGTTTATTGAATGAAATTGAATAATGAAAAAAGATCAATTAAGTGCATTGTAGTAGAGAAAAACTATTTTGGGGAAAAAGGATATACATTTAAATCAAAGAGAAGATAACAAAAAAAAAAAGCACATGACTTAAGGTAGAAAGAGCATTGTGTACCATTTTCACAGTTTGATCCTTCAAAGCCAGCAGGACAGAGACAGACATAGCTACTGCCTCCATTGCTATCAAAACAGGTTGCGCCATTCAGACAAGGATTGCTAGCACAGGCTAGGGTTTCTAAAAGTGGAGTGGTAAAAAAGAAAAGAGAGAAGAGTAAAGAATGGTATTGCATTCACTAAAACAGTAACGTTTTCATTGAGAATATTGGGGTCAAAAGAAATACATGCAGTTCAAAATATGTCAAGATCAAGGAGGAGTGGATTTGTTTTATGAAAGTACACAATAAAACAGACATAGTCCACTGAATAATACTTAATAATAATGATTATATTCCACATACTACGAATCTTTCTCTACGATTGGTCAAAAGTAAATCACGTGATGAAAGATAGTTAGCCCATCATGGATGGGAGAATAAAAGTTCGTTGCACAGTGCAACATACTTTCACTGAAGATAGAAGTACTATCTACACAGTGCAACAGTGCGTGGCAAACTATCACTTCCTCTGCGATCTGAATGTATACGCTATCTTTCCTCAGCTTCGCTTCGGAAAGATAGCTACATCCAGATCGCCTCGGAAGTGATAGTTTGTACCATCACCTTCACCAACGGTAATTATTTGATTACTATAGAATAATGTAGTAGTAGAAAAGAATATGTTTGGGAGATAGGATATACATTAGAGAGAACAAAAACGGCACAAGAGTGAAGGTAGAAAGAGCATTGTGTACCATTATCACAGTTTGTTCCTTCAAAGCCAGCAGGACAGAGACAGACATAGCTACTGCCTCCATTGCTATCGAAACAGGTTGCTCCATTCAGACAAGGATTGTTGGCACATGCTTGGATTTCTGATGAGTAAATTGGAAAACAAAAAACAGTCCAAGATTTAGAATTCTAACTTGCAGCTTTACCTAGTTTGATCAATATCACTGATCCATGTAAAAATTAGCTATACTTTATAACATACATATCTATTTCTCATAAGTTTGAACCATCAGGTACTGCCCAGAGTCATACTTACTTTGGTGTGCATTTCCCAAAACGTAAACAATCAATATTAAATACCATGAGATATATTAAATATATTGGATAAGTTCTTTATTTACCCCAAAATACTTCATGGCCATGATTTGAGGGGGGAGGGGTAGAATCTGCTCCTTCCCAACTGAGATATCACCAAAAAATAACCTGACTGATTGGTTTTTTTATCTGACTTCAATCAAACATACAATACATTTACAAAATTACCCATTTTCAGTCTTGCTTGGCTCCATGAGAACCCTTTTAACACTGTCACAGACTAATTTTAACCCTGGAAACAGATAATTACTATTAAAGCCTTCGTTGTATCTATCCCGTGATATTTACAATGTGGTACAGGGAGATTATTTTTGTGATGTACATATTATAGAAATTACAGACATTACCATTTTCACAGTTTGTGCCTTCATAGCCAGCTGGACAAAGACAACCGTAATCAGAGAATTCCTCACGATCCATGCAGGTAGCTCCATTTAGGCAAGGGTTGCTGTCACAAGCAGGCATTGCTATATTAACAAAATGAAGACAAAAATGTATGAAAATCAATGTATGAAACTAACATTTCTGTATGTGCTGTATGTGGATTCTTAACAACAGTATTTGGCCCTTGGCTACACTTATACAATGCTTTTTGAAATAACACTTAATGTATCATACAAACAAATACAAAGAGTAATTTTAAAAGGGAAAACACAAGGAATTAGTTAATAAAAACACACAACTTGGGTGGGTGATTTTATATTTTACAATACAGCCAAATTGATATGACCCAAACTGCAGGATTGTAATGTCTGTACTTCCTACCACCCAAAATATATGTAACTTATGAAGTATCAAAAACTAGTAGTATGATACAGCACATTCATGCTTTTAAAAGTTTACTGTACATATATACTTATATGTTTAAAACAGCTTTAATATTAACATTGAATAGCTATTATGTCATTTACCTGAAATGTTTTCACAGTGCTTTCCTTCAAATCCAGTTGGGCAAACACATATATAAGCCTCTCCATTGCTATGTGTAAAGCATGTACCATTGTTGACACATGGGCTGCTGTCACAGGCTGAAAGCTCTATAGGAGGAAGATGTCAAACATTGATAGCAGTAAACCATAAAATACCACGAGTAACGACAGTTGCAATAAAAGTCTTGTCATCATCATTTATTAAAGTCAGCATTTTCCCTCTTATGAGGGGTTATTGACTTTCACGCCTTGATGACATGCCCTCCCTTCTCTTCTTCTTGTCTTGAACATCCTCCTCATTTAGACCAACTTTATACCTTTCTTTCCTCACCATATCTTCCCATGAAATCTTCGGTCTTGTATTACACAAATATTCCTAAAAAAAGGAATATATAGATATAATTGTGAGATAAATATATATATCTCACAATTATATATATATATTTAATTCATATTTTTGCATTCTAAGGTACTACATTCTCTTTATATACTCATTTTTTTTTTCTCATTTTTTTTTTGGGGGGGGGGCATTACATTTTTATAAGATAAAGGGCTAATGAACCTTTAATATATCAAAACTACACTTACCAATTTCACAGTTTGTTCCTTCAAAACCAGCAGGACATAGACAAGTAAAACTTGCCCCACTTGATTCAAAGCAAGTTGCTCCATTCAGACAAGGATTGCTCATACATGGTTGAATCTCTGTATGTAAAAAATGACATATGCATATATAATCGATTACAAACACACGCAATGTTCATCATTAAATCTTAATTAGTTTTGTTGTGGCACATTTCAAATATTGATTAGAGTAGTAAGAATACTGATTTAGATCATGCCGAAAAGTAAAAAGATTTTTCAAATACAGCAAGAAGAAATAATAAGACTGAAGCATCAAAATGAGTTTATTGCCATTTCAAGGTTTGCACTCTCATTTAATGATCCTTTGGACATGGTACGCTAGCATACAGTTGAAATTTCACAAGGGTGAGGAATTTCAAAGATCATAGTTGGAGAATCGCATTGAAAAGAGCTATACTAAAGATCATAGTACATATTATGATGAGTTCATTTAAAACACAACTTGATAAAATGATCATGCCACTGATGAGAACAATAAGCCGAGAATTACACAACATTTGAAGTTGTCTATAAGGATTTCACAAGCAAACCTACTTTACAAGATGACTGAGTAATAGGGTTACTCAGTCAAATGATAAATCACTATGGGAAAAAAAGGGGAGTTTCAATGTACCAGTTTCACAGTTTAGTCCTTCAAATCTAGCAGGGCAGAGACAGGTATAGGTAGATCCACTAGATTGTGTGAAGCATGTTGCACCATTTTGACATGGGTTGCTGGCACATGGTTGGATTTCTATGAAATAGGAAGAGTAATATATTGAGTGAGATTGTATAGTGATTTCCAAGCATAATATTGCATCCTCATACCTAGAATCACTTAACAATCATACTCCACTATTTAAGTCTTTACTCAGAGCCACAAATATGTGTGGGTTTCTTATGTAACAAGGACACCAAAATGGTCACAAAGTGGGTCACTAATTTATGGAATTACCCATATACAAATGTTTCTAACTGGCCAATTCCAGCTACCGTATACATTACCATCCACATTCAAGGTTTTACTACAGTAAATTACTGTAAGTTACTGTGAATATGAAAATAATAGTCACCATCTGTATTATTTTTAACAATAAAACCAAAATTGATTGAATTTTTATTAATTTAATTTAATAGATGCTAATAATATGGAAATGTCATAAAATCAATGAGAAATGCATTCAAATTTGCAGATACCCAGAACACTATCAGAAACAGCCTTGTAAAATGAGATGCATACCAATTTCACAGTTGGTTCCTTCGAATCCCATTGGACATAGACACGAGTAACTGGTACCCATAGGCTGAGTGAAGCATGTTGCTCCATTCAGACAAGGATTGCTTTCACACGGCTGCATCTCTGTGATTGGGAAGAGTGGAGAGATGATTTAATGCCTAGTTTACAGACATATATTTCATATCAAACAGCCAAAGAGACTAGCAGATGAAAAGTTATCAATAGTGCATGTATACATATAGGAAATGGAACATATTTTACTACCTTATTATATTCTAAGGCCTAACAGGATTTAAAAATGATCATTGAAAAAAAGTTGATATGTACCATTTTCACAGTTTGTTCCTTCAAATCGAGCAGGACACAGACAGACATAACCACTGCCTCCATTGCTATCAAAACAGGTAGCTCCATTCAGACAAGGACTGCTGGCACAAGCAAGGATTTCTGATAGCGGAATGGTTAAAAAAAAGAAAGAGAATAAAATAGCATTTCATGCACAGCAGGAGTAGGGAAATGAAACAATGATAAATGACGCTTTTACAAAAATGTGATAACTCTAAAGAAAATGATAAGTCATTCAATAGCTTTGTGATTAATAATGGTTAGGATTGTAATGAGTAAAGGCAAAGGCAAGAGTTTAACAAAAATTATATTAGGCTGATAAATGAAAAGTGTACCATTTTCACAATTTGTTCCTTCAAAGCCAGCAGGACAGAGACAGGCATAACCACTGCCTCCATTGTGATCAAAACAGGTTGCTCCATTCAGACAAGGATTGCTGGCACATGCTACAATTTCTGCAGGGAGAAATGCAAAGTGGTAATAAAACTTTTTTATTTTAATCTTGCACAAGACAAAACAAAGATGAAAAAAGGAAAGTAAAAAATTGTATAATTTTCAGTTTGTGCAATAAAAACAAGTTTGAAAGAGACAGACATAACTTCCTGCATATTGCTTTTCGAATCTGCTGGCTCCATTCTCCGATATATTAGGGAAACAACATGGGATTTCTTAGATTTTTTTTGATTTTTTTTTTTTAAAGGAGTTCAGAGAAGGTTTAAAATGTAAGAACTAGTTTTGTTTTTTTATCTAATAAAATGTACTGACAAGATCATGATAAGAACAGAAAGTGGTTATAGTTTCCCCAACTCAATCAACTAATTGTAACATTTAGATATTAAAGCAAGGAAGTAGGATATGAGTACCATTTTCACAATTTGTTCCTTCAAATCCAGCAGGACATAGACAGACATAGCTACTGCCTCCATTGCTATCGAAACAGGTTGCTCCATTCAGACAAGGATTACTGGCACATGAAAGAGTTTCTGAAGAAGAAAATATTGGGAAGCAAAATAGTCATAACATAAAATAATAAAGGATTTGCAAGAAGCCAAAGTAACATTTGCAGTTTGTTTCTTCAAAGCCAGCAGGACAGAGATAGTCAAAACTAATTCCTCTGGTGTGATAAAACCACATGTATCAACTCTAACATAGATAATAATTTCTAACATGAAAATAAATCAGGGGATAATAAAGCTTATGTTTATTTCACCTACATCTATACAGTGTAAGCCAACAAAAGTTTACACCTAGAAAATTGCTTATTATTTTGAAAATCATATATGAACAGTAAATTATCATACATCTTATGAAAGATTGTTTTATCCCTAATCATTTGGTTTAATTTTTGTGTGGTATGTGTTCACGCTTGGATGAATACTAGTACTATGAGTACTAGTGTCCACTTTCATTTCATGGTAAACAAATATACCATGCACTGAGAGGCTCTAGTTGAAATTATGGATCGATGTGGTAGGAATAGCACTATAGCCCCTCAGAAAATAGTGCCATTTCTGTCGCCGAGAATCCATAATTTCACCTAGTGGCTTGAAAAAGTGCATGGTATATTTGTTTTATTTTTTCAAACCAACCTTCATAATAATAATAATAATTATGTTAACTGTCACTGAAGCAGTGTAGAGTGCAGTGAGAGCAGCGCAGACGACAGTCCCGTGATTGATAGCACATTGATCTTGATCGATCGCATATGTATGACGTCATCCATGGTATAGTGCCACGGTATAGTGCACTATACCATGGATGACATCACGGTTACATTATAGCAATGTTATATATGGTCAAATGATGCTTTGTTGACCAATCACTGAACAGGATTTCATTGATCAAAAATATAATACCTATTCCTGATTGCACTTATCATTACATGGGTCTGCATAGTTTGTCAATAGAGATCTCCACACGGTTTACTGATTAACACAAAGGACTTTTTAACATACCTGTTTCACAGTTAATTCCTTCATATCCTTCTGCACATATGCATATGTAACCTCCTAATGCAGTATTGAAGCATACAGCATCATTCTGACATGGAGTACTGGCACAGCCATTAGTTTCTGTAGAGATTTATGAATAGAAAATAAACGATTCAGTGATATCTTTCACTAAGTAAAATGGTCATAACATAAAAATGAAGGAACAGAGTCACTATCTCTCGTTATAGACTCACACAAATCATACAAAAATATTTTAACAAATACCACATTATATATATTGTGGCATTTGTAACACATGGAATATATTTTATTATACACAGTAAAACTACAATATGGTTCAAAATGAGTGAGGCCAATCAAAAAAGGAAGGGGCACAAAACAGTCTAGTAGGGAATAAGAATTTGCAAGAAGCCAAATTACCATTTTCACAGTTCGTTCCTTCAAAGCCAGCAGGACAGAGACAGACATAACCACTGCCACCATTGCTATCGAAACAGGATGCTCCATTCAGACAAGGATTGCTGGCACATGGAAGAGTTTCTAAAGAATGAAATATTGAGATCAAAATAGTCAACACTACTATCTCTGGTGTGATAAAACCATGTGAATCTAATCTAGCATAGATAATAATTTCTAACAAGGAAATAAATCAAGCGGTACTAAAGCTTAGTTTATTTCTCCTACATAATACAATATACAAAATCAATGACAACTACATATATGATTCAATGCAAACAATTGTTTAACAGGATTAAGTGAAAAAGCGAATAAGAGATGTGATGTTTCATGTACCAATGTCACAGTTTGATCCTTCAAAGCCAGCAGGACAGAGACAGGCATAGCTACTGCCTCCATTGCTATCGAAACAGGTTGCTCCATTCAGACAAGGATCGCTGGCACAGGCTAGGATTTCTGCAGTATTAAAAAGTGGACACACAAGGGTACATACATGTATAAGCAAAATGGTTGCAAAGTATGAATGTATGTTTTTCCTATAACTGAGGTGTGTGATTATAATCACAGAAGACTAAAAAGAGATTATACGTGTATTAATCTAACATGCCAGAAATTAATAGAGTATAGAAGAAATATCGTGTACCATTTTCGCAGTTTGTTCCTTCAAAGCCAGCAGGACAGAGACAGACATAGTTACTGCCTCCATTGCTATCAAAACAGGTTGCTCCATTCAGACAAGGTTCGCTGGCACAGGCTAGGATTTCTATGGTCAGAAAAAGAGGATAGACAAATGTATATATATTTATAGGCAAAATGGTGGCAAAGTATAATTTTGTTCTATCTATCTATACATGAGGTTTGTAAAATATTATATTCACAAAGAATAAAAAGAGATTATGTTAATCTTACATTACAGAAGTTAATAGAGTATAGAAGCAGTGTGTACCATTTTCACAGTTTGTGCCTTCAAAGCCAGCCGGACAGAGACAGACGTAGCTACTGCCTCCATTGCTATCGAAACAGGTTGCTCCATTCAGACAAGGATTGTTGGCACATGCTTGGATTTCTGATGAGTAAATTGGATAAAAAAAGCAGTTCAAGATTTAGAATTCTAACTTGCAGCTTTACCTAGTTTGATCCATATCACTGATCCATGTAAAAATTAGCTATACTAAATAACACACATATCTATTTCTCATAAGTTTGAACCATCAGGTACTGCCCAGGGTCATACTTACTTTGGTGTGCAGTTCCCAAAATGTACACAATAAATAATAAATACTATGAGATATATTAGATTTAATGGATTAGTTCTTTATGTACCCCAAAATATTTAATTTACTTCATGGCCAAGATTGAGGGGGAGGGGTAGAATCTGCTCCTTCCCAACTGAGATATCACCAAAAAATAACCAGACAGATTGGTGTTTTTATCTGACTTCAATCAAACATACAATACATTTACAAAATTACCCGTTTTCAGTCTTGCTTGGCTCCATGAGAACCCTTTTAACGCTGTCACAGACCAATTTTAACCCTGGATAATTACTATTAAAGCTTTTGGTGTATCTATCCCGGGATATTTACAATGTGGTACAGGGAGATTATTTTTGTGACGTACATATTATAGAAATTACAGACATTACCATTTTCACAGTTTGTGCCTTCATAGCCAGCTGGACAAAGACAACCGTAATCAGAGAATTCCTCACGATCCATGCAGGTAGCTCCATTTAGGCAAGGGTTACTATCACAAGCAGGCATTGCTATATTAACAATAATGAAGACAAAATGTATGAAAATCAAATGTATGAAACTAACATTTCTGTATGTGCTGTATGTGGATTCTTAACAACAGTATTTGGCCCTTGGCTACACTTATACAATGCTTTTTGAAATAACACTTAATGTATCATACAAACAAATACAAAGAGTAATTTTAAAAGGGAAAACACAAGGAATTAGTTAATAAAAACACACAACTTGGGTGGGTGATTTTATATTTTACAATACAGCCAAATTGATATGACCCAAACTGCAGGATTGTAATGTCTGTACTTCCTACCACCCAAAATATATGTAACTTATGAAGTATCAAAAACTAGTAGTATGATACAGCACATTCATGCTTTTAAAAGTTTACTGTACATAATATGTTTAAAACAGCTTTAATATTAACATTGAATAGCTATTATGTCATTTACCTGAAATGTTTTCACAGTGCTTTCCTTCAAATCCAGTTGGGCAAACACATATATAAGCCTCTCCATTGCTATGTGTAAAGCATGTACCATTGTTGACACATGGGCTGCTGTCACAGGCTGAAAGCTCTATAGGAGGAAGATGTCAAACATTGATAGCAGTAAACCATAAAATACCACGAGTAACGACAGTTGCAATAAAAGTCTTGTCATCATCATTTATTAAAGTCAGCATTTTCCCTCTTATGAGGGGTTATTGACTTTCACGCCTTGATGACATGCCCTCCCTTCTCTTCTTCTTGTCTTGAACATCCTCCTCATTTAGACCAACTTTATACCTTTCTTTCCTCACCATATCTTCCCATGAAATCTTCGGTCTTGTATTACACAAATATTCCTAAAAAAAGGAATATATAGATATAATTGTGAGATAAATATATATATCTCACAATTATATATATATATTTAATTCATATTTTTGCATTCTAAGGTACTACATTCTCTTTATATACTCATTTTTTTTTTTGGGGGGGGGGGCATTACATTTTTATAAGATAAAGGGCTAATGAACCTTTAATATATCAAAACTACACTTACCAATTTCACAGTTTGTTCCTTCAAAACCAGCAGGACATAGACAAGTAAAACTTGCCCCACTTGATTCAAAGCAAGTTGCTCCATTCAGACAAGGATTGCTCATACATGGTTGAATCTCTGTATGTAAAAAATGACATATGCATATATAATCGATTACAAACACACGCAATGTTCATCATTAAATCTTAATTAGTTTTGTTGTGGCACATTTCAAATATTGATTAGAGTAGTAAGAATACTGATTTAGATCATGCCGAAAAGTAAAAAGATTTTTCAAATACAGCAAGAAGAAATAATAAGACTGAAGCATCAAAATGAGTTTATTGCCATTTCAAGGTTTGCACTCTCATTTAATGATCCTTTGGACATGGTACGCTAGCATACAGTTGAAATTTCACAAGGGTGAGGAATTTCAAAGATCATAGTTGGAGAATCGCATTGAAAAGAGCTATACTAAAGATCATAGTACATATTATGATGAGTTCATTTAAAACACAACTTGATAAAATGATCATGCCACTGATGAGAACAATAAGCCGAGAATTACACAACATTTGAAGTTGTCTATAAGGATTTCACAAGCAAACCTACTTTACAAGATGACTGAGTAATAGGGTTACTCAGTCAAATGATAAATCACTATGGGAAAAAAAGGGGAGTTTCAATGTACCAGTTTCACAGTTTAGTCCTTCAAATCTAGCAGGGCAGAGACAGGTATAGGTAGATCCACTAGATTGTGTGAAGCATGTTGCACCATTTTGACATGGGTTGCTGGCACATGGTTGGATTTCTATGAAATAGGAAGAGTAATATATTGAGTGAGATTGTATAGTGATTTCCAAGCATAATATTGCATCCTCATACCTAGAATCACTTAACAATCATACTCCACTATTTAAGTCTTTACTCAGAGCCACAAATATGTGTGGGTTTCTTATGTAACAAGGACACCAAAATGGTCACAAAGTGGGTCACTAATTTATGGAATTACCCATATACAAATGTTTCTAACTGGCCAATTCCAGCTACCGTATACATTACCATCCACATTCAAGGTTTTACTACAGTAAATTACTGTAAGTTACTGTGAATATGAAAATAATAGTCACCATCTGTATTATTTTTAACAATAAAACCAAAATTGATTGAATTTTTATTAATTTAATTTAATAGATGCTAATAATATGGAAATGTCATAAAATCAATGAGAAATGCATTCAAATTTGCAGATACCCAGAACACTATCAGAAACAGCCTTGTAAAATGAGATGCATACCAATTTCACAGTTGGTTCCTTCGAATCCCATTGGACATAGACACGAGTAACTGGTACCCATAGGCTGAGTGAAGCATGTTGCTCCATTCAGACAAGGATTGCTTTCACACGGCTGCATCTCTGTGATTGGGAAAAGTGAAGAGATGATTTAATGAGGCAGGATGTTACATTTATGTTAAAAGGCATATGCAGAAAATAATCTAAATGCCTAGTTTACAGACATATATTTCATATTAAACAGCCAAAGAGACTAGCAGATGAAAAGTTATCAATGGTGCATGTATACATATAGGAAATGGAACATATTTTACTACCTTATTATATTCTAAGGCCTAACAGGATTTAAAAATGATCATTGAAGAAAAGTTGATATGTACCATTTTCACAGTTTGTTCCTTCAAATCGAGCAGGACACAGACAGACATAACCACTGCCTCCATTGCTGTCAAAACAGGTTGCTCCATTCAGACAAGGATTGCTGGCACAAGCAAGGATTTCTGATAGCGGAATGGTTAAAAAAAGAAAGAGAATAAAATCGCATTTCATGCACAGCAGGAGTAGGAAAATGAAACAATGATAAATGACGCTTTTACAAAAATGTGATAACTCTAAAGAAAATGATAAGTCATTCAATAGCTTTGTGATTAATAATGGTTAGGATTGTAATGAGTAAAAGCAAAGGCAAGAGTTTAACAAAAATTATATTAGGCTGATAAATGAAAAGTGTACCATTTTCACAATGTGTTCCTTCAAAGCCAGCAGGACAGAGACAGGCATAACCACTGCCTCTATTGTGATCAAAACAGGTTGCTCCATTCAGACAAGGATTGCTGGCACATGCTACAATTTCTGCAGGGAGAAATGCAAAGTGGTAATAAAACTTTTTTATTTTAATCTTGCACAAGACAAAACAAAGATGAAAAAAGGAAAGTAAAAAATTGTATAATTTTCAGTTTGTGCAATTAAAACAAGTTTGAAAGAGACAGACATAACTTCCTGCATATTGCCCTTCGAATCTGCTGGCTCCATTCTCTGATATATTAGGGAAACAACAAGGGATTTCTTAGTTGTTGTTTTTTTAGTTTTTTTTAAAGGAGTTCAGAGAAGGTTTAAAATGTAAGAGCTATTTTTTTTTGTATCTAATAAAATGTACCGACAAGATCATGATAAGAACAGAAAGTGGTTATAGTTTCCCCAACTCATCAACTAATTGTAACATTTAGATATTAAAGCAAGGAAGTAGGATATGAGTACCATTTTCACAATTTGTTCCTTCAAATCCAGCAGGACATAGACAGACATAGCTACTGCCTCCATTGCTATCAAAACAGGTTGCTCCATTCAGACAAGGATTGCTGGCACAAGCAAGGATTTCTGATAGCGGAATGGTAAAAAAAGAAAGAAAAATATAGCATTGCATGAACAATGATTAATGACTCTTTTAAAACAATGCAATAGCTCGAAAGAATATGGATAGTCATTCAATAGCTATGTGAATGATTATGAATAGGATTATAATGAATAAGATCAAGAGCAAGAGTTTAACACAAATATTATCAGGCTGATTAATGAAAAGTGTACCATTTTCACAATGTGTTCCTTCAAAGCCAGCAGGACATAGACAGGCATAACCATTGCCTCCATTGTGATCAAAACAGGTTGCTCCATTCAGACAAGGATTGCTGGCACATGCTACAATTTCTGCAGGGAGAAATGCAAAGTGGTAATAAAACTTTTTTATTTTAATCTTGCACAAGACAAAACAAAGATGAAAAAAGGAAAGTAAAAAATTGTATAATTTTCAGTTTGTGCAATTAAAACAAGTTTGAAAGAGACAGACATAACGTCCTGCATATTGCCCTTCGAATCTGCTGGCTCCATTCTCCGATATATTAGGGAAACAACAAGGGATTTCTTAGTTGTTGTTTTTTTAGTTTTTTTTAAAGGAGTTCAGAGAAGGTTTAAAATGTAAGAGCTATTTTTTTTTGTATCTAATAAAATGTACCGACAAGATCATGATAAGAACAGAAAGTGGTTATAGTTTCCCCAACTCATCAACTAATTGTAACATTTAGATATTAAAGCAAGGAAGTAGGATATGAGTACCATTTTCACAATTTGTTCCTTCAAATCCAGCAGGACATAGACAGACATAGCTACTGCCTCCATTGCTATCAAAACAGGTTGCTCCATTCAGACAAGGATTGCTGGCACAAGCAAGGATTTCTGATAGCGGAATGGTAAAAAAAGAAAGAAAAATATAGCATTGCATGAACAATGATTAATGACTCTTTTAAAACAATGCAATAGCTCGAAAGAAAATGGATAGTCATTCAATAGCTTTGTGAATGATTATGAATAGGATTATAATGAATAAGATCAAGGGCAAGAGTTTAACACAAATAATATTAGGCTGATTAATGAAAAGCGTACCATTTTCACAAATTGTTCCTTCAAAGCCAGCAGGACAAAGACAGGCATAACCACTGCCTCCATTGTGATCAAAACAGGTTGCTCCATTCAGACAAGGATTGCTGGCACAAGCAAGGATTTCTGATAGTGGAATGGTAAAAAAGAAAAACGAATGACACTGCATGTACTACAAAATTAGGAAGAAATGGAACTGCAGAAAAAGACGTTATAGGCCCAACACTTGGGTTGGTTTCATGTTAACCTTGCTTATTATTACAGTACCCTTGCTGTGGTTTGTGAGTGGTTTTTATAGATTCAAGTAATCATCACAACATACAAATCAGTATGTTTAATACCTTGATGTGCTAGATATAAGACAGATAATCAATGCAAGTGTCATCAATTAGATACCTAAAGCAAATTTAAGTAATCAGATTATAAAGTGAAAGAAAAAATACAGGATATGTACCATTTTCACAATTTGTTCCTTCAAAGCCAGCAGGACATAGACATGCATATCCACTGCCTCCATTGCTATCAAAACAGGTTGCTCCGTTTAGACAAGGATTGCTTTCACATGCAGGGATGATTTCTAGGAGTAGTGAAGAAGAAAAATAATATATGTAGATAGATATCTCTATTTCAACGAGAGTAAAATACGAGGTAAGATGTTAAAGTTGATACTCTAAGCAAATAAATGTCCCTTAATTTGTTACCTACGGCAAGTATATGTTATTTTTAAGTTTTTCAATTACTTAGTATATCACAAAAAAATTCTGTCTACTCGAAATCCTCAATTGAAATGTCGAAAATATCCGCCTCTCTTTGCATAGAAAATCAGTCACGGCGCTGGTCTACTATTTATGACCTCACGTCCGGAAAAGAGTATATTCACGTACCCGGATGTTCCATAGCAAACATGTGCAGAGTGATACGATTTTCTGCATATTTTTGTTTCAAAGGCTGAAAAGTCTAATAAATCATAATTCTATGTACAATTCTTTACCTTCCCCTAGTACTTCATAGTATTAATATCAATTCCCCTTTTAAAAATTATGACATATACATGCCAACGATGTGCTATTAGTCGATATTTTCACCATTTAATTTTTGTTTTGGTGTTGAAATCGGCCCAGGCACGGAGTGAACAGTAGCTGTCTACCCATGCACAGTTCATTACCTTACACTACAGCGATCTCCCGATGGTTTCTTCTTCCTTTTTCCCATGTTTTTCGCCTTCCTTGGCCCTGAAGATCCTTCATCTACCAATTCTGACACCGGTAGTCAGGAGCAAGTCTTTGTTAGTTGTTTTTCTTAGCTGGCAACGTCGCTTTCATTCTCTTGCAATTGCCGAACTAGCGCACGTACGTTCCATCACAAGCAAGCAGCGCCTAGAGCAGCGGCTTGGTCTTACCTCCCGATTCTGCTCGCTTCACGAACGTTCATGCAAGAGCCGCATCACTCGCCAAAATATTATAGAGGAAGCGCGCTTGCATGATCTCGTTCAAGTTTGATATTTTACAACATAAAATGTTTAACTGGTACTGTATCCTTTTTTGAGGCAGTCACACGCATCTATGATAAGTACTATCATAGTTCTAGACCTATTCGTTTTACAAAACTGCTCCTGTACCTTATCTGATGACAATATAATGCATTCGCCTATTCATACGTGCACGATTTAACTTTAATTCCTAAGCAGTAAACTCGTCTTAAATCTCTACCAAATAGGTGAATATGAGGATATAAAAAGAAATCAGCGACTGGAAAATGATGCTTCGTTATTCTTCATTCAAATGAAAACAGAAAATCCATCAAATATACTCCTTAACAACAACAAATCTAAGCTCTGACAGGATAGCATTTACGTAGGGATATCACTGCCATTCACTCTCACTGAGCCCATGAGTCCCGTTCGTGACGTCACGGATAGAGGCCCGACTCTACGTGCACTTCCGGGTTTCAGACTCAGCTATTTTGGTAGAGTTTACTCGAATAAATTCATTATTCTAAACTTGTTTTGTCGGGTGGACACCATTTGGTGTTATTATGGGGGTTAAAAGCTTTCTATTTATGTAACTATCTCAGTATTTGGGATTGTCTTAGAGTATCAACTTTAACAGGTATAAAGCTATTCTATGAACTATAAAGAAAAGAAAGATGAAAGAGCACTTTGCAGAAAAGAGTGTAGCTGTGTATTTATGAAAATTAATGAAAATGAATCTTCAACAGTTATGCAACTGAATATGTTTTTACCAATAATTGAATATATCATTGATGAAAATAATTATTGAGATGAGTGGCTGATAAGGAAAAAGATTATTTGTAGATCAAATACCTGATTCACAGTTTGTTCCTTGGAATCCATCAGGACATATGCAGGAGTATGTATTGTCTCCTGTATTCTCCACACACGTTGCTCCTTCTAAACATGGATTGCTAGCACATGCTGCAGCAACTGCAGTAGAAAATGAATGTAAGGATTACGCATACTTTGATGTACATATATATTGTGTAAACATAAGGAATAACACTGTGATGTTGCACTTTCGAAGGTAACATTCAGTTCTGGTATTTGGGAAGAGTAAAACAAAATCTATCACCAACTGTCAAAGTGTTGAAAAAGGAAAGAGGAAAGAATGTCACTGCATGCACTGCAGAAGTAGGGAAATGAAATAATGACAAAAAACACTTCTAAAAGAATAGGATAGCTCTAAAACAATTGATGAGTCCAATAATACCTTTGTAAATAATAATGAACGGGAATATGGTATTCAAGTTTGAAATTTCAAAAACATATCAATAAAAAGGAAAGTAAAATGTTTTACCATTTTCACAGTTCGTTCCTTCAAATCCAGCAGGACAGAGACAGGCATAACCACTGCCACCATTGCTATCAAAACAGGTTGCTCCATTCAGACAAGGATTGCTGGCACAGGCTAGGATTTCTGATATTGGAGTAAACCGAAAAGAAAAAAAAATGAATTTGAATGTACTACAGAAGTAGGGAAATGAAGCAATGATAAATGACACTTTTCAATGATGGGAAAGCTCTAAAACAAATGAGTAGTCATTTAAAAGCTTTGTGAGAAATAATGGTTGAGATTGTAAAGATTAAAGGTACAATTTTCAGTGTGTTCCTTCAAAGCCAGTAGGACAAAGACAGAAATAGCTACTGCCACTATTGCTATCGAAATAGATTTCTCTATTCAGACAAGGATTGATGGTAGAAGCATGTCTGATGAAAAAGGATTTTTAAATTTGGATCCAACATCATACAGTAAGGAATAATTAGAAGGAGGTTGGTTATAGAATGAAACCAAAGAGATACAAAGTCTCTAAAATATATCACACAAATATTAATGGTGGGAATTCAGGCAATTAGAATGAAATATACAACAGAAAGAAATGAAACTGCAGGAAAAAAGGCTCCACATTTGAGTTGGTTTCAAGCTTACTCTGCTAATTATATAAGTACCTCTTAAGCGTAAGAAATCAGATAATTAATGCAAGTGGAAGAAAAAAATCAGGATAAGTACCATTTTCGCAGTTTGTTCCTTCAAAGCCAGCAGGACAGAGACAGGCATAGCTACTGCCTCCATTGCTATCAAAACAGGTTGCTCCATTCATGCAGGGATTGCAGGCACATGCTAACATTTCTGCAGAGAGAAATGCAATAGGGTAATGGAGTGACAAGTTTTTACATTTTCATAGTTTGTGTCATCAAAACCAGAAAGATTTAGATGGACATAACTTCTCACATCTATTTTTTTTTAACCAGGTGGTTCCATCTCCACTTGCATTAAAAGAAACAAGGTGGGTTTTTTTTTTTTAGATGAACAATAAACGTAAGCAACATTAAAAAGAGTTCAAAAAAGGGTTAACAAAATTAAAATGAACAAAATCATCTGATTTAAAGCAAGTAAATAGACCATGGTAAGTAAGAACAAGAAACGGTAATAGTTTTCTCAAGTAATCAATTGTGTCATTCAGAGATTCAAGTAAGGAAAGAAGGAATAAGTACCATTTGCACAGTTTGTCCCTTCAAATCCAGCAGGACATAGACAGACATAGCTACTGCCACCATTGCTATCGAAACAGCTTGCTCCATTCAGACAAGGATTGCTGGCACAGGCAAGGATTTCTATGGTCAGAAAAAGAGGACAGACAAGTGTATATACATGTATAGGCAAAATGGTTGCAAAGTATAATTCTTGTATACATGAGGTAAGTAATTTATTATATTCACACAAAGAATAAAAAGAGATTACGTTAATCTAACATTACAAAAATTAATAGAGAATAGAAGCATCACGTACCATTTTCACAGTGTGTTCCTTCAAAGCCAGCAGGACAGAGACAGACATAGCCACTGCCTCCATTGTTATCAAAACAGGTTGCTCCATTCAGACAAGGATTGCTGGCACAGGCTAAGATTTCTGCGGAGAGAAATGTAATGTGATAATCAAGTTGGGAATTTCAGTCTTGCACAAGACCAAAAATAAAGAAAATAAATAAAGAAATCAGAAGGACTTATACCCCATTCACAGTGGTTTTGAAATTTGTAGCGGCGTTGTAGCGGAGCGGCGACACCGCCATAACACCGCTACAAATGCATTCACAGTAGAAAAGTTATCCCGCTGCAGCAGCGGGATAAATATCATGTACCCATTCACGCTGCAGCGGGTGATTTTTATTACCTCCGTAACAAACACGTGTATGCATGGCTCATGACCCGCGAGTGACCCCGATATGACCGGAAATACTTCAGCGCGGGGTTTTCGATTGCTTGAAATTGCGCGCGCTAGCTGTACTTTACATATTACTTTTTAAAAAACTAGCATTTTTATTGCTTCCAGTCAGAATATTTTAATTTTTTGAAGTGTGAAATATTTTTATTTGGATAATTATAATATCTACATAATAATAAAATCAATTTGAATCCACTAGTTACTTTATTTCTATTTCACTTTATGTTCCCCATTGCTGGAGAAAAGAGGTCAGTGATAGGTAAGTAAACAAATCACACGTGTTTGTCGCGGTGTTATAGCGGAGAGCCTTCACACTGAGTAAACACCGCGACAGCAGCGGGACTCTCCCGCTGCTGTCGCGGTGTTGTCTTCAGTGTGAAGGCTCGGACCCGTTATAAACTATCGCGGGATAACACCGCCTAGCGATAACGCCGACACAAACTATCGCTAGGCACGCCTAGCTACAGCAGCGGAACAGTCCCGCTGCTGTCGCGGTGTTTACTCAGTGTGAAGGCTCTCCGCTATAACACCGCGACAAACACGTGTGATTTGTTTACTTACCTATCACTGACCTCTTTTCTCCAGCAATGGGGAACATAAAGTGAAATAGAAATAAAGTAACCAGTGGATTTAAATTGATTTTATTATTATGTAGATATTATAATTATCCAAATAAAAATATTTCACACTTCAAAAATTAAAATATTCTGACTGGAAGCAACAAAAATGCTAGTTTTTTAAAAAGTAATATGATCGAGGATACAAAAAGCAACTTGACATGCTAGCGCGCGCAATTTCAAGCAATCGAAAACCCCGCGCTGAAGTATTTCCGGTCATATCGGGGTCACTCGCGGGTCATGAGCCATGCATACACGTGTTTGTTACGGAGGTAATAAAAATCACCCGCTGTAGCGTGAATGGGTACATGATATTTATCCCGCTGCTGCAGCGGGATAACTTTTCTACTGTGAATGCATTTGTAGCGGTGTTATGTCGGTGTCGCCGCTCCGCTACAACGCCGCTACAAATTTCAAAACCACTGTGAATGGGGTATAAGATAGAGAAAACTACTAATCTTGCTCTTTCAATCAAATAGCTCCATTCTCACATGCATTGGAGACACAAGGTAGGATTTCAAATAACCCATTCACAGTGGCCTCAAACACCGCGACAGCAGCGGGACTGTCCCGCTGCTGTCGCGGTGTTGTCTTCAGTGTGAAGGCTCGGACCCGTTATAAACTATCGCGGGATAACACCGCCTAGCGATAACGCCGACACAAACTATCGCTAGGCACGCCTAGCTACAGCAGCGGGACAGTCCCGCTGCTGTCGCGGTGTTTACTCAGTGTGAAGGCTCTCCGCTATAACACCGCGACAAACACGTGTGATTTGTTTACTTACCTATCACTGACCTCTTTTCTCCAGCAATGGGGAACATAAAGTGAAATAGAAATAAAGTAACCAGTGGATTTAAATTGATTTTATTATTATGTAGATATTATAATTATCCAAATAAAAATATTTCACACTTCAAAAATTAAAATATTCTGACTGGAAGCAATAAAAATGCTAGTTTTTTAAAAAGTAATATGATCGAGGATACAAAAAGCAACTTGACATGCTAGCGCGCGCAATTTCAAGCAATCGAAAACCCCGCGCTGAAGTATTTCCGGTCATATCGGGGTCACTCGCGGGTCATGAGCCATGCATACACGTGTTTGTTACGGAGGTAATAAAAATCACCCGCTGCAGCGTGAATGGGTACATGATATTTATCCCGCTGCTGCAGCGGGATAACTTTTCTACTGTGAATGCATTTGTAGCGGTGTTATGGCGGTGTCGCCGCTCCGCTACAACGCCGCTACAAATTTCAAAACCACTGTGAATGGGGTATTAGATTACCCAATTAAAGAAAACAGAAAAGTTCAGAGAAAGGTTTGAAACGAGAATAAAATGTCTGATAACGGCTACTGAAAATAGATTGATAAGAAAAAGAAATGTTAATAGATTTCACAACCAATCACTAATTGAATCATTTAGATATTTGAGTAATTAAAGAAGGAGTACCGTTTTCGCAGTTTGTTCCTTCAAAGCCAGCAGGACAGAGACAGGCATAGCTACTGCCACCATTGTGATCAAAACAGGTTGCTCCATTCAGACAAGGATTGCTGGCACATGCAAGGAGTTCTGATAGCGGAATGGTACAAAAGAAAGGGAAAAAATAGCATTGCATGCACTGCAGAACTAGGGAAATGTAACAATGATAAATGATGCTTTTAAAACAATGCGATAGCTTTAAAGAAAAAAGCTTTGTGAATGATTATGGTTAGGATTGTAATGAATAAAAGCAAGGGCAGGAGTTTAACACAAATGATGTTAGGCTGAAAAATCAAAGTTGTACCATTTTCACAGTTGGTTCCTTCAAAGCCAGCAGGACAGAGACAGACGTGACTACTGCCACCATTGCTATCAAAACAGGTTGCTTCATTCAGACAAGGATTGCTAGCACAGGCAAGGATCTCTGAAAATGGAGTGGTAAAAAATAAATTGAAATGAATGGCACTGCATGCACTAAAGAAGTAGTAAAATGAAACAATGATATATTACGCTTTTAAAATAATGCAATAGTTTTAAAGAAAATGAAGAGTCATTCAATAGCTTTGTGAATGATTATGGTTAGGATTGTAAAGAATAAATGCAAGAGCAAGTTTGAGTTTAACACAAATGATATCAAGCTGAAAAATGAAGTATACCATTTTCACAGTTGGTTCCTTCAAAGCCAACAGGACAGAGACAGGCATAGCTACTGCCTCCATTGCTATCAAAACAGGATGCTCCATTCAGACAAGGATTGCTAGCACAGGCCAGGATTTCTGAAATAGAAATGGAAGAGTAGGATTACATGTAAGATAATGTGTAAGGACTATTTTTGTATCAATTTTTCTGTAAATGAAAAAAAAAACATAAAATCGAGAGGAATTTCTGAAATATGAAATCTCTTTTTGTGGTGAGGAAGTCAGAAAACAATATTATGACTATACTTAACTAAATTTAGTGATGATTTGATTTTAAAGGATTTACCATTTTCACAGTTTGTTCCTTCAAATCCATTAGTACAGGCACAGGCATAACCACTGCCATCACTGAGGTCAAAGCAGGATGCACTGTTCATACATGGATTGCTACCACATCCAAGGATTTCTATAATTGGAAATTTAAAAAAACATATATACAAATTTGAAATTTGAAATAAATACATCACATCAAAAATATGTATTACTCCCATTTTTAATAATTCATATGGATTAACATGCCATGGTATTTCGACGCCTGTGTAGTGCTTTTTCCAAATAATCGACAGGCGGACATACATCGTTAAACATGATTTAAAAAGAAAACGAGACAGATGACCAATTCAATGATAAAAGACTGAATAAAAGTACACCAATACAAAATGCATACCATTTGCACAATTTGTGCCTGCAAAGCCATCAGCACAAAGACAGACGTAATTGCCACCACCATTCTGATCATAACAGGCTGCTCCATTCTGACATGGGTTACTGTTACATCCCATAATTTCTAATGCAAAGAAGAAAATTGTCAATAGGACATTAATCAAATGTAGCTGTAGAAAAGTTTCATTTCAGAGTATAAAACATGATCTCTTCTCACAGAAAAACCGTAATTTCATTGCAAGAATAAAAATAATGTTTATCACACTTTTTTAACTTGATAATAATTGTTGTACCTCAATGTGTCTTAAACTATTTATCCCTCTCTCTTTCTTTTTGTCCTTCTCGCCATATCTCTCTTCCCTCTCTCTTACCTTGTTTCTATCTCTCCAGATTCATAAACAATAACAAAAAATATAGATGTTCATATACTGGATACAGTTATGGAGATATGAAATGTATCTCCCCTACCCCCCCCCCCCCCCCCCTACACACACACACAAAGTAAGGACGCACTGCATTTTAAATATATACCTCTCCTACATAGATTACCAATTTTCTACAGTACAATCACTATCTTATTCATGAATCAGAAGCTGCTTAGACATTCAGATAGTCGGTGCTTTAACACATGTGTAATAGACATACCCTGTTCACAGTTTGTTCCCTCAAAACCAGCAGCACAAAGGCAGGCATACCCATTGCCACTGTTTTGATCAAAACATGTAGCTCCATTCTGACATGGACTGCTGGAACATGCAGGTGTTTCTATGAAGAAAAAAAAGAACAAAGTTTGTACATTTACTGGTACATGTTCAAGATTGTTAGATCAGCATTAAAAGTATCACTCATGATATCAAAATAGGATTGATTTGACTTAAACGACATTATATGTATTCTTCATTCTAGATGACATGGATCATATTTATGAAATCTTATTAAGTTAGTTGCAAACAATTACAAAGGCCATAGTACATACATGTAGTTAGTTGACAACTAGCTCAGTCAAATTTTATGAATGTTGGCCAGAACTGTATCCTTTAAGTTGCAGAAAATATATAGGTCAATTTATATTGCTGCTTGTTGTATTACATGGTACTTGTATATTTTGTTTTCTTACGAGGATATCCACATGAGATTCATCGTATAAAAAATGAAATAGAAGAAAATATTGTAAAAATAAACATGATTACCTGATGCACAAGTCTCACCCTCAAAGCCAGGTACACAAATACAGATATGGCCTTCACCATTGCTTAGTTCTAAACATGTTGCTTCATTGTGGCATGGATCACTTGCACACGAGATGATTTCTGCAGTCATATAAAAATAGTAATAATATATGCTTAACTTAAAAATGAAGAATGTAGGTGAGAAATAAAGTAATCTCATCATTGTGCGAGCAGTCAAAGTCACAAATATAATCCATTATCTTATAGAGTCATTTTGTAATAAAAACAAATTGGTTTAAAAAAAATATATATATCTACAACTGGTAGTATGTAGCACAAATATTTACATAATTTCACAGATTTCAAAAATATATATTTAGCTTTGAGACTCCCTATAGACAGATTCCCTATTTCTTATACTCACAATTCGTTTTTGAGTGTAAGGTTAATGTTAATCTACTTTGAAATAGTATGCATGTAGTGTACAAAATTAATTAAAATGTAATGATTAAAGCAACATAAAACATTTTTTTATATGAAAGTCGATAAACAAAACTTACCAGCTTCACAATCGATTCCTTCAAATCCTGCTACACACAGGCAAACATAGGTACCACCATTGGCATGCTCGAAGCATGTAGCTCCATTCTGACAAGGGTTGCTGGCACAAGGCAGGATTTCTATTAAAAAACAACGGAATTATATTTCATATCTTTCCTAAAACAGCAATATATGACCAACTTTGTCATCAATACCATTCTACAAACATCTTTTCTCATAGCATGTCCTCTCATAAATACTACATGTGCAATGAAACCAATGATGGAATTAACTAAAAGGTAATCTAATTGGATCCATAAGATATTATGAAGTTGGAATTTATGAAAATATATTAATATTACTTTCAATCTTTTATCTTATACATTAACAACAAATAGCTTCCGTTTGCATTTATTTTGCATTTAGTTTGCAGTTCAATATGTATGTTTTAAACCACCTGAATATCACAGAGGTATTTTATCAATCACTGAATTGCTTGAACTTGTTAACTCACTTGCATCTCTTAATTTGAATTGCACAATGATGAATTCAAAATAAAATGATTTATAGATCTCAATGTAATATATGATTTTTAAATGATATGAATATATATATATGCACATTATCTAATTACTTTATAATAGATTAAATTAGACAACCGATTGAATACATGAATGATCACCAATGAGGAATTAAAAGTACCATTTTCACAGCGTAAGCCCTCAAAACCAGGTAGGCACTGGCAAACAAAACTGCTCCCAGTTGAATGCTCATAACAGCTTGCTCCATTCATACAAGGGTTGCTAGCACAGGGAAAGACTTCTACATATGATGAATAGAGTGTGAATGATACACAAGGGCATACATGAATATTGTCCGAATTATAATGGAGAGAAATTTATCAAAGCATGACAGGAACGACACCAATTTCTGAGCCTTACAATTGCAATTTTTTTAATGAAGGGAGGAAAGGAATATAGTTAGGTCAAAAGCATTGGATCTAAAAATATGTTAGGCAAGTATTCTCACAATGTTTCGTGAAGATTTCCAAGAATGAAAAAATAAATATAAATGTACTAGGCTGCAAGGAATAGGGCATCTATCACCAGATGTATAATCTAGAACCATTTCACCATCTAAAGTATAGATTTCCATCCCATGTACAATACAAGACATACATGTAGGAAAACTTTAGCATTAATCTAAACATCAGTAGATATAATAAATTGAAACAGGTATATGATTTCCCATTACCAGATGGTCATGATGCTAAGATAAGAGGGAAAATAAAATTGTAATAGCTATATGATATCCAATCACCAAAGTCAAGGTAATGATGATAAGATAAAATACAATGTACCATTTTCACAATTTGTGCCATCATAACCTGATGCACATAGACACACGTAATTGTCCTGGCTGTGATGTTCAAAACATGTACCTCCATTCTGGCATGGGCTACTATTACATGGGAAAAATTCTAATGATTGGAAGAATATATATAAAACGAGTTTGAGTTTGAGTTTGAGTTTATTGGTTTCTCATTTCACATGCAGAAATAATACAGATAACAAAATATACATAAAAGACATATTGTTTCATAATTAAAATAAAAAAATGATTATAGTAATTGACAAATTAATCAGACTACAAAGTTACATACCATTGAATTTGTTTGACAACTAATATCATTTAAAGGAAACCCAGACAAAAGTACAAACTGTGAAATGTGCAGGAACCTATAGAAAAGCAGAGTTTGTAAAGAATAGGTTCCTGGGAGACTTGAAAAAATGACAGGGACAGAAAATGTTTACTGTAGAGAGAGGTACACAATTAAAATTAAGACAGCAGTAATTTGACAAATAATTGTTGAATAGTATCGTGTAGAAACTTTTAAATTCTGGCACTTAAAAGGACAAAGAATCTTCCCCCGGAAATGGAAGTTGATCTATCATACACAAATAAAGGATGGAGTTGGATGTGAACAGAAATGCTGAATTTTGTTCTCATTCGTTTTTTTTTTTAAAGCTTTGTGAAACGTGTAACTGCTAAAGCACAACCACAGCAAATCTTAGTAAAATCACATCAATTCATTGAGTCTTCACAGCAAAATACATGACACTTAAACAAAAAGCATATAATGATAATATGAATGGCAAAAAGTTTGCTCAGAGTTATCAAAAACATAAAAACAAACAATATTTTTCATGTAAAAACTTTCACTGCGTTCACAAAGCCAGAAATATTACTTGTTTACTTCAAATGTTAAAGGTAATACAAAGTTTTGGGAAATTTTGAAAATTGGGTGGATAGTGATTCTTTACAATTTTGATATATTTGGATGCCCATGTGGATGTATTATAAGCACTATAAAATTTAGCCCCTAAATCATTTCTGTTTTCGAGAAAGATTTAATATAAAAATTTACCGGTGCTCCCGGTAAATTTTGATAAATTTCAAATAGCGCCTACGGCCGTACAATGGTAGCTGCGACCATGAAAATCTCAGAATATGTAGTTGTGATATATAATTTCCAAACCGGAATAGGTAATCGGTCGATTTTAGTCAAGAAACATTGTTTTATAGCTTAATTAATATGTTGACCTTGAGAGGGAGCTATACAACATAAAAAGTTAATTATTTATAATTTCATAACTTTAGACTCGATTTCAACCGCGACAACGATCACTGAATATTGTAGGATAGTATATGCTTCCAATATGTTCATTTGAACCAAATTCATGACCCCACACCAAAACTTTGTAATACCTTTAATGTAGTAGGAGGGGCAATATCTTATCTTGCATCATAAAAGGTTTTATTACTAATATGATATACATTGTATGATTTGTAAACTATATAGCTAGTATTCTGAAGGCTTTGCTACTAAGCTAGACATAGAAAATCAATTTTGAGTGAATGTGTACGAGATGGTAAGTAATGAAAGGTTTCAGGCACAATATGAAGTCAAATACCTGTTTGGCAACGATCTCCAGTGAAACCTATTTGACATTGACAGAAATAGCTTGTAAAGTCATCTTCGCCTGCAAAGCATCTACCTCCATTCAAGCATGGGTCAAGAGTACATCCAGTTGTGGTAACTAGTAGATAAAACAGTCATCAGTACATGGTAAGTAGGGGTAGATAATTAGGGGTGAAATATAGATTAATAAGCTTTCAAATTGTGTACTAATTCTACTTTGTTATAAAGGAAAAAGACACTAATAGAATCAAATATCTTTCTTTGTGATTACTCGAGCAATCAATACACATTACTTTCCTATATGAAAACGATCAATTTCATTCAGAAAAGCTTATATTAAGAATTCTTGACTTGCTATTCAAACTACCCAACTCAATGTCTTTAAAATAGCATTTATTACCTTTGGTACTTTGATTTCTAAGGTCTAAGGAGTGAAGCAATTTTCACCTTATAATGCAAGCAATACAAAGAATAAAAGCATGTGTTTACCTAGCTGACATAGAGCACCAGCAAATCCCTCTGGACAGTCACACTGGAATGTATTCAGATGGCTGGTACAAGCTCCTCCATTCATGCAGGGGTTAGGATCACAGTTATTCTGCAGAGGTTCAGCACAGGTAGGCCCTTGCCGATCAGCTGTACAGCTACAGAAGAAGTTTTCACCGTTGACATCCTCAAAGCAAACAGCTCCATTCAGACAGGGCTCACTCATGCAGGCTCCAATAACTACAATGAAAGAGATCATTCATAAATCTTTAGATTCTGAAGAAAAGTTACTGTAATATGTTGTTTTGTTGATGTTGTTTTTATATATAGAATATGTGTGAAGTATATCCACTTCCTAGGTATATACAATTCAATTTTGAAGAAAAAAAATTCACCATACAATACCAAGAATTCTGGAGATGACCATGAACATGACCAAACTTCCAAACCTCTAGAAGGGCTATAAATGTAATACAATCATTATACATAATACAATCTTACACAAGGTTGGTAATGTATGGGACGGAATAGCTGGGACTTGCCCAAATATATTTTGATCAAAGCATTATTATACATGAAAGTATTAATTACCGTTTTCACAGAGATCTCCAGAGAAGCCTAAGCGGCAGAGACACATGAACTGTGTTTCATCTTCCACACAGGCAGCACCATTACGACAAGGATCAGGATTGCATGGTGTTAGAGCAACCTCACAGTTATCTCCTTGGTATCCATCAGTACAGAGGCAGTAATACCCAGACTCGTTGGTCTCCTGCTGGAAACAATCCGCTCCATTCTGACAGGGCTGGAGGTCACAGGCCATTTGGACTGGAAGAGCAGGTGAAGAGAAACGAGATGAAATCAAAGTGGAATTATTCATTTAATAATAATAAATAATAATAATAGGCATTTGTATAGCGCTGTCTATCCAGACAATGCTATTCCGAGGCGCACAAGAAAAATAGAAAGAATGACAAAGTTTGGACGAGAAAGTTCGGATGAGTGTCATAGTGCAGGTATTGTTAAAAAAAATAAGATTTCAACTTGGATTTAAAGGTCTCTAAGGATGTTATAATTCTCAAATTAAATGGTAAATTATTCCAAAGACAAGGTGCTGCATATTTTTTTCTTGTGAATGATCACTGCCAGCATAAAATGATGCCCATGCAAGCACTTAGATAGAGGTAAGGAATTTCAACAAGTTTCTTGCACTTTGCCTTTGTGCTCAACACTAGGCAAAATTCTATTGTTTATAAATTAATTAGTTGGTGGATTGGAGTAAGGAATAAAGACCAAATACTACATGTCAGCAGTAATCTTTGTATCACATCTTACCATTTTCACAGTTAGTTCCAGTAAATCCAGTTGGACACTGACAGAAAAAGCCATTGTTGTTAGATGCCTCAAAACAGACTGCTCCATTCTCACATGGCATGCTGGAACAGGACTCCAATGCTGTAAACGGGAGAAAATAGAAGAAAGAGAACATATTGAGTAAACATTTATAAATATTTCCACACTCACCCGACACTTCAGCAATCTTTTCAAGATAAACAGTACATTCAGGAAAACAATCAATACATAATTTCAAGTACAATTTTTTGCCTAGATTAAAAGAAATCACAGCCAAGTACGCTCACATTTAGGGAAAAGAACTCAATTATGTTGGACATATCAACACTTTTCTTAAAAGATATAATTTTTTAATAAGCACCTATATCAACGGTTATGAAACTCTCTATCGAAATTTAATTTGCGTCATGAAGTTATGGAATTTTGATACATGGTGTATCAAATAATTGCCAATATTCACATACTGCATGATGATCAAATTCAAATCCAAGGATAATTTGTCTCACCTGTTTCACACATTGATCCAGTGTAGCCCTCTGGACACTGACAGAACAATGAGGTCTGTTGGTTGACACAGGTAGCTCCGTTCATACATGGATTTGTAGGTTGACATGGGTTAGAAGCCTGACTACAATCCACTCCTTCCCATCCCGGTTCGCAGAGGCATATGTAAGCTTGACTACCACTGCCTGACACGAAGCAAGTGGCTTCATTCTGGCATGGGTTGTTCGTGCATCCACTTATTTCTACAGGGATAGTATTATTGATATAATATAGTTACATTTTTCATTGTGTGTGCTGTGAATATAATTATCTGGATAACCAGTTCATATTAACCCTAAGAGTGTTGAAATCAATCAGATTCAGCTTCTATTTTTCGTTTTTCTAGGTGACAGTCATACATAAGTCATATATACAAGACATGGTCCAGGAAAATGTATTATGAAATCATTTAGATTCTTAAAGCAAAATGAATATTATCGAAACTGGCATGTCACAATCCACTCTCCACGAGGGTTAAACCAGATTTAAGATAAATATTGCAAAAGCGGGATACCACAAATGAAAACTAAGGAAAAGACCTCTCACCTGTTTCACACATCATTCCTTCAAATCCATCATCACACAAGCAGTTGTACGATGTCTGAAGGTTATTACATGTAGCTCCATTCATACACGGGGAGGACTGGCATGCATCTATGGCTACCTCACACATAGATCCTTCCCATCCGGCTTCACATAGACAGAAGAAACCACCACTAGACTGGCCACTCTCAAAGCATGTTGCACCATTCTCACATGGGTTGGTTGCACATGCCACCAGGACTATGCAGGAAGAGAGTGACAAAGTGCAACAAAGCCTTAATTACAAAACACTGCTACCTTTCATTATAGCATACATACCAGTGCAAAAGTTTCATATATCATTGTTTTCTTACTTTTTGTTTAAAATAAGATTTTAATAACATATTTAGGATCAATGAATTGTTTATCTTAGTAATAATGTAAATACATGATATAAAATAACCTTGGTTTCATGCTTCAGTTACCCATGTTTGGATAAATTCAATACATAACATTGATATAGAAAGGACTACCCCCCCCCCCCCCCTCCCCTCATCCAACAAATGGCAAAAGAAACCAATGAAATAAACATTTGAAGATAAAAATAAGAAATTTTCCTTTGAGCGAATTGCCAGCGAGGCTTCCCGCCTCTACAACAATTTTACAAAATATGACGACACACATTGAACTTGTCAGCATGTAAGAACATCAAGTTTTGACCTATTATTAGCCGCACATAGTATCAACTTGTAGTGAGATTTTTACTTGCACTGTTCATCTGGGCACTCGACAAGCACAAGTACGATAATACGCCAACGGCGGTCTGTACTTAACTGGAAGAAGAAGAGCTCATACCTGTTTCACAACTTGCCCCTCCGAAACCATCAGGGCATGTACACGTAAATGATGACTGAAGGTCGTTACATGTAGCACCATTGAAACATGGGTTTGGATCACAAGCATCTATAGCCATATCGCAGTCATCACCTTCCCAGCCAGGCATGCAGAGACACAGGTATGATGTAGATTCAGCGCTGACAAAACAAGCAGCACCATTCTGACACGGCTCAGCATTGCATGGTGATTCCACTACAGTTAAATAGAGATACAGCAGAATTATCATTTTGTAATCAAAATGGTCAAAAAAATTAATTTGCATGAAATAATTTATTCTCAACTTCTTGTAGAGATAAAGAGGTATATCAATGAAATTACTACATGGATATTTTAAGTTGTACTTGAAATTGTAGAATTGCACATAAAAAATACATGAAATGTGTACTACATGCACAAAGACAACCCTTTCAAGGTTGCTACATTTATGTGCAAGAAAAATATCATGTTCATATTTGGAACATGTCAGAAGTGGCGATTCATTAAAATCATGATTTCGTGGCAATTTGGCGTAAACAGCACTTCGACCTACCATCTTCGCAATTCTGTCCTGTAAATCCTGCAGGGCATTCACAGGTGTATGATATCTGCATGTTGGTACAGGTAGCTCCATTCTGGCATGGTGAAGGGTCACAGAGGTCCACAGGTGTATCACAGACGGTTCCTTCCCATCCAACAGGACATATACAGACAAACTCATTCACATAGGCACCTTCAAAGCAGATTGCTCCATTCTGACAGGGACTACTGTTACAAGCATTGATTTCTGTAACAAGGAAAACGTTGTAATGAGCTTGTAAGAACTGCATGATTTATAGAGTATATAAAAATATCAACTACACTAGAGAGCATGATTCCTGATTTCAACTCTTTAAAACCTAATGAATTATCACATTATATAGGGAATTTTAAATGGCCAATGTTGTTGATTTGTTAATGGTTGCACATGCACTTAATTAATTGGTGGCCATGTAGCTATCCTAAGCTCTGCGATGATGGCCTTTAACTAATCAAAACCGTTCGAAATTGGAAAGAGCTTCTCTCAAACTGACACAAGTTGGCAATACTGATCTGTTTCTTGCCCTACCGATATGACAATGTACTTACCTATCTCACAGTTAGCTCCTTCATATCCAACAAGACACTGACATACATATCCACCGTTCAAACCATCAAAGCAAATAGCATCATTCTGGCATGGGCTGCTAGCACAAGCCTGAAGGACTGGAATATGCAAAAAAAAATAAGTATAAAATAATAAAAGTGCATTTGGTTAAAGATGTATCTATACAATTTAATTTCAAATAATAAAAGCTTGTATGCATACAACTACTGACAAAATGGTAGTCAATTTTTATCCACAAAAGCTTTTCATAAAATTGTATTGCACACTGTAAACATGCATGGAGAAAAGTACCAATTCAAATCATTTTTGAAAGTGAATGCTTTTATGAAATTGACTTCCGAACACCAAACAAATTTACATGCCATCTGTATGGAACAAGAAGGATGTCAACTCGTATTATTTTTCAAAGGCTTATAAAGACCGTCAACACTACTGGGCCAGAAGGGATTAGACGACACAGCGAGGTCACTGACAGGTGGCTATCTCATTAACTCAGCTCTCAACTAACATAAGAAAAAGAGGATAGTGGGGACCAACAGGCACCGATTGGGGAAGTTTTCTATATAGAGGGAGCAAGTAGCTACAAGTATGACAGTGGGGCTTTAATACCCTTCTGGCTCCAAACAAATGATGATTTTGATATGAATCATAAAATGGTACCACACTTTGTTCTACCTTAATCCATACATCTTGTGCTATATTTCATCAAAGAAGTGGCAAATTCAGGTTTACAGTAAATACTACATTCGACCCAGGTGAGGTAAATGGGTACCTGGCACAAATTAAAAGCTTGAAATGCTAGAGCGTCGTAATTGTAGCCATGCTAAAGCCGGGGTAATAATTTCCAAAGCTCTTTGGAAGCGCAGACGTTATAATGTAATATGCGCTATAATAGAACCAAATATTATTATGAGGTTACTACCGATGCTATCTAAAGTTACAACTGTGCCTACGAAAAGGAATTTGTTGTCTCTTACCAGTTTCACAGTTGTCCCCTCCAAATCCAGCAGCACATTGGCACATGTAAGATGTCTGCATGTTAATACAGACTGCGCCGTTCTGACAGGGGGCTGCGTCACAAAGGTCAGAGGGCATCTCACAGTTGGTCCCTTCCCAGCCCATGGGGCAGGAACAGAAGTACCCACTGCTCTGGGACTCGAAGCAGACACCTTCATTACGGCAAGGGTTACTGGTACAAGCTGCGGGTATACCTGAAAGATGAAGTGTACCAGATGAAAGTTGAGTTGATGAACATTATTTTACTTACTGACAAATGGTCATGTGTAGCAAAGATTCTATCCAAATTGTACATTGGTATTTTCTTGTAATCATGGGGCAACAATTAAAGAGACAACTAGATGGATCTTTGACTACACGCAGTCAAAAATGATGCCTCCGCCATAGAGCGATTTTACAAACCACAACAGAATCAATTTTTAAAAAATTCAAGTTTGATTGTAATTCATCAACAGGTTCTCAGAATATCGAGATTACAAGCTATTTTTCATATACATGTATGACCCTTTAAACTTTGACCTCAGAACTCTAAAATCTAATCAGCTCATTGGCTCAGCAAGATACATACATGCCTCAAGTTTGATGATAATGTGTTCACGAGCTATTTTTGCATACATGATTCCTGTGACCTATGACCTGGGACTTTTGACCTTGAGACCCTAAATTCTAATCAGTCCATTGGCTCTGCAAGATACATACATGACCCATGTTTGGCGGGGATACATCAATCGGTTCTTGAGATAAGGTGATTACGAGAACGAGACATACAGATGTACGTACGTACATACGAACAGACTGTCCTGAAAACCTAATGCCTCTGGCTACTTCGTTGCAGAGGTATAATAAGAATGTTAAATGTTAAAGTACATTACTTGAAATGACTAAACCTAAAGGAAGACAAGAATATGAGCGTATTGGAAATAGGTATATATATCATGACTATGTTAATTTATATATTTTCCTTTTGTGTTTAATCTATAAGGAAAATGTACTTACTTGATTCACAGTTCGTGCCAGTTAGTCCAGTAGGGCAGACACATATATAATTTCCTGAATTATCTTGTTGGAAGCATGTGGCTCCATTTAGGCATGGGTCTGCATTGCATGGTGCTAGAACTGACAATAAGTAGACATACAATAAAGAAAAGTTAAATAGAATGTTCATCTGATATCACTATTTACATTAAAATAAAATATATAAAACTTAAAACCATACATAATATACATAACGTATATGTACAGGGTGTATATCATATAATGATCATGAAAGATTGATTTTTACAAAAGTAACAAATGACGAAATAAATGTGGTAGTATACTCAGACTTAAGCAAATTCATATATCATTAATTTGAGTGAAAGTTCAATTATCATGGTCCAAGGAAATTAAGAAAATGAATGAGAAAATACAATTATTTAGAAAATGAACAAAACATATAGATGTTGTGCAATTTGTGATTGTAATGACATACCTTGGCAGTATTGTCCAGCAAAGTAAGATTCACAAATACAAACAAAGCCAATTGGTAGATCAAGACATATAGCAGCATTCTGGCACGGAGCTCCTGAGCAATCAGTTATATCTGTTAATAAGTGCAGAAAGTTGGATTTCAATGTCTCAAAGGATAGACCAGTATTGGAAACGCCCCAATTCCAAGAAATGAAAAGGTGAAAGAATATGTTTTGACTAATACATGATGATAACAATTTTGCCGGGAAACCGCCTACTAATTGATATATTTGGTATATAAGTTTATCTATTGGTCTGTGAGAGATAAACGCACGTGTGCGTAGTCCCATATTTCTGTGTACAGTGCTTGTAACTTTACGAAGACTGGGCCAAATTTCTTATCATTTTGATGATTCCAGAACCTTGCAGTACACAGTACACACCAATACTTATATGCTAGATGATCAACCTTTTCTGATCGATTCCACAACGTTTCTTTCACAATGCAATTGCATGACCATAACTGGTCTTTATCTTTAATAAAGCATATGATTTTATATCTGAAACTTTTCATATGAAGAAGAGACAAATTATCCTTTTAACAAAAACAAAACCTGACACATATAAGGATAACGCGTCTTTCACATGGCCTGACTTGGGGCCAATCGGGTACAACCATGAAACTAAGGTTCATGGTACAACTAAGGAAGACGCAACCGCAATATTCATGTATGCGAAACCGAAGCGTGAGGAGAACTTCGGTATGTTTCACGAAAGCGAGCGTGCGCTGACCATTAATCAAGTCCATTCGTTTACGTGCAGTTGTTCAAAAAAAGTTGTAGATGGCGTTAACTAGTATTTGTCATGCTACACCCCCTTTAAGGTACAGGTACTGACTACTGCTGGTAGTGGTACATTTTTTATTTATATCGCAATAAAAAGAAAGCTCACAGAAAAAAAATGTTAAAAACAGGATAATAATAAAAATAATGATGTGAAACTTGTACTTACCAAGCTCGCAATTAATGCCTGTAAATCCTAGGGCACAAATACACTGGTATTGTACACCATCCAGACTGCAAGTAGCTCCATTTTGACAGGGACTGGACTCACATGGGTCAACTTGTTGTACTGTTTGAAACAAAATACAGAATACTTGTTCAATAATATATCTTTATTCTTGAGAAGATTATACAGACAAGGATGAGCACGTTCAATCAAGCCCAGAGTCGCAAAGTCACAGTGAATTAAAGACATGACGCTCAACGGCTCAACGAAGCACGGGGATGAAGTAAAATCAGACAATTACAGCTACAGTAGTCAGTAGGCCTAGTACACAAACACCGCGCCGTTGCATATACGTGATGATGTGGATGTAACCAGGGAACTCTTACCATGAACCTGCCGCCTCCGCCGCAGCGCTGCGGCAGTGCACCCAGGCTATAGCCTACTTTGAGTGCTGTGCATGTCCACCATCAAACTTTGTTGCGAGTTTTGTCCTTAAAATGTGATCACCTCTAGTTTTACAACCAGTATTACACTACGTCAGCCATGCTTTACACTGGCCGTTTAAACCCTTTACTGATAACTTCAAGAAAATGTGGTATAGATCTAGACTACTTATACATGACGGGCTTCTGTTTCGGTCAGATCGAATTCGTCGCACATAATGCATAGGCCTACCCGCGCCGCACATAAACAACACAGCACTTTAATTTGCATGCTACATATTTGGGTCCTGAGGTGAGATGAGAGCACGGGTACGGGTGGGATGGACGAAATTACAGAAACTTCAGTGGGCCACTCAACAATCGGGGGGGGGGGGGGGGGGCGAGCACAATTTTGTTTGGGGGGGTCCTCGAAAATTTGAAAAATCGCACCCCCCCCCCCCTTGAACGCAAGGGGAGGGGGCCCATCTTAAAAAAAAAGGTAAAATTAATGTTTTTTTCCCCCACTGCTCACACCACCCCCCCCCCCCTCCCCCATATATAGCTCCCTTGCACAATCCGGTGCCTGTGCCCCCTCCCGAATATGTACTTCTACTTAAATTATAGTTTACACTGAGAGAAATCGGTGGTTAACTTTGATCTTCTTTTCTTTTCGTAGAGATCAGGAAAATGAAGCACTTTAATTGTTCATAGGTCTACAAAAATGGCAGTCAATTACCCTATTTTTACCAGTAAAACGATTACGGTAGGCCTTAGTTTGTGATCATTATGATAATAAATATAATTAAAAGCTATACATACTGGCTCCACAATCGGTTCCTCCAAATCCAGTCGGGCACACACAGAAATAGGTGTCGGTGTTTGAAAAGCTTCGGAAACAGGCCCCTTCATTCAAGCATGGATTGTTAGCACATGGGCTATCCACTGAAATGACATAAATGCACATGGATTAACATTATATAGCTTAGAATAAATGGGGGATATTGTCCATCAATATTACCATAATGCTACTAAAACTTTAAATTTTGTATACCCGTAATAGCATTTACCCTTTTCCCCAGCCATCTCTCTTTCTGACTGTCTCTATCTATATATCTATCTATCTCTATCTATCTATATATCTCTCTCTCTCTCTCTCTCTTTCAGTCTTTCTCTAATGTTTCTTTTATCGCTTTTATCAGTTTAAATCTCATATGTATTACACATTTCAATGCTTACTTCAATGTTATTATTATGATCATTTTAATGGAAAGGAGATCGAAAATTCGCTGCAATATATAAATATAAGAATCGTTAAATTATATTGAGAATATCGAGAAATAGAACATCAGAGCTACAGTCAATTAAAATTAAGGTGCTATTACGTGTCTATTCACTAACCTGTTTCACAGTTTGTTCCAGAGAATCCAGATTGACATGAACACACGTAACTATTACCATCAGCAGACGTAAAGCAAGCACCTCCGTTCTCACATGGTGCTGAGTCACAAACAGATGCTGTAAGATAACATCGAAAGTATATATATATTTATACGAAAGGGGAGAGCTGATTGAAAGTATAGTTAGAGTAAAACGAAAGAATGAAGAAGTGCACATACATATAATTTATGAGTAGGCCTATAGCAGGGAGTTGGTACAGTAACAATACTATTTAGTATTATTCGCCCGTATCTGTGTCGGGAGAATAAATATATGATTCTCGATCTCGCTTCTCCGTTCATGCTATATCCGACGGTCAAAGCTATTAAAACCACAGAAGTAATTCCTTTTATTAACTGCATTAAATTATGATTTTGAGCGCTAAATGCTGAATTATGAAGTCCCGGTGCAAACAATTATTTTGTTTCATTCCAACGTTCTGTTAAATCAGTTCGTCGAATACCTCAGTATATGCATGGGGATGTGGAGTTTATTGGTTTATTTATTCTATAGATTTAACCAAGAGATGTTGACTCTTATGTTACAGTGTATTTCACCCTCAATTCTATGTTTAATACTTCTAAAAATATTTGTTCTTGTTATATACTTTATGGGAAGACTTACCCATCGGAATAGAGGTTTGACAATTCGATCCAGAGAAGTCTTGGGAACACTGACAGAAGTATGAGATGCCGTCCAATGAGCCGAAACATGTACCGCCGTTTTCACATGGCAAGCTGCCACACGTGTCGATTACTGTGACAATTATTTGAACAGAAAACAAGTTATTTGTTTCATTGCAAATGAATGCTTTGAAATTCATTTCACACCTCTTAAAAACATTTGTCATGTATCATATCAAGTACAAGATCCACACGAATTATAATGTCTAATATTCTAAATCATTTTTAAGCAATATTATCAATGTCTTAATAATCGTGATTGCCATCTCATGCATCGCGGGCATAGCTGAAAGTACTAATATAAAGTGGGGAAGGTTAACAAATCTCAGCTTAGTCAAACTAAGCATTGCCCATTTATTAGACGGGTACTTCTGTCTACCCTGGATGGACCATGTGAACGAAACTGACACAGAGACAGCCTTACATAGAGTTTACTGGAGTGGAGCTAATAATATTTGTGAAGACCGTGATCATAAATAAGATCTGGCTATTTGTGTCAGTCGATCAGTAGACTTCAACAATGATCACGGTCTGTAAACAAATAAGATAAAAGAAGATACCCTTGATTAAGATCAAACTATAACATAATCCTCTAGTTCTTGTTCAACACCTACCTGCTTCGCAATTATCTCCTGTATAACCCATAGGACACGCACAGAAATATCCAGATTCGTCTGCAGACATGAAGCATTCACCGCCATTTTGACATGGGGCTGAATCGCAAGGTGAAGCTAAGATAAGTCGGGGGAAAACGATATATAGGGAAAAAAATATCAATCTTTGACCAAAAATGCATGAATTTTACTCTCTCTCTCTCTTTCTCTCTTTCTCTCTCTCTGTTTATGGTTCTACCAAAATATTTGTTTAAATACACAAGATAGTTTGAAAGTTTTGTCATTTATATTCTGAATGTAGGTACCATTATCTTTCTGACATACCTATTTGTGTTGCCGTTTCACAGAGCACACCTACAAAGTGAGCCACGCACAGACAGGTAAACGAGGAACTATCGGCTGCTGAGAAACATGCAGCTCCGTTCTGGCACGGCTCACTCATACACGGGTTAACAACTGTTTGGAAAGAGCAGAAAGAACGATTATATCCATTTTTATACCTCATAATTCCACATGTAAACAAAACACGTATTACGCCATGAATTTACTAGCTTTACAGGATTTTTGTTCTTACATGGTTATGTACATCTGTACATTTTTTTTCACATTAACGCAATCCGGAGTTATGATTGATTATCAATAATTATTGCAAAATTCCCATCACTTTTGATATATTTCCTTTGTATTTTTATATAATACATATATTTTTGTTTCGTGCAGGTAACACACAGGACCATATGAATAAAGAAAGACTAAAACAAGTTTACACCTTGTAGGAATTTCAAGTTGAAGTTCAAGTTCAAGATTATTAGTCATCTTGATTTGGTTAAAATCTCTCATTGATAACCCATGCACCTGAGAGGGAAGAGTAACATCTTTCTTCGATTTTCAATTCTAAAAGCCTATATAATTCTGCAGGTAATGGTCTATTTATCTAAGCTTAAAGCCAACACCGAATTTCCAATATTACATGTATTAACATATTTTCTTACCGGTAGGAGCATCAGTAGTCGCTAATTCACAGTTCATTCCAGAAAATCCCGGTGGACAGAGGCAGGTGTAATCAGTATCATCACCACTCATAAAACAGAGGCCACCATTCTGACATGGGAGCGATGTACAAGAGCCTGTGGCTGAAGAAAGAAAAAGGAAAATAGAAAAAAATAAAAATGATGTTCCTATGAAGATGAAGTTAAGGTCCGTTTCACTTTCATATATCGTTTTTTTTCAGATGGTATGACATAGTTTGCGAGCACAAACCCGTAGTGTGACAGTGTCTACACTATATAGACTACGTACAGCAGCTAGCTCTGCATGTAGCTGCTTCTGACATTGCCAGAAACTGACAGAACTAAGGCTCTGCTCATGGCTGTACGAACCATGGTATTTAATCAAATTAGAGTTTTGTGCATGCAGACGAGGTATAATACTCAAAACGCCGTCGCCAATGTCATATGGGAAAGGGGGCGGCACCGGTCTTACTCGATGGATGAATGCAAATTGACGAGGTCCATCTTACCGTCGTCGTCGTCCCCCCCCCCCCCCCTCTCTCTCACACACATACACACACACCCACACGCACGCACACCCCGGCCCCCCCACTCAGTGTTATTTAGGGTACGCATATGTTCGTACCCTCTTTTTGAAAGCACCCCCTATCTGAGGACTGCCAACATTTCCGAACCCCCCTTTCGCGGGCTTTTCGCGGGCTTTTCCTGCCTTGGAGACCCCCCTAAATCAGGAAAAATGCTCAATGTATCCCCCTAAATTCGGAATAATTCCTCAGGAGTCCAAAGAGATGAGAGAAAAAAAGAAAAACACCCCCTTTTTAAAGAAATCTCAGGGTGAAAAGTCAAATACACCCCTTTTTTTACAATTCTCGGGCCGGACTTTGTCGCACGAAAAGTACCCCTTTACCGGACATTTTGGCAACACGCATGCGGTCATTCCGACCTCTGAGTGGGGGGGCCGGGACGCACACACACACGCCTCTTGGCCAACTAACTGCCCTATATCGCTGGTTAAAATAGCTCTAACAACGTTACTGTACCTAATCTCTTTTCTATAAAGCAGTTTTGACTTACGTGGGGCAACCGTTGTTTGCTGTACCGTCAGGACCGCTTCACAATTTGTACCAAAAAAGTTTCCCGGACAAATACATCTATAGGCTGTGTTGTCTGACTGAGCAAAACACTGTCCGCCATTTTGACATGGCTCTGACATGCATGGATTCATAACTATTAATAAGAAAGAATGGTGGTTATTAAGAGTTATAATGTATTATATTTATAGTGTAAAATCATGAATAATAAAGACACAATTAGATATCTATAAAGAGAAGTAAATTGTCTGAAATTGAAACCGGGATGTTGTTGCATAGCCAGAGGCGACAAGAAGGCACATACAAATTACTAATGTCTAAGACACGTGAAAAATTCCTCAATCTCGCTTAAAAGGCGAAATAAAATCTCTATATGACTTTTAAAGAGAGATTTAGTCAAAAGGCAACTCCATAATTAATTACTCAGTTGTGCCGTCTTGACCGTTTATCTCAGATTAAGATTACGACAAAATATGTCATTACTAGCATGGTAAATATTTTCTTACCGGTAGGAGCAGCAGTAGTCGCTGTAGATAGTTCACAGTTCATTCCAGAAAATCCAACTGGACAAAGGCAGGTGTAATCGGTATCATCACCACTCATAAAACACAGGCCACCATTCTGACATGGAGATGAGCTACACGGACCAGTGGCTAAACACAAAAAGATTAAAAAAAAAAAAAAAAAGAGTTATAAAATATGTTGATTAAGGTGATCTTAAAGTCATTTTCAAAAGATGGCACATGACTTTATAAAAACATCTTCATCACCACTGGGGGGGGGGGGGGGGTGGCCAAAGTTAAACCAGTTCATGAATGCAAATAAATCCTCCTCTTTCTCTCTCTCTCTCTTTTATGTATACAGAATTAATCATATTTTCTTACCGGTAGGAGCAGCAGTCACTGCAGTAAGCGCAGACAATTCACAGTTCATTCCAAAAAATCCCGTTGGACAGGCGCAAGTGTATTCAGTATCATCACCACTCATAAAACACATGCCACCATTCTGACATGGAGATGAGATACAAGGGCCAGTGGCTAAACACAAAAAGATAAAAGAAACCAAAAGAGTTATAAAATATGTTGATAAAGGTGATCTAAAAGTCATTTTCAAAAGAGTCTTTCAGATGGGATCACACGATTGAACCCAGCACATGACTGTATTACATTATAAAAATACATCTTCATCACCACCGGGGTGGGGCAAGTTAAAGTCGGTGCATGAATGCAAATAAATCCCCCTCCCCCCTCTCTCTATCTCTCTCTTTCTCTCGGGCTTTCTCTCGATTCTTACCGGTAGGAGCAGCAGTCGCGGCAGTAAGCGCTGATAATTCACAGTTCATTCCAAAAAATCCTGTTGGACAGGCGCAGTTTTTATCAGTATCATCACCACTCATAAAACAGAGGCCACCATTCTGACACGGAGATGAGATACAAGGGCCAGTGGCTAAACACAAAAAGATAAAAGAAACCAAAAGAGTTATAAGATATGTTGATAAAGGTGATCTGAAAGTCATTTTCAAAAGAGTATTTCGGATGGGATCACAGGATGGACATTATAAAAAACATCTTCATCACCACTGGGGGGGGGGGGGGGATATTAAACTTGGACTCCCCGCCTCCCCCCCCCCCCCCCCTCTCTCTCTACGATCTATCTCTCACTTTCTCCTGAGCTCTCTCTCGAGATCTCTCTTTGTTATATGTACAGACTAAATCATATTTTCTTACCGGTAGGAGCAGCAGTCACTGCAGTAAGCGCTGACAATTCACAGTTCATTCCAGAAAATCCTGTTAGACAGACGCAGGTGTAATCAGTATCATCACCACTCATAAAACAGAGGCCACCATTCTGACATGGAGTTGGGATACAAGGGCCAGTGGCTAAACACAAACAGATAAAAGAGACCAAAAGAGTTATAAGATATGCTGATAAAGGAGATCTTAAAGTCATTTTCAAAAGATGGCACATGACTTTATAAAAACATCTTCATCACCACTGGGGGGGAGGGCAAAGTTTAACTCGGTGCATGAATGCAAATAAATCCTCCTCTCTCTCTCTCTCTCTCTCTTTTTTTTTTTATCTATACAGACTAAATCATATTTTCTTACCGGTAGGAGCAGCAGTCACTACAGTAAGTGCTGACAATTCACAGTTCATTCCAGAAAATCCCGTTGGACAGACGCAGGTGTAACCAGTATCATCACCTCTCATAAAACAGAGGCCACCATTCTGACAAGGACGCGAGGTACAAGATCCCGTGGCTAAATACAAAGGAAGATGGAAAGGAATGTTAAGATGAGGATGAATTTTTCAGCTATTTCATCAAAACCTTCATCACAAAAACTGCCAAGAAATCAACCTCAGAAAATTTCTGTAAACCCCCTGTGTCACCTTTTGAAGTGTGGACGTTACAATGACAAACAACGCGATCCGGTTGATTTCTTTATAGGAATTAAAATAGGGATAAGAACTGCCTTTGAGTTGATTTCTCGAAACTCTTTGAAATCGTGCTCAAAGAAATTTGAAAAAGAAAAATATGTGATAGGAAGATTTATAACATACAATTATAAAAACACCAACGGTGACATATCGCTATGTCCTACCATTTTGCATTGGTAAAACATAGGAGTATATAGTCGGGAGGGGGGGGAGGGAGTGATACATCGCTTGGTATATATACACCAGTATACCTTTATCCCTTTCGACTTAGGTGATGAAGCAACCGTTGTTTGCTGTACCGACGCAAATCCTTCACAATTTATACCTAATAAGTTTTCCGGACAAATACATGTATAAGTTGTTTGGTCTGACTGAGAAAAACAGTGTCCGCCATTTTGACATGGTTCCGACAGGCATGGGTTAGCCAGTGCTAGATTTACAAATGGAGGCAGAGAAAATGATTATTTAGTCAAGGTAAAAATGGCTGAAGCAGCTTAGAGGGAGAACTGACTTCCATAAGGATACACAAGACCCGCAGTTGATCGGTCACCATGCACCATGGGTAGTAGGTGTTTTGTAGCTTTTCTCTTTTTTTTTTATATATATATAATTTTGTTTGTCTCTAAAGGAAAATGAAGAGGTGTAACTTTTGTATGTAAATGTAAAAGATCATTGACAAATTTATAAAAACCTATGTTAAATTATTTTGTTATTTTGTATCCAATGTTTTAAATGTACAATTTTTCTTTGAGAGAAACGAATAAAAACCTATGAAAACAAAAAAAAATGCACATAAGAATGCACATTTTGCTGAGCGTTTTTGTTTCATTGATATTTTTTTTGTAATTTGTTTGCCCTTTGTTTTTTGTATGACAATATTAGTCTTCGTACTTTTGCAAAGTTCTTTATTATTATTTTTATGATAAAACAAAATATTAATTGAAACTTTGGAATAAGAGAGTGAGAAGACATGAATAAAAGAAAATAAGTTGTATGTGTTTGCATTGTACGTGCTCACAGGGGAAAGGAAAAAAGTAATCCTACCAAAGCGTGTGATGGGGTAAATTATATAACAGAAGTAATGATGAATCATGTCTCATTTTGCAGCATAAACTATCTATACATGAAAATGAGCAATATAATTTAATGGAATTCCAAAAGTTTAATTAAAATTACAAACGAGAAGTTTGATGTCAATCAAACTTATCACATACCATTGAAATCCTGTAATTGTTGAAGAGACCCAATCATAACCCTACGTCCCATGCTAAGAAATTAAGACCCCTAGCTGCCTGGTAAGCAGGTATTTAATACATAACTTAGATATCTCTAGGAAAAGCTTGAAGAGGAAAACAATTATATTGTGTTTTGTATATCTGCATCTATTAAATTAGTCATTGAGGAAAGATTTTTAGAAATCGCATTCAAAATAGTGGAAGTACTATTTTAGTTTTAGTTTTTAATTTCGGGGCAAAATGATTTGTTTTGGGTAGTGCTTTCTACCCCCCCCCCCCCCCCCCCTTCCCCCTCCCCCACACTGAGCGAAATATTGGTCGGCGCGATTTTTAAGTTTCGGGGGGCAAAATGATCTTTACAAATTTAGTACTCGCTACCCTTATACTCTTTCTCTAAGAGAATTACATTATAAAAACATCTTCACCACCACTGTGGAGGAGGCAAAGTTAACCTTGGTCCATGAATGCAAATAACCCCCCCCCCCCCCTCTCTCTCTCTCTCTTTGTTATGTATACAAAAGTAAATCATCTTTTCTTACCGGTAGGAGCAGCAGTCACTGCAGTAACCGCTGATAATTCACAGTTCATTCCAGAAAATCCCGTTGGACAGGCGCAAGTGTATTCAGTATCATCACCACTCATAAAACACATGCCACCATTCTGACATGGAGATGAGATACAAGGGCTAGTGGCTAAAAACAAAAAGATAAAAGAAACCAAAAGAGTTATAAGATATGTTGATAAAGGTGATCTTAAAGTCATTTTCAAAAGAGTCTTTCAGATGGGATCACACGATTGAACCCAGCACATGACTGTATTACATTATAAAAACATCTTCATCACCACCAGGGGGGGGGGGGGGGGCAAGTTAAACTCGGTGCATGAATGCAAATACCCCCCCCCCCCTCTCTCTATCTCTCTCTTTCTCTCGAGCTTTCTCTCGATTCTTACCGGTAGGAGCAGCAGTCACTGCAGTAAGCGCTGACAATTCACAGTCCATTCCAAAAAATCCTGTTGGACAGGCGCATGTGTAATCTGTATCATCACCACTCATAAAACAGAGGCCACCATTCTGACATGGAGTTGGGATACAAGGGCCAGTTGCTAAACACAAATAGATAAAAGAAACCAAAAGAGTTATAAGATATGTTGATAAAGGTGATCTAAAAGTCATTTTCAAAAGAGTATTTCGGATGGGATCACAGGATGGACATTATAAACAAGGGAAACGCTCTCGGCGGTCTCGCCTGCATTACGCAATTGAATATGATGAAAAATTGAGGTTGGAACATTATTGATAGGCAAGGTGGCCCATTAGCAGCCCCCCCCCCCCCCCCCTCCCCAATGAAATCCTCAGAATATAATCAGCATTTTGAAGTGAATATTGACCAAGAGTCATCGGAAGAATTATTTACTATAATTTGTACCAAGAATAATAACTTTAAAGGAATATGAAAATATAACAAAAATTGATTTATTAATCCTTACACACAAACCTAAAATGACCTTTGACCTTGACGTTGTGACCTGAAATTCTACTCACATATTTTGAGATAAGACTAAGAAGTTACACTTTCAAAATTATATTAAATATTCAAAAACTTAACCTTTGGTAAAGTTTTCGATGATGATGCCACAACATAGTCCAAGTCTGTTGACATGAAATGACCTTTGAACTTGGCTTTGTGACCTGAAATTCTACTCACATATTTGGAGATACTTGATAACCCTATAGACATAGTTTCATAGACTAAGAAGTTACACTTTAAAATTATATCAAAAATTCAAAAACTTAACCTTAGGTTAAGTTTTTTGATGTTGACGCCGCCGCCGCCGCCGCCGCCGTCACCGGAAAAGCGGCGCCTTTGTCTCGGTTTTTTGCTACGCAGGCGAGACAAAAACATCTTCATCACCACTGGGGGGGGGGGGGCAAGTTAAACTCGGACTCCCGGCCTCCCCGCCCCGCCGCCCCCCCCCCCCCTGCTCTCTCTCTCTCTATCTCTCTCTTTGTTATGTATACAAAAGTAAACCATCTTTTCTTACCGGTAGGAGCAGCAGTCACTGCAGTAAGCGCTGACAATTCACAGTTCATTCCAAAAAATCCTGCTGGACAGGCGCATGTGTAATCTGTATCATCACCACTCATAAAACAGAGGCCACCATTCTGACAAGGAGATGAGATACAAGGGCTAGTGGCTAAACACAAAAAGATAAAAGAAACCAAAAGAGTTATAAGATATGTTGATAAATTGTTCTGAAAGTCATTTTCAAAAGAGTATTTCGGATGGGATCACAGGATGGACATTATAAAAAAAACATCTTCATCACCACTGGGGGGGGGGGGCAAGTTAAACTCGGACTCTCCGCCTCCCCCCCCCCCTCTCTCTCTCTCTCTCTCTCTACGGTATATCTCTCTCTTTCTCCTGAGCTCTCTCTCGAGATCTCTCTTTGTTATATATACAGACTAAATCATATTTTGTTACCGGTAGGAGCAGCAGTCACTGCAGTAAGCGCTGACAATTCACAGTTTATTCCAGAAAATCCTGTTGGACAGACGCAGGTGTAATCAGTATCATCACCACTCATAAAACAGAGGCCACCATTCTGACATGGAGTTGGGATACAAGGGCCAGTGGCTAAACACAAACAGATAAAATAAACCAAAATAGTTATAAGATATGTTGATAAAGGTGATCTGAAAGTCATTTTCAAAAGAGTCTTTCAGATGGGATCACACGATTGAACCCAGCACATGACTGTATTACATTATAAAAACATCGTCATCGCCACTGGGCACTGTGGGGGGGGGGGGGGGGGGGGGGGGGGTGCAAATGTAAACCCGGTGCATGAATGGAAATAACTCCCCCCCCCCCCCCCCCCCCTCTCTCTCTCTCTCTCTTTAGATCTCTCTCTCTCTCTCTCTTTAGATCTCTCTCTCTCTCTCTCTCTCTCTCTCTATCTATCTCTATCTCTCTCTCTCTCTATCTCTATTTATCTCTCGAGCTCTCTCTCTCTCTCTTTTTGTTATGTATACAGACTTAATCATATTTTCTTACCGGTAGGAGCAGCAGTCACTGCAGTAAACACTGACAATTCACAGTTTATTCCAGAAAATCCTGTTGGACAGACGCAGGTGTAATCAGTATCATCACCACTCATAAAACAGAGGCCACCATTCTGACATGGAGTTGGGATACAAGGGCCAGTGGCTAAACACAAAAAGATAAAAGAAACCAAAAGAGTTATAAAATATGTTGATAAAGGTGATCTAAAAGTCATTTTCAAAAGAGTCTTTCAGATGGGATCACACGATTGAACCCAGCACATGACTGTATTACATTATAAAAATACATCTTCATCACCACCGGGGTGGGGCAAGTTAAAGTCGGTGCATGAATGCAAATAAATCCCCCTCCCCCTCTCTCTATCTCTCTCTTTCTCTCGGGCTTTCTCTCGATTCTTACCGGTAGGAGCAGCAGTCGCGGCAGTAAGCGCTGATAATTCACAGTTCATTCCAAAAAATCCTGTTGGACAGGCGCAGTTTTTATCAGTATCATCACCACTCATAAAACAGAGGCCACCATTCTGACACGGAGATGAGATACAAGGGCCAGTGGCTAAACACAAAAAGATAAAAGAAACCAAAAGAGTTATAAGATATGTTGATAAAGGTGATCTGAAAGTCATTTTCAAAAGAGTATTTCGGATGGGATCACAGGATGGACATTATAAATAACATCTTCATCACCACTGGGGGGGGGGATATTAAACTTGGACTCCCCGCCTCCCCCCCCCCCCCCCCCCCTCTCTCTCTCTCTCTCTCTACGATCTATCTCTCTCTTTATCCTGAGCTCTCTCTCGAGATCTCTCTTTGTTATATATACAGACTAAATCATATTTTCTTACCGGTAGGAGCAGCAGTCACTGCAGTATGCGCTGACAATTCACAGTTCATTCCAGAAAATCCCGTTGGACAGGCGCAAGTGTATTCAGTATCATCACCACTCATAAAACACATGCCACCATTCTGACATGGAGATGAGATACAAGGGCCAGTGGCTAAACACAAAAAGATAAAAGAAACCAAAAGAGTTATAAAATATGTTGATAAAGGTGATCTAAAAGTCATTTTCAAAAGAGTCTTTCAGATGGGATCACACGATTGAACCCAGCACATGACTGTATTACATTATAAAAATACATTTTCATCACCACCGGGGTGGGGCAGGTTAAAGTCGGTGCATGAATGCAAATAAATCCCCCTCCCCCCTCTCTCTATCTCTCTCTTTCTCTCGAGCTTTCTCTCGATTCTTACCGGTAGGAGCAGCAGTCACTGCAGTAAGCGCTGACAATTCACAGTCCATTCCAAAAAATCCTGTTGGACAGGCGCATGTGTAATCTGTATCATCACCACTCATAAAACAGAGGCCACCATTCTGACATGGAGTTGGGATACAAGGGCCAGTTGCTAAACACAAATAGATAAAAGAAACCAAAAGAGTTATAAGATATGTTGATAAAGGTGATCTAAAAGTCATTTTCAAAAGAGTATTTCGGATGGGATCACAGGATGGACATTATAAACAAGGGAAACGCTCTCGGCGGTCTCGCCTGCATTACGCAATTGAATATGATGAAAAATTGAGGTTGGAACATTATTGATAGGCAAGGTGGCCCATTAGCAGCCCCCCCCCCCCCCCCCTCCCCAATGAAATCCTCAGAATATAATCAGCATTTTGAAGTGAATATTGACCAAGAGTCATCGGAAGAATTATTTACTATAATTTGTACCAAGAATAATAACTTTAAAGGAATATGAAAATATAACAAAAATTGATTTATTAATCCTTACACACAAACCTAAAATGACCTTTGACCTTGACGTTGTGACCTGAAATTCTACTCACATATTTGGAGATACTTGATAACCCTATAGACATAGTTTCATAGACTAAGAAGTTACACTTTCAAAATTATATTAAATATTCAAAAACTTAACCTTTGGTAAAGTTTTCGATGATGATGCCACAACATAGTCCAAGTCTGTTGACATGAAATGACCTTTGAACTTGGCTTTGTGACCTGAAATTCTACTCACATATTTGGAGATACTTGATAACCCTATAGACATAGTTTCATAGACTAAGAAGTTACACTTTAAAATTATATCAAAAATTCAAAAACTTAACCTTAGGTTAAGTTTTTTGATGTTGACGCCGCCGCCGCCGCCGCCGCCGTCACCGGAAAAGCGGCGCCTTTGTCTCGGTTTTTTGCTACGCAGGCGAGACAAAAACATCTTCATCACCACTGGGGGGGGGGGGGGGGGGGCAAGTTAAACTCGGACTCCCGGCCTCCCCGCCCCGCCGCCCCCCCCCTGCTCTCTCTCTCTCTATCTCTCTCTTTGTTATGTATACAAAAGTAAACCATCTTTTCTTACCGGTAGGAGCAGCAGTCACTGCAGTAAGCGCTGACAATTCACAGTTCATTCCAAAAAATCCTGCTGGACAGGCGCATGTGTAATCTGTATCATCACCACTCATAAAACAGAGGCACCATTCTGACAAGGAGATGAGATACAAGGGCCAGTGGCTAAACACAAAAAGATAAAAGAAACCAAAAGAGTTATAAGATATGTTGATAAATTGTTCTGAAAGTCATTTTCAAAAGAGTATTTCG